>JARGYO010000094.1:11926003-12420758 GCA_029206835.1 Rana muscosa | reverse complement strand
CGGTAGTATTTTTATCCCTATTTTTATTCTTATTGTCTATTTTTCATTCTACCCTTCACACTACCTCATACTATACCACCTATTTATATATATATATTATATATATTTTTTATAGATTGCACGCACGGTGAGGCATTTCTTTTTTTCTTTATCATTGTGGTCAGTGAACCACACCCATTTCACTTGAATTACCTCACGTTCAATCAATCTTTAATTAATCAATTCGTTTCACCTTGGGGTTGGATCACATGACTTCCCCTGTTTAGGGTATATCTTGGGTAATATGTGTGTAATAATCAGCTATGAGTAAGCACTACAATAGTGTGAAACGCGTTGGCCAGATGTGACCAATTTGCTGTGTTGAACAGTGTGTGTTTTGGTTTCCTGAACCTTTTTTGGAATAAAGGCTTTTTAACCGGAGTGCTGCTATCCAGAAGACTTTCCTTTCTTTGATTGCCCAGCCTGATGACTCGGAGCCCGCTGCCCAGCCTGAGGATATGGTACCTGCTAAAACCTGTTCCTGATATCCAGCTGGCCGCTGATGTCTTCCTGATGGATGCCCTTTTTTCCACTATTTTAATCCTGTTTGTCACCCAGCCTGAATGTGATGCCCCTGCGTGGTCTGCCTCCGATGGGTTCTTGCCCGTTGCTCTGCTAATTTTTATTTCCGAATCTAAACTTCCTGAACCTGGTGGTGGGATGTGTGTCCTATTTTTAGACTCTAGTGGCACGTCCCCCAGTGGACTAAAGGACTCAGGCCTAGAAAATGCGAAGAAGTCCGCAGACTCAGTATGGAAACCTTTTAGGATGTGTCCGCATCCACTCGGACTGCCAAACCAAGGGCTGAATGGAGTGTCCGGAGGCCACTCCTTAAGAGGGGGGACTGTCAGGAATGGTGTCATTACTGGGCTCACCTGCTGGTGGCACTGTTGCTTTCAGCACCTGTGGGTGTAGTTCTAGTGGCCACCAGCGGGTGTCTCCTCACCAAGACTTTCTACCAGCCATCAAGCACACCTGATCTGGGTCTGCTGGACTATATAAACCCGCCCTTAACCAAAGCTCAGTGCTACAGAATTCCTTCTGTAAGCCTGGTCCCTGCCTGAACCATTGCCTGAACCTGAACCTGATCCGTTGCCTGAACCTGATCCGTTGCCTGAACCTGAACCTGATCAGTTGCCTGAACCTGATCCGTTGCCTGAACCTGAACCTAATCCGTGCCCTGCCTTGTCCTGGACCCTGATCCTTGTACCCTGTCCCCTGAGACCTGTCCCTTGATACCTGTCCCCTGATACCAGCTCCCCCTTGCTGACTGCTCCCAGTACCTGGCCTTCTGCTCCCCTTGTCTCTCATCCCTGCCTTGTTCATGTATGTGTGTTCTCTTTTGTACATATTAGTTAGCTAGTTAGATTAGATTGTTTTTGGTGTTTGTTGTGTTCTTTTGTATTAGTTTCTTGCTTATGGTTTGCTGTGGTTTTGTTTACACGTGTGTCTTTATCTTTAATAAATATTTATATTTTTCACTTACACTGTTCCTGATTCCTTAATGTGCACCCCAATGATCTGACCACCTGTATTGGATGTCTGTGTATAGCATCCTCGTGACACAAACAGTGAGTCTGACCTCCGGAACAGGGAAGTAGCAGATAGGTATACTCTTAAAGCTCGGACAACGTCCAAGGAATGCAACGCCGACTCCTTAGGATTTGACGGATGAGGACACAAGAATGAAAGTACAATGTCTTCGTTGAGATGAATGAAAAGCCGAAACGACTTTCGGAAGAAAGGAAGGCTGCGGCCGCAGCACCACCTTATCCTTGTGGAAAATCAAATAGGGAGCCTTGCAGGACAAGGCTGCCAGCTCAGAGACTCGTCTAACTGACGTAACAGCCACCAAAAAGACCACTTTCTGAGAAAGTGTCAACAGGGGAATATCTCTAATATTCTCAAATGGTGCCTTCTGAAGCACCGAGAGGACCAGGTTCAAGTCCCACGGAGGTAGCGGGGGACGGACCGGAAAGGCCACATGTCGAACCCCCTGCACAAATGTACTCATGAGAGAGTGAGCCGCCAGGGGTCGCTGAAAAGAGACAGCCAGGGCAGATATCTGTCCCTTAATCGTACTTAAGGCAAGCCTTTGGTCCACCCCATGCTGTAAAAACAGCAGGATTCTGGAAACCAAATAAGTACGCGGATGCCATTTCATTTCCTCACACATGGAGATGTAGGCCTTCCAAGTGCGGTGATAAACCTTCCTAGAGGACGGTTTCCGGGCACTTCTCATAGTAGAGATTACTGAATCTGACAGGCCCCGGTCTCTCAGTACCTGGTTCTCAACAGCCATGTCGTTAAAGCCAGTGACCGTAAAGCAGGATGGAGTATGGGACCTTGCGATAGAAGGTCCTTCCGTAGTGGTAGGCGCCAGGGGACGTCTGCTACCAGACGTACTAGATCGGCGTACCAAGGATGCTGAGGCCAATCTGGAGCGATTAGGATCATTGGAACTCCCTCTGCCTCCACTCTGCGGAGCAGAAGAGGAAGAAGCCTTAAGGGAGGGAAGGCATAGATTAGCCGATACTGACCCCACGATGCCACCAACGCGTCCGTTGCGTCTGCCCATGGGTCTCTTGACCGGGCCACAAACCTCAATACCTTCCGATTGAGTCGGGAAGCCAGAAGATCTACGTCTGGTGTGCCCCATCATTGGCAGAGGAGTTGGAACACCTCCGGGTTTAAGGACCATTCTCCCTGGTCCAGCATCTGGCGACTCAGGTAGTCCGCCTGCCAGTTTTCCACACCCGGAATGTACACGGCCGACAGTGCCGGTACGCTCTTCTCTGCCCACTTCAGGATGCAAGCGACCTCCGATGCTGCAGCTGAGCTTCTTGTTCCTCCTTGATGATTGACATATGCCACTGCTGTGGCATTGTCTGACTGGATCCTGACTGGACGCCCTTGCAGCCTCTGAGACCATTTGAAGAGGCACAGCCTGATCGCCCGGATTTCCAGGACATTGATCGGCAGGAGGGCTTCCTCTGGGGTCCAGCGACCTTGCGCCGACTGAACACCCCAGACTCCCCCCCCCAACCTGTAAGGCTGGCGTCCGTCGTGATCACTATCCAGTAAACCGGAAGAAATGACTTCCCGGCCATTACAGCCGGTGCTGTCAGCCACCATACCAGGGATCTCCTGACTAGGTGGCTCACTCGGATTTGATAATCCAGAGATGATGGACATGGAAGTCTGGTCCGCAGACCAGCCCTTTAGCCAGATCAGGCGGCGTATTGCTACTGCATAAACCAAAGCTTTTGACAGCAGGGGAATAGTATCCATGTCTGACTCGCAGACAAACTTAAGGCCCTGGACCAACTGGTCGGCCAAAGTTATCTCATTAGGAGGAGCATCTCGCTCCTTTAACCCCTGGAGTAGCAATTTTGCCCATTCAGTAAGTGTCTGAGACACTAGGGCCCCCACCAATGCCGGGCGTACTGCCGAGCCTACCACTGAGTATAGGTAGCGAGCGAGTGCTTCAGCCTTCTTATCCACAGGGTCCTTGAAAACAGGAGCCCCTCCTACTGGAATAGTGGTGGCTCTATTAAGTCTGGACACTGGAGGGTCCACTATAGGGGGAGAGGTCCATTTCTTCAGAAAACTGTCCTCAAAGGGGTACCGTACCGCAAACCTCTTTGGGGCTGTAAAGACCCTCAGTGGGTTCTCCCATTCCTTGTATAAGAGTTTGTCAAAATAAGACACACAAGGGAACACCTTAGCAGTGCGGGCAGGTTTACGAAACCCAAAGGGGACTGGAGTCTCGGCTGCTTCTGCAGTATTTTCCAACTTTAGCGTATCCCACACTGCAGTAATAAGGTCAGATACCAAAGCCGTCTCACGTACTGACCTGGACTTGGAGTCACCCTCACTGTCCGATCGGTCATGGTCTGCAGTCTCTGATGTGTCAGAATCTGGGCCATGAGCCGTAGCTGGACCTGGTTCTGCATCAGAATTATCCCCAGAAGATTGCAGGGGACGGGGGCGTTTACTACCCCCTATATTCCCGTGTGCTGCTTCCACCCTGGCAGCAAACACCTCTAGGATTGCCGACATAGCGTTCATAGACACCTCAGGGGCACCAGCTGCTAAATCTGGTGTTTCTGGGGAGTAGACATCTGGCTCAGATGCCATGCTGACCACACGCTGACACCCACAGGGCTCCAGGCAAGATCTCAATAGGCCACCCTCCTGCGCTGCAGAGATGCTGGGTTACCCAGAGGACTCACCACCCTGGACTGGTACTGCTATGCTGCCGTGTGCTGCGCCTGTGATGCTGCCCCGCTGCTGCTGTGTCAGTCTGCTTCTTTTATCAGCACTTCCTGTGTGAATTTTCGCGCCAGTGTAATGCACCCTAGAGGTCGGAGACTCTCGCAAAATGGCCGCCAAAACGTCTGTATGGAAGATAATGTAGGCTCTAAGAAAATGGCCGCCGAGCCGAAGATAGAGGCCAAAAGCAGCCGTAGACCACAAAAAGATGGCCGCCGAATGGCAATATATACATACAGCGTGGATCCATTACAAAACATGGCCGCCGATCAGTCAATAGAGGCCAGTGGGTGTGGAACTACAAGAAAATGGCGCCGAAACCACAGGAAGATGGCCGCCGGGCAGTCACTAGAGGCCGAACCCGGCATGGACCACCCCAAAATGGCCGCCGACAGCATGGAGGAGGAAGCACATACAGGTAAGCAGAAATGACATTTCTTTTAAATGTTAGTTACAGCCAGCCCCGCTCCAGTGGAACCCCTTAGGTGACCCCCAGCACCCAGCAACCTTTAGCTAGAAGCCCAGGGAGGAGGGAAAGGCAGGGAGAGAGGGAAGAAAGGGGCCACAACCACTTACTTGGTCTCTCCAGGAATGTCCAGCCAAATCACCCAGCTGAGGCAGGGGAGTTTACTTACCTATCCTGCATGTATTATGCTGGAAGACATTCCAAACAGATCATCGTCCGCGCACGGAAGGTGACTGTTGGCCAGGCATGCTGTGATTAGACCCAAGGGGACGATCATATGTATGCCCTGGAGCGCGACGCTCACCGGACAGGCTGCTGCCACTCGGCCGTAAGGTCAGCCGAAGCTGAGCGGTCCGATGCAGGCCCTGGAGCATAGGCTCACCGGCCACCCGTGGAGCGATGGGTATGTCGTGGAAAACCCAGCGCGTAGCTAGGGTCGGCACACGCTCAATGGCCGAAACTGGTGAGATTACAGGGATCGAGGATCCAGCCTGTTACCCAGTTGGCAATTGATCAAAGATCGCAGGAAACAAAAAATAAAAATGTAGCAAAAAAATATATTTTTCCCCCAGACCAATGGGCCCAAAGGGAGCCATGTCCTACTCCTTGCTAGACAGAAAAAAACTGATCTGCCAGATGCAGACTGAGGGGATATACCCAGAGGGTCCGCCCCCTGGGCGGTACTGTAGAAGGTGTGATGCAACACTTTTTACACGTTTTCTGCCTAGTCACTCCTAATTAATGGATAATACCCACTTTGTCAATAGAGAAGCTGTGTCGGCCCATGGACGAAAGAGTAATATAAATCTTTATTACAAACATTAAAATTATGTGATAAAACCACATGGGAACAAATCCATCAAACATGAGTCCATATATATTCATAATGACTCATTTAGCTTTGCTGAATTGTCCAAGAGGTCGACATGTTTCACATCAATAAACTTCTTCAGGACCTTTTATGCTAGGAGGTCTATTCATTTATCTGCTACATACTGCAACAAAATCAGCCTAACAAAAAAAACAAACATACATAATATAAATACAGAGCAATCTCATAATTGTATAACATCGTAAATTATCATCCATGCCACTTACACAATACTTGGGGGACATAGCAAGGAGTAGGGATGAGCTTCGTGTTCGAGTCGAACATACGTTCGACTCGAACATCGGCTGTTCGATCGTTCGACGAAGATCGAACGATTTGGGCCGTTCGCGCCAAATTCGAGTGACGCGAACGGCCCACAATGCACTACGCCATCGCAGTGTCATCCAGGCGCTGTGATTGGCCAAGCATGCACTGTGACCCCGCATGCTTGGCCAATCACAGCGCCGGCAGCGAGGAGAGCAATGATTGGCCACAGGCAGGATGCCTGTGGCCAATTATTGCTGAGGGTGTTTAGTACACGCCCCACACTATAAAAGGCCGCCAGCACGGCGGCCTAGTGTAGTGTGTTCCGGAGCAGGGATAGAGCAGCATAGGCAGGGACAGTGACTGTTATTTCTTTCTTGCTTAACCTGGATTCCTTTAGTTTAGGGAAAGAGAAGGATAGGTAGGGAGAGTGTCAGTGTGTTTTGTGCTTGTGCTATAGTGTGCTTAAAAAAAACATTTATTCTAGGGACAGAAAACTGTAGGTAGGGACAGTGTCAGTTTCTTTCACTCTGCAAGTCCTTGTTTCCAGGGACCTGGAAGGACAGTGAGTGAATTGTCCTTGTGCTATATTGTGCTTAAAAAAACATTTATTCTAGGGACAGAAAACTGTAGGTAGGGAGAGTGTCAGTTTATTTCACTCTGCAAGTCCTTGTTTCCAGGGACCTGTAAGGACAGTGAGTGAATTGTCCTTGTGCTATATTGTGATTAAAAAAAACATTTTTTCTAGGGACAGAAAACTGTAGGTAGGGAGAGTGTTTTTTTTCTTTCACTCTGCAAGTCCTTGTTTCCAGGGACCTGTAAGGACAGTGAGTGAATTGTCCTTGTGCTATATTGTGATTAAAAAAAAACATTTTTTCTAGGGACAGAAAACTGTAGGTAGGGAGAGTGTTTTTTTTCTTTCACTCTGCAAGTCCTTGTTTCCAGGGACCTGTAAGGACAGTGAGTGAATTGTCCTTGTGCTATAGTGTGCTTAAAAAAAACATTTATTCTAGGGACAGAAAACTGTAGGTAGGGAGAGTGTGTCAGTTTCTTTCACTCTGCAAGTCCTTGTTTCCAGGGACCTGGAAGGACAGTGAGTGAATTGTCCTTGTGCTATATTGTGATTAAAAAAAACATTTTTTCTAGGGACAGAAAACTGTAGGTAGGGAGAGTGTTTTTTTTCTTTCACTCTGCAAGTCCTTGTTTCCAGGGACCTGTAAGGACAGTGAGTGAATTGTCCTTGTGCTATATTGTGCTTAAAAAAAACATTTATTCTAGGGACAGAAAACTGTAGGTAGGGAGAGTGTCAGTTTATTTCACTCTGCAAGTCCTTGTTTCCAGGGACCTGGAAGGACAGTGAGTGAATTGTCCTTGTGCTATATTGTGATTAAAAAAAACATTTTTTCTAGGGACAGAAAACTGTAGGTAGGGAGAGTGTTTTTTTTCTTTCACTCTGCAAGTCCTTGTTTCCAGGGACCTGGAAGGACAGTGAGTGAATTCTCCTTGTGCTATATTGTGCTTAAAAAAAACATTTATTCTAGGGACAGAAAACTGTAGGTAGGGAGAGTGTCAGTTTATTTCACTCTGCAAGTCCTTGTTTCCAGGGACCTGTAAGGACAGTGAGTGAATTGTCCTTGTGCTATATTGTGATTAAAAAAAACATTTTTTCTAGGGACAGAAAACTGTAGGTAGGGAGAGTGTTTTTTTTCTTTCACTCTGCAAGTCCTTGTTTCCAGGGACCTGTAAGGACAGTGAGTGAATTGTCCTTGTGCTATATTGTGCTTAAAAAAAACATTTATTCTAGGGACAGAAAACTGTAGGTAGGGAGAGTGTCAGTTTATTTCACTCTGCAAGTCCTTGTTTCCAGGGACCTGTAAGGACAGTGAGTGAATTGTCCTTGTGCTATATTGTGATTAAAAAAAACATTTTTTCTAGGGACAGAAAACTGTAGGTAGGGAGAGTGTTTTTTTTCTTTCACTCTGCAAGTCCTTGTTTCCAGGGACCTGTAAGGACAGTGAGTGAATTGTCCTTGTGCTATATTGTGCTTAAAAAAAACATTTATTCTAGGGACAGAAAACTGTAGGTAGGGAGAGTGTCAGTTTATTTCACTCTGCAAGTCCTTGTTTCCAGGGACCTGTAAGGACAGTGAGTGAATTGTCCTTGTGCTATATTGTGATTAAAAAAAACATTTTTTCTAGGGACAGAAAACTGTAGGTAGGGAGAGTGTTTTTTTCTTTCACTCTGCAAGTCCTTGTTTCCAGGGACCTGTAAGGACAGTGAGTGAATTGTCCTTGTGCTATAGTGTGCTTAAAAAAAACATTTATTCTAGGGACAGAAAACTGTAGGTAGGGACAGTGTCAGTTTCTTTCACTCTGCAAGTCCTTGTTTCCAGGGACCTGGAAGGACAGTGAGTGAATTGTCCTTGTGCTATATTGTGATTAAAAAAAACATTTTTTCTAGGGACAGAAAACTGTAGGTAGGGAGAGTGTTTTTTTTCTTTCACTCTGCAAGTCCTTGTTTCCAGGGACCTGTAAGGACAGTGAGTGAATTGTCCTTGTGCTATATTGTGATTAAAAAAAACATTTTTTCTAGGGACAGAAAACTGTAGGTAGGGAGAGTGTTTTTTTTCTTTCACTCTGCAAGTCCTTGTTTCCAGGGACCTGTAAGGACAGTGAGTGAATTGTCCTTGTGCTATATTGTGCTTAAAAAAAACATTTATTCTAGGGACAGAAAACTGTAGGTAGGGAGAGTGTCAGTTTATTTCACTCTGCAAGTCCTTGTTTCCAGGGACCTGTAAGGACAGTGAGTGAATTGTCCTTGTGCTATATTGTGATTAAAAAAAACATTTTTTCTAGGGACAGAAAACTGTAGGTAGGGAGAGTGTTTTTTTTCTTTCACTCTGCAAGTCCTTGTTTCCAGGGACCTGTAAGGACAGTGAGTGAATTGTCCTTGTGCTATATTGTGATTAAAAAAAACATTTTTTCTAGGGACAGAAAACTGTAGGTAGGGAGAGTGTTTTTTTTCTTTCACTCTGCAAGTCCTTGTTTCCAGGGACCTGTAAGGACAGTGAGTGAATTGTCCTTGTGCTATAGTGTGCTTAAAAAAAACATTTATTCTAGGGACAGAAAACTGTAGGTAGGGACAGTGTCAGTTTCTTTCACTCTGCAAGTCCTTGTTTCCAGGGACCTGTAAGGACAGTGAGTGAATTGTCCTTGTGCTATATTGTGATTAAAAAAAACATTTTTTCTAGGGACAGAAAACTGTAGGTAGGGAGAGTGTTTTTTTTCTTTCACTCTGCAAGTCCTTGTTTCCAGGGACCTGTAAGGACAGTGAGTGAATTGTCCTTGTGCTATATTGTGCTTAAAAAAAATATTTTTTCTAGGGACAGAAAACTGTAGGTAGGGAGAGTGTCAGTTTCTTTCACTGTGAAAGTCCTTGTTTCAAGGGACAGAGAAGGACACCTGAAGGTAGCCCTTATTGCTTTTTTCCCATCTCCCTGCAGGCCATCTATTAGAATGTCTGGAAGGCAAACAAGGAGAGGCAGACAGTCAGGAGGCAATAAAAGAGGGCAAGCAGGCTCTGTGTCTGGGGGCAACAGTGCTGGTCGTGGACGCGGTGCATTGTCATCAGCACATGGCCATGGGACACGCTTGTCCTTCTTTTCGGCAGCTGGACATGTTGAGCCACATCATGCCGAAGACTTGGTAGAGTGGATGACCAAGCCCTCCTCCTCCTCCTCATCCTCTCTCACCCAGGCTCAGGGTACTGGAAAAGCAGCTGCCAAAGCGTCGTCTTCCCTGGTATCAATGTCAGACAAATCATCAGTCACTCCTTCCCTAGACCCACCATGTCCTCCTCCTGAGGAGTCCCCCGAACTGTTTCAGCACAGTGTTGGGTACATGCTCCAGGAGGATGCCCAGCGTTTCGAAGGGTCTGATGATGAAACCCAGCTAGAGGAAGGCAGTAGCGTGAGAGCAGACAGAGGGGATGCTCAAGAAGGACACCAATCTGGCAGTCATGTTCCAGCAGCTGCAGCATACTGCCAGATTGGCTCCAGTGATGAGGAGGGAGGGGATGATGAGGTCACTGACTCCACGTGGGTGCCTAATAGGAGAGAGGAGGAGGAGGAGGATGAGGAGGAGGCACATCTCCAACGAGGCAGGATGCCCTTTGGTGGCCAGCGTAAGGGCAGTACACCGACGGAATCACACCGCAGAGCTCCGCCTGTGCAGGGCGCTGCCTCTGCCCGTCATTCAAAAAGTTCTTTGGTGTGGGCCTTTTTTGAGGCTAGTGCATCAGATCGCACAGCTGCTGTTTGCAACATATGTCTCAAGCGTATATCGCGTGGCCAAAACATCAGCCGCTTGGGTACCACATGCCTGACCAGACATATGTTGACCTGCCATGCAGCTCGTTGGCAAGCCTACCTCAAAGACCCACACCAAAGAACAAAGCGGACCTCTCCTTGCACCGCATCAGCTGGGATCTCCAACCCCACTATAACTTCAGTCCTCTCTGAAACATGCACTGAGAGGAATGAAGGTGTAGAATTAGGTGTGTCACAGCCAAGTACTTGCGCCCACTCTGCTAGCAGTACACCGACGTCCGATTCTAGCAGGCAAATTTCCCTGCCCCAGCTGCTGGACCGTCGAAAGAAGTTCACTCCCAGCCATCCACATGCCCAGCGGTTGAATGCTAGCTTGGCTAAATTGCTAGCGCTTCAACTGCTGCCCTTTCAGTTGGTAGACTCGGCCCCCTTCCGTGAGTTTGTGCAATGTGCGGTTCCTCAGTGGCAGGTTCCCAAACGCCACTTTTTCTCACGGAAGGCTATTCCGGCTCTCTACCGGCATGTGGAAGGCAATGTCTTGGCCTCGCTGGACAGGGCGGTCAGCGGTAAGGTGCATATTACCGCTGACTCATGGTCCAGCAGGCATGGACAGGGACGTTACCTTTCTTTCACGGCCCATTGGGTCACTCTTTTGGCAGCTGGGAAGGATTCAGGACAAGGTGCAGTAGTGTTGGAGGTTGTCCCACCGCCACGCCTCCAAAATGCTACTACTGGTTGTGACACACCTCTCTCCTCCACCCCCTCCTCTTCTTCTTCCTCCATGGCCTCTTCCTGTGGTTTGTCCTATGAACCAGCGGTGCTCCGTAGCCGTTCACGGGGCTACGCAAGTACGCAGGCAAAAAGATGCCATGCCGTGCTTGCGCTGGTGTGTTTGGGGGACAGAAGCCACACTGGGGCAGAGGTCCTGTCTGCTCTGCAGGGCCAGGCCGAGAGGTGGTTGACGCCACGCCAGCTTAAGCCAGGAATGGTGGTTTGCGACAATGGCACCAACCTCCTCTCCGCCCTCCGACAGGGACAACTGACCCATGTGCCCTGTGTGGCTCACGTCCTTAACCTGGTGGTGCAGCGCTTCTTGGGCAGGTACCCGGGCTTACAGGATGTCCTGAGGCAGGCCAGGAAAGTCTGTGTGCATTTCCGCAGATCTTATAATGCCAGTGCTCGCCTGGCTGAGCTGCAAAAGGAGTTGAACCTGCCCAAGAACCGCCTTATATGTGACATGCCCACCAGGTGGAACTCAACGTTGGCCATGCTGCAGCGGCTGCACACGCAGCAGAGGGCCATCAATGAGTACCTGTGCGACTACGGCACCAGGACAGGGTCAGGGGAGCTTGGTTTTTTTTCTCCACGCCAGTGGGGCATGATCAGGGATGCATGCACTGTCCTGGCACCATTTGAGGAGGCCACGAGGATGGTGAGCAGTGACAGTGCATGCATCAGTGACACTGTACCTCTTGTCCACCTGTTGGAGCACACGCTGCGTGGAATAATGGACAGGGCACTTGAGGCAGAACAGAGGCAGGAAGAGGAGGACTTCCTTGCCTCTCAAGGCCCCCTTTACCCAGACAGTGTTCCTTCTGTCCCACCCATCGCACAGGAAGAGGAGGAGGAGGAGGAGGAGGAGGAGGATTGTGTCAGCATGGAGGTGGAGGCTGGCACTCAGCATCATCAGCAGCAGTCTTTTAGGGATGATTTACAGTCCCAAGAAACCAGTGGACTTGTACGTGGCTGGGAGGAGGTGGCTGCGGATCATGTCGTCCTTAGTGACCCAGAGGACTCCGGAGCGAATGCCTCAGCAAACCTACGCTGCATGGCCTCCCTGATCCTGCAAAGTCTGCGGAAGGATCCTCGTATTCTTCGGATCAAGGAGAGGGACCATTACTGGCTGGCCACTCTCCTTGATCCACGGTACAAGGGTAAGGTTGCGGACCTTATGTTACCGTCGCAGAGGGAGCAGAGGATGAGACAACTCCGGGAGGCCTTGCAGAAAGGTCTGTGCAACGCGTTCCCAGAGACTGGGAGGTTGCAAACTCCTGGTCCTGGACAACGAGTTGCTGAGGCTTCGGCCAGTCAAAGAAGGAGCGGTGGGGAAGGTGGCCGTCTGACCGATGCGTTCAGACAATTCTTTAGTCCGCAGCCCCAAAGTATGATCGGTTCCAGCAACCATCGCCAGCGTCTGATAAACATGGTGCAGGAATATCTAGGGGCAAGGTCAGACTTGGACACCTTCCCCACCGAAAATCCTCTGGCTTACTGGGTCTTGAGGATGGATCACTGGCCAGAGCTTGCACAGTATGCAATTGAGCTACTGGCCTGTCCTGCATCCAGCGTTCTTTCGGAACGCACATTCAGTGCTGCTGGAGGATTTGTCACGGATCACAGGGTGCGCCTGTCCACCGACTCGGTTGATCGACTGACTTTCATCAAGATGAACCAGTCTTGGATCACCACCAGCTACCACACACCTGATGCTGATATAACAGACTAATTGATTTTAACATGTCACATCCCTTCAAGACTGATGCTGATGCTGAGTGCCTGTGCTGTTATGTTGACTGGCTATCCTCCTCCTCCGAGTCCTCAATGATACGATTGATGATGATAGCTTGTAAGATCATTTTTGTTTATGGGTGCCGCCACCAGTGCCTAACGCCCAATTTTTCAGCCCCTGTTTAACAGGGGCGTGTAATTACAATTTTTGAAGCAATACTTTGCAACAGGGCTCATTGCTGTGCTCCAAGTACAGTATCTGTGAGGAGTTGCAGTGTTGTGCCACCAGTGCCTAAGGCCCAATTTTTCAGCCCCTGTTTAACAGGGGCGTGTCATTACAATTTTTGAAGCAATACTTTGCAACAGGGCTCATTGCTGTGCTCCAAGTACAGTATCTGTGAGGAGTTGCAGTGTTGTGCCACCAGTGCCTAAGGCCCAATTTTTCAGCCCCTGTTTAACAGGGGCGTGTCATTACAATTTTTGAAGCAATACTTTGCAACAGGGCTCATTGCTGTGCTCCAAGTACAGTATCTGTGAGGAGTTGCAGTGTTGTGCCACCAGTGCCTAAGGCCCAATTTTTCAGCCCCTGTTTAACAGGGGCGTGTCATTACAATTTTTGAAGCAATACTTTGCAACAGGGCTCATTGCTGTGCTCCAAGTACAGTATCTGTGAGGGGTTGCAGTGTTGTGCCACCAGTGCCTAAGGCCCAATTTTTCAGCCCCTGTTCAACAGGGGCATGTAATTACAATTCTTGATCTAATAATTCACAGCAGGGCCCATTGCTGCACCCACCAAGAGTAACTGTCAGGGCTTACAGTGTTGTGGCACCAGCACCACCATCAAAGGCCCAATTTTTACTACCACTGTTCAACAATTATATGTAATTAAAATTCCTGATATAATAGTTGACAGCAGGGCGTTCCAGCACCAACCAAGAGTAACTGTGAGTGCTTACAGTGTTGTGCCAACACCAACAACTAAGGGGCCTATTTCTGCAGAGTATATACGGCAGGTCCCTACTTTCAAACATCCAACTTACAAACGACTCCTACTTGCAAACGCAAGAAGACAACAGGAAGTGAGAGGAAATCTACCACTAGGAAGGAAAATTCTCTCCTGTAAGAATAAATATGGGAGAAAGGTGTCTCCTCTGTACTGATGCTTTATCAGCAATCCTTGTTTCAAGAAAAAGACCACATTTCAAAAAGAGTTGTCATTGGGACGGAAAGTGAGGTGAAATGTTCTGAACAGGGGCACAGACAGCAAAACAAATGTTACAGGGGTGATAACCCTTACCTATGTTTTCCAAAAAGTTTAAAAATAGATTTTTGGTCTGGAGCTACACTTCAACAATGTACCTGTTCAAAATTACAAACAGACTCTACATAAGAACAAACCTACAGTCCCTGTCTTGTATGCACCGCCTGTATAGGGCTGTTCAGAGTAGATAGGGCCTTTTTTATTTTATGTGCGGGGTTCCCCTTAATATCCATACAAGACCCAAAGGGGCTGGTAATGGGCTGGGGTAGGGGGGGGGTCATGGGGTAGCTATGCCATTTTTCTTAAAGAATTTCATCCATATTACCGGGACCAGACATTACATTAAAGCCGCAAGCAGTTTTAAATGGCTTTTTTTTCCTTTAGAAGTGTCATTTTGTGCAGGGACAGTTCTAAACACGGGAAACACGTGGCACTTCACAGGCATACTTTAGACACCCCCCAGGTACGATATTTAAAGGAATATTTGACTTTTTTTTTTTCACTTTATGCATCATTAAAATGACTGCTCCCGAAAAACGACCGTTTTTAAAACTTCTTTTTGCATTGATACATGTCCCCTGGTGCAGAACCCGGGTTCCCAAACCCTTTTTAGGACAATAACATGCATAATAGTTGTTATAATTAGCACTTTAGAATTCGAACGTTCGCATCCATTGTATTTAATAGGGTTCTAATGTTCGTTCGAACTTTCGGTCCGTTCGCGGGTTCTGGTGCGAACCGAACCCGGGGGTGTTCGGCTCATCACTAGCAAGGAGATGGTGATAAATGGGGGGTCAAAGTAGCTTGCACAGTCAGCTGGTCATGAGTTACAAAGATTAGCGGTACAATAGACATGTGCATGAAACAAGTTAGGTATAGAGGTCGACCGATATGGGTTTTTCTCTGGCCGATGCCGATGCCGATATTTTGAAATTGGGGCGGCCGATGGCCGATATATGATGCCGATTTTTGTGGCCGATATTTTAGGCCGATTAAAAAAAAAAAAAAAAAAAAAAAAAACCCTCACCCACTCCATTCCTTCCTGCTTACTCCTGTCACTCTAGCACACACTTGATGTCCTCAGTACAGATGGCACTGGTTTGGAACTGGCAGGTGGCACTGGTTTGGAACTGACAGATGGCACTGGCAGGTGGCACTATTGGAACTGACAGATGGCACTGGTTTGGAACTGACAGATGGCACTGGCATGTGGCACTGGCTGGCGGTACTGGTTTGGAACTGACAGATGGCTCTATTGGCACTGGCAGGTGGCACTGGTTTGGAACTGACAGATGGCACTGGTTTGGAACTGACAGATGGCACTGGCAGGTGGTACTGGTTCGGAACTGACAGATGGCACCGATTGGCAGCAGGGGGCACTGGTTTGGAACGGACAGATGGCACTAGTTTGGGACAGATGGCACTGATTGGCAGTGGCACTTGCAATTGGAACTGGGTGGCACTGGCGTGTGACACTGGTTGGCACTGGCTGGTGGCACTGACAGATGGCACTGATTGGCGGTGGCACTGACAGATGGCACTGATTGGCGGTGGCACTGACAGATGGCACCGATTGGCACTGGCTTGTGGCACTGACAGATGGCACTGGCTGGTGGCACTGGCTGGGGGCACTGACAGATGGCACTGGCTGTGGCACTGATAGATGGCACCGATTGGCGGTGGCACTGATTTGGGTGGCACTGACAGATGGCCCTGATTGACACTGGCTGGTGGCACTGACAGATGGCACCGATTGGCGGTGACACTGACACTGGCTGGGGGCACTGACAGATGGCACTGGCTGGGGGCACTGACAGATGGCACTGGCTGGGGGCACTGGCTGGGGGCACTGACAGATGGCACTGGCTGGGGGCACTGATTTGGGTGACACTGATTGGCACTGGCTGGTGGCACTAACAGATGGCACCGATTGGCGGTGGCACTGATTGGCACTGGCTTGTGGCACTGACAGATGGCACTGGCTGGGGGCACTGACAGATGGCACTGGCTGGGGGCACTGACAGATGGCACTGGCTGGGGGCACTGACAGATGGCACTGGCTGGGGGCACTGACAGATGGCACTGGCTGGGGGCACTGGCTTGGGCACTGACAGATGGCACTGGCTTGGGCACTGACAGATGGCACTGGCAGATGGCACTGGCTGGGGGCACTGACAGATGGCACTGGCTGGGGGCACTGACAGATGGCACTGGCTGGGGGCACTGATTTGGGTGGCACTGGCTGGGGGCACTGACAGATGGCACTGGCTGGGGGCACTGACAGATGGCACTGGCTGGGGGCACTGACAGATGGCACTGGCTTGGGCACTGACAGATGGCACTGGCTTGGGCACTGACAGATGGCACTGGCTTGGGCACTGACAGATGGCACTGGCTGGGGGCACTGGCTGGGGGCACTGACAGATGGCACTGGCTGGGGGCACTGGCTGGGGGCACTGACAGATGGCACTGGCTTGGGCACTGACAGATGGCACTGGCTTGGGCACTGACAGATGGCACTGGCTGGGGGCACTGACAGATGGCACTGGCTGGGGGCACTGATTTGGGTGGCACTGGCTGGGGGCAGTGACAGATGGCACTGGCTGGGGGCACTGACAGATGGCACTGGCTGGGGGCACTGACAGATGGCACTGGCTTGGGGCACTGGCAGGTTTCACACTAAGCCGAGTGTAATGTGTGAAACTGACAGAGAGGAGAGAGAGAGAGAGAGCTGTTAGAATTGAGCTCGATGTGGGGGTGGGCGGGCCAGCAGCTAAATTACACCAGCCAATGATTGGGCTGCTTTAGACGTAGTGGCCCGCCCAGATACCATCCCATTGGCTGGTGTAATATCTGCTGGGTCCCGCCCACCCCCGACATCAAGCTGACACATCCTCTCTCTCTCCTCTTACTTTCAGTTTCACACACACACACACACAGCACGGCGCTTGATGCTGCTGAGTGTGGAGAAGTGTGGAGGAGGGAGGAGGAGGGGGGAGGAAGTGCAGCCAGTGAATAATATCGGCCAGTTTTGATATTAATCGGCCAAAGCCGATTTATCAAAAATGCCTAAATATCGGCCGATATATCGGCCAGCCGATATATCGGTCGACCTCTAGTTAGGTACATTTTTTTTCTTTTTTACTTGTACAAAATGAAAGTTACACCCAAACACATAAAACCCCCCCAAAAAAATGTGATGCCCCCCACCCCGAAATATACACATGTACAAACGTAAACTCAAACACTGGGACGCCTACGTCTGATTGCGATACACATGTTACATATCGCCACACACACCGGAATGAGAGTGATAATTCTATCACCAGACCTCCTCCGTAACACTAAACTGATGACCTATAGGGGGCTTTTAAAGCATCGCCTATAGAAAATATAGGGTACTGAAGTTTTTCACCATTTCACAGGCGCACACAAATATAAGGTTGGACATGTTGGGGATCTATTTACTCAGTGCAACCTCAGCTTTTATATTCAACAAAAAAATTGGGTAATTTATTGTGTTTTTGGGTCCCATAGCGTGTTTTTTATTGAAGTTTTGCATTTCCTAGACTGTTGCAGTAATATCGTGTGACATAAAAATTTGGAACTACCATAATTTAATTCTCTAGGGTGTCTGCTTTCAGAAAATATATAATGTTTTGGGGGTTTTATATAATCTTCAGGCCTAAAATGATTTTTTAAACATGTGGACAAAAAACGCAAATACAGTTCTTGTAGTGAAAGGGTTAAAGGAAACGTTCACCTTTGGGAACATGTTACATGTGGAAATAAAGAGGAATATTGCGCTAGTCCTGTGACTGAACCAAAAGTGAAAAAACAACAAGTGAAAATAAAACAAAAGCAGCTGCACAAAACGTGACCAAAATTCAAATGCAACTTATAACTGAAATGCAGCGCTGAAAACAGAGTCACACCAAGTGAAAGGTGTCACAAAGTGCTCAGAGTAAAAAATCATTGAATAAGTCCATATAAAGTCCGTTCAAAGACCGTGGAATGTGATGATCAGAACCAGACGTGTGACAATATCGGTCATCTCATAAACCTTCTGACAAAGGAGTAAGGGAGAATCCTCTTACCGGAACTGGTGGATCTACTCATTAGGCAGATCGTTAGAGCGTATGAAATCCCAATGGCAAGTCGCATCAGCTGGCATGAAGACTCTGGATGAACCACACGAATCGCAGATGGTCATTCGTTGCAAGGAAATCCCAACCTTGAAGAGACTCTGGATTCACTGGATATCCCTGGGGTCTTCAGGTGATGACAAAATGTTACATGTTCCTGCAGCGGCTCAGCGATCCGAGTCCTCTGTGTGATAGCAGTGCGGCGAGAAGTTCCCCGTGACGGCTGTCATTTTATGAAAAGAGCGCGGCCGTGCCATTCATTCACAGAGTTCTGTCCTTTGCCGATGTCGGCCCATAGTTTTCAATGAACTCCCACACCGCTGCTGAGCTCTCTGGTAGATGATTGGTTCTTCCTGTCACTGTAACTGCCTTCCCGTATAATGTACAGGCAGACAGATTACACGGACAGTCTACAGGAGTCCTGCATAGCACCAGCCATCAGCTCATCAAGAGGTGGCCGCGTTGGATTAGTTCCCCGCCAGCACAACAATTTGAAAGCCAGCAGCCCCAGTGCCGGGAATGGGCACCTTTTAACCACTTAACGACCGCTCACTGTATATATACGTCGGCAGAATGGCACCGACAGGCACAATCACGTAGAGTGTACGTGATTGCCTTTGTATAGTTGGGGGGTCCAATCGGATCCCCCTTCTGTACAGTGAGCGGTGGCTAAGTGTCCGGGAGCGTTCCGGGATGAGGGGGCAGCCATTCGTTTCTGGCCACCCCCTCGCGATCGCTCCCGGCGAATGGAAATGCCCCCTCTGTCTGTGTCAGACAGAGGGAGCAGGAGTTAGTGATGTCATCTCTGGTGCGGCGCTCACATATACCGAGCGCCGTACAAGAGAAGACATCAGGTCAGTGCACACAACACTACACTGACACCAGGACACATAGGGACATAAATCGCCCCCCCCCAGGCCCCCCAGATCACCCCCTAGATCACCCCCCAGCCCACAGTCACAGTGTCACTGATTGCAGTGACCATTTATTTAGTGATCACTGCAATCAGTGACATTTGTGACTGTAAAAGTGTCACCAAAGTTTAGTCTTAGGTCCAGTGTAGCCCCCTAACCCCCCCCTAATAAAGGTTTAACCCCCTGATTGCCCCTAGTTAACCCTTTCACCAGTGATCACCATATAAGTGTTACGGGTGACGCTGGTTAGTTAGTTTGCTTTTTATAGTGTCAGGGCACCCGCCGTGTATATAACCCAATAAAGGTTTAACCCCCTGATCGCCCGGCGGGTGATATCAATTAGGTTTTAGCGTCAGAGAGGGTCTGAGTCACACCCCAGGCAGCGTCAGGTTAGTGCCAGTAACGCTAACACCCACGCGTGAAGCATACACCCCCCTTAGTGGTATAGTATCTGAACAGATCAATATCTGATCTGATCAGATCTATACTAGCGTCCCCAGCAGTTTAGGGTTCCCAAAAACGCAGTGTTAGCGGGATCAGCCCAGATACCTGCTGGCACCTGCGTTTTGCCCCTCCGTCCAGCCCAGGCCACCCAAGTGCAGTATCGATCGATCACTGTCACTTACAAAACAAAAACACACATAACTGCAGCGTTCGCAGAGACAGGCCTGATCCCTGCGACTCCAGTGCTGTAGGAGGTGATTTCACCACCACAGTTAAAAAAAAAAAGCAAATATGCCGAAGCATTGGGGCAGCAGGGGCGGAGGAGCGATTTTGCTCCTAATGCCGCATACATACGGTCGAAATTCCGACGGAGGCTTGCCCGTGGAAAAGTCCGACCATGTGTGTGCGGCATAACTTTTTTGCGGGAGGATGCCCCCATGCTTCGGCATATATAAATGGTGCGTGTATGCCCATCATTGGAAGTGGGTGGATGAAGGGCGGTATTCTAATGGTGGGCATACCCACCGATCAATCTCTTTTTTCGTTCAGCCAACTGGCTGCATGAAATAAAAAGATTACAATACATGTCCAACAAGGACCAGCAACGTACTGGTATGTTGCTGGACTTTGAATGTTTATACCAGAATGATGCCTGCGGGTTTAGGTATCATCTTGGTATCATTCTTTTCAGCCTGCGGCCGGCTTTCATGTAAAAGCAATCCTAGTGGCTAATTAGTGCCCCCCCCCGGATATAAAAAGCGCCATTGGGAAATTGGGAAAGCATTTTATCACACCGATCTTGGTGTGGTCAGATGCTTTGAGGGCAGAGGAAAAATCTAGGGTCTAGAAGACCCCAGTTTTTTCAAAAAAAGAGTACCTGTCACTACCTATTACTATCATAGGGGATATTTACATTCCCTGAGATAACAATAAAAATGATAAAAAAAAAAAATACTTGGAAGGAACAATTTAAAACGAAAATAAAAAAGCAAAATTAATAATAAAAAAATAAAGAAAAAAAAATAAGCACCCCTGTCCTGCCCTGCTCTTGCCCAATGGCGAACGCAAGCGTCGGTCTGGCGTCATATGTAAACAGCAATTGCACCATGCATGTGAGGTATCACCGCGAAGGTCAGATCGAGGGCAATCATTTTAGCAGTAGACCTCCTCTGTAAATCTACTGGGGTAACCTGTAAAGGCTTTTAAAGGCTTTTAAAAATGTATGTAGTTTGTCGCCAATGCGCGTTTGTGCGAAATTTTAAAGCATGTCGTGTTTGGTATCTATGTACTCGGCCTAAGATCATCTTTTTTATTTCATCAAACATTTGGGCAATATAGTGTGTTTTAGTGCATTAAAATAAAAAAAAGTGTATTTTTTAACCCAAAAAATGTGTTTGAAAAATCGCTGCGCAAATACTGTGTAGAAAAAAAAAATGCAACACCCACCATTTTAATTTGTAGGGCCTTTGCTTTAAAAATATATATAATGTTTGGGGGTTCAACATAATTTTCTTGCAAAAAAAAAAAATGTTTTCATGTAAACAAAAAGTGTCAAAAAGGGCTTTGTCTTCAAGTGGTTAGAAGAGTGGATGTAAGCTTCCTAATGTTGTGTATAAAATGCCAGAACAGTTCAAAACCCCCCAAATGACCCCATTTTGGAAAGTAGACACCCCAAGCTATATACTGAGAGGCATGTCGAGTCCATGGAATATTTTATATGTTGACACAAGTTGCGGAAAAAACGACAATTTTTTATTTTTTTTTGCACAAAGTTGTCACTAAATGATATATTGCTCAAACATGCCATGGGCATATGTGGAATTACACCCCAAAATACATTCTGTTGCTTCTCCTGAGTACGGGGATACCATATGTGTGAGACTTTTTGGGAGCCTAGCCACGTACGGGACCCCAAAAACCAAGCACCGCCTTCAGGCTTTCTAAGGGTGTAAATTTTTGATTTCACTTCTCACTGCCTATCACAGTTTCGGAGGCCATGGAATGCCCAGATAGCACAAAACCCCCCCAAATGACCCCATTTTGGAAAGTAGACACCCCAAGCTATTTGCTGAGAGGTATTGTGAGTATTTTGCAGATCTCTCTTTTTGTCACAAAGTTTTGAAAATTGAAAAAAAAAAAATATATATATATATTTTCTTTCTTCATTTTCAAAAACAAATGAGAGCTGTAAAATACTCGCCATTCCTCTCAGCAAATAGCTTGGGGTGTCTATATTCCAAAATGGGGTCATTTGGGGGGGTTTTGTGCGATTTTGGCATTTTATGGCCTTCGAAACTGTGATAGGTAGTGAGGAGTGAAATCAAAAATTTGTGCCTAGAAATCCTGAAGGCGGTGCTTGGTTTTCGGGGTCCCGTACGCGGCTAGGCTCCTAAAAAGTCCCACACATGTGGTATCTCCGTACTCAGGAGAAGCAGAAAAATGTATTTTGGGGTGTAATTCCACATATAACCATGGCATGTGTGAGTAATATATCATTTAGTGACAACTTTTTGTAATTTTTTTTTTTTTTGTCATTATTCAATCACTTGGGACAAAAAAAATATATTCAATGGGCTCAACAGGCCTCTCAGCAATTTCCTTGGGGTGTCTACTTTCCAAAATGGGGTCATTTGGGGGGGTTTTGTACTGCCCTGTCATTTTAGCACCTCAAGAAATGAGATAAGCAGTCATAAATTTAAAGCTGTGTAAATTTCAGAAAATGTACCCTAGTTTGTAAACTCTATAACTTTTGCGCAAACCAATAAATATACGCTTATTGACATTTTTTTACTAAAAACATGTGGCTGAATACATTTTGGCCTAAATGTATGACTACAATTGAGTTTATTCGATTTTTCTTATAACAAAAAGTAGAAAATATCATTTTTTTTCAAAATTTTCGGTCTTTTTCCGTTTATATCGCAAAAAATAAAAATCGCAGAGGCAATCAAATACCATTAAAAGAAAGCTCTATTTGTGGGAAGAAAAGGACGCAAATTTCATTTGGGTACAACATTGCATGTCCGCACAATTTACAGTTAAAGCAGCGCAGTGCAAAATTCTGAATTCACCTCTGGTCCTTTAGCTACCAAATGGTCCGGGGCTTAAGTGGTTAATGTGAGTAAGCCACTTGGCTCTCTGTTTTACAACATTTTATTTAATAAACGGTTTTACACTATGGGGTTTTTTCCATCATTTCTACATATCATCCGGCCATAACTTTGTGAGGAGGAAGGTTACCGTACATCTCCAGTATCATCAATGTGAGCAGGCACAATCCTGCGCAAGCCTTAATGACCTACTTTTTGGTGAAAGAGGTCATGTAACTCTGGTAAGCAGAATCATACTACAGACACATCGGGTGTGTGTTTTAAAAACACTGGTGGAGGATCCATTTCCTATATCACTATTATTTCTTTATCAGAGACACCGAATGAACAAGTTTTGATGTTAGAGGGATTTCAACTCAACATATTTTCTTTCAAGATTGATCACAACAGCAAATGTGAATTTATGTTGGTTATGGACTTTAAATGTAATACATTTTGAAGGACTCAGATTGGGACTGTAATTATTGCACAAGATTGGGATACTAGCAAAGAGATATTACGTTTGTTTATTGGTATAATTTATTTAGCACTTTGGTGTAGTAGATATCACTAGCGCCCCCTATATTTAATACACATCACTGGGAGTCTACCACTTCGCAGGGGAGCAGCTTTTTTGTTATTTGTTTTTAGTTTTACAATACAGATTGGCGCGAGGTTCTTTTATAACTATATCAGCTCATCATGGCTGCAATGCTTTTCAGGATCCTAAAAGAAAATAGGAAATTAACATTTTTTTACCTGCAGAAAATGTGCATTTATAATTTTTTATAAAAGGTGAACTTTCCCTTTAATGGAGCGGACACCGGAGCGTGATTTGTCTGCTCAGCATGCGCTTGTACTGACCACGCAAGTTAGAAAAGCCCCCAACATTCCTAAAAGAACCTCAGATTTATAAAGTAAAAAACAAGTTCCTTAACTATCTCAGACCCGGGCCATGTACAAAAGACGGCCACAAGGTGGCTCTAGAAATCCGGGAGGCCGTCTTTTTTATGGCCTCCGCTCCTCCGGCCACTGGGGGGCGCGCGAGCGTGCCCGGCATGCCGCTCAGATGCCGATGCGCGTGCCTGGCGGCCGCGATGTCCGCCAGATACCCGCGATTGGCCGGTACACAGACAAGGACGTGGATCTCTGTGTGTAAACACAGAGATCCACGTCCTGTCAGGGAGAGGAGACCGATGCTGTGTCCCTTGTACATAGGGACACAGATCGGTCACCTCCCCCAGTCAGTCCCCCTCCCCCCACAGTAATAATCACTAATAGGGCACACATTTAACCCCTTCCTCGCCCCCTAGTGTTAACCCCTTCCCTGCCAGTCACATTTATACAGTAATCAGTGCATTTTTATAGCACTTTTCGCTGTATAAATGTGAATGGTCCAAAAATAGTGTCAAAAGTGTCCGATGTGTCCGCCATAATGTCGCAGTAATGAAAAAAATCACTGATCGCTGCCATTACTAGTAAAAAAAAATTTTTTTATTAAAATGCCATAAAACTACCCCCCATTTTGTAAACGCTATAACTTTTGCGCAAACCAATCAATAAACGGCGATTGCGATTTTTTTTTACCAAAAATATGTAGAAGAATACGCATCGGACTAAACTGAGGAAAAAAAACATTTTTTTTAAAAAAAATTGGGATATTTATTATAGCAAAAATCAAAAAATATTCATGTTTTTTTCAAAATTGTGGCTCTTTTTTGTTTATAGCGCAGGACCGAGGAGGCAGCAAAGTACTGAAAGCCGGTGCAAAACTCCAAAGGGCCCTGGTGAAGGAGTCAACCGGGTGCCCACCAACTTTAGCTAGCTCCAGCAAACCCAACGACGCGAGGAGAAAGCATCGGGAGTCTAAGCCCCTGCAGAGGGCTCCTGTTGCCTCCGAGCGACCAATTGTCCCACTCCCTTTGACCCGGGCTGCCCAGCGTCGGAGAGTCAGTGCACACCAGACCCAACAGAGACTAAAACCAGATCAGAAGCTCCGAAAGAAAGAAGTGAGGATACAAGCTACTGAACAAGCCAAGCTTGCCTCTTCCCGGAAATTCCCTGCCAAACTAGTGGGACCCTCTCCGGTTGTCTCCATCCAAGTAGAGGGGACTTACACAAAGGTTCTCTTGGATACTGGAGCTCAAGTGACTCTCCTTTACAGAGACTTCTATGACAAGCATCTTAAACACTTGCCGTTGCAGAAGTTGGAAGAGTTGGAGATATGAGGCATTGGAACTCAGAGTTTCCCCTACGATGGTTATCTACCAATCAAACTAACCTTTGACCCTTAAGTGGCCAGTAAAGCAGAAACCTTTGACACTTTGGCAGTGATCTGCCCTCGCCCACCCAGGGCTAGCAAAAATTCCCTCATTATAGGGACCAACACTGATCTTGTCAGGAGACTGCTGTCACCTCTGGCTCAAGGGAAAGATGCTTCCACTACAGGCGTGCACCCCATGCTGAGACAGGCATACCAGAGCCTAGTACAAGAACAGAAGGCACCTGCTGAAGAAGTGGGAAAGATCTGGCGTTTGGACAAGAGAGAGAGTGTTGCAGCCGTGTGAGGTGGCTTGTTTGAGAGCGTCTGTCAAGCTCAACTGGAAGCAACCAGGGCCCTTTATCATCCTTGCAGTTGACAGACAGGAGGACAAGGGAATAGAAATAATTCCTGAAATAGTTCCAATTAAGGCCCTACAGAGGAAGGTCTCAGTGAGTGTTCGCAACACTACCACCCTACCTATAAAGATGCCGGCTTGGATGTTGTTAGGCCAAGCGAACCCGGCCACCCCAGTCTCACCGTCTGACTTAGTGGGGAGCGGAAAGGATGAGATATCTCTGGAGGAGTATAACCAGAAGAACACCACTCTTCCCTGGAATGGAGAGAAAGAGATAAAACTCAGCTTTTGAGATGGCAGGCCGCATTCTCCAAGAGTGAATTCGATGTGAGATGTGCAAAAAGCGCTACTCACCGGATCAAGAGGATAAGCCGCTCAGGGAGAGAGTCCGACGGATTCCTTTGGGGGACTTGGAAGACCTGCGTGAACTACTGGCAGAACTCAAGAGAGCTGGAATCATCCGAGAGTCCAGGAGCCCATACGCCTCTCCGATAGTGGTAATGCGGAAGAAAAACGGGTCATTGCAGCTGTGCATTGATTACAGAACACTGAACAGAAGGACTATACCTGACCAGTACACCCCCCCCAGATAGAATACGCTTTGCAGAGTCTGTCAGGGGCCAAGTGGTTCAGTGTACTGGACCTGAAGAGTGGCTATTACCAAATCCCCATGCATCCTGAGGATAAGGAGAATACTGCCTTCATTACCCCGGTGGGGTTCTTTTAGTTTGACCGCATGCCTGAAGGCTTGTCTGGAGCCCCGACCATCTTCCAAAGGCTGATGGAGAAGACAGTGGGTGACATGAACCTAAATCGAGGTGTTGGTGTACCTGGATGACATCATAGTGTTTGGCAGGACCTTGGAAGAACATGAAGAGCGTCTGGAGAAAGTCCTGGAGAGACTCCATGTCGAATGCTTGAAGCTGTCCATAGAGAAGTGCCAGTTCTACCAGTCTTCGGTCAAATATCTGGGCCACAATACCATAAACAGAGATCTTAGGAAAACAGAACAAAACAGTCTATAGTGCTTCTACATAAAACAGAATGGTTTACAGTGCTTTACTGCCACCTAGCGGGGTATGTCTATACGCGACAACTTATTCTTCTTAACAGAAAAAGACTGAAGAAAATAAACTTATTGTTTTCAAGAGAATGAAGGAAGTAAATCCGGAACAGCTGCAAGAGTCTAAGAGAATAAACGCACAACCTTCTGTGTGGATCTGCTGTCTTATTTCAGACAAACTTAAGCCTTCTATAAATTTAACTTCACAATGCACATTAATTCTTAGTACTTCCACATATGGTTTACCCTTTTTAAAATAAGGACCTCTTCCCAAGGTTTTGTATCTGTAACCTCGGGGTATACTACTAATTAAGTATTCTGTTTGGCTTCTGAAACAAAATAGCAGTCCACATATGTAAAGGAACATAGCATGACAACCTCCATTTTGAGTTCAGGACACCATGTCATGGGTTAAAGAAAGTTGAAACTCATACTTAAGGTTTAAAACTCACATAAGGTTTTTGAAATGTACTTATCTCTTGTAGTGGGGTCTCCTTTAAGGCTCCCGGACTACGTTACCCAACACCCCGTTCGGCACCCAGGGTGCACTTTGGCCACCGCAGAGACTCATGGGTGGGGCTATAAAAGAAGAGGGCGAGGCTAGGCTCTGCCTCTTTGGACACCGCGCTGCAAGCAATAGGACTCCCTGTGCGGATCTGCTGCTGTGTAAGGCCTGAAGCCTGGGCCTTGCATACCCTCCAAAGAACCTTCCACCCCACCTCGGAGCCTGGGTGGCACCTGTTCCTGTTCAAGTTTGCTGACATCAGCTGGACCGGAGACCCGGCCGTTGGAGACACTGTGTGTGGATACACAGTGGTGGAAGCCCGGACTGGGATCGCGTCCGGAGTGGTGAGCGAGCACTTGCTCACTTCATTAATCTGTACTCTTTTAGGCCTAGTGACTGCCTTGGCCCCTTCTTGTTATATTTACTACCCCACCGGAGACTAGCGGGGGAACTGAGTTTGCATGGTCTCCGGTGACGTGTTCTTTTTCTCGTTAATTACCATTGGATTACAACTATTATTGCTGAATGCGCACCACCGTTCAAGTTGCATGCAAAGAATTGTTCTCACAAGAGACTTATAGATTAAATCTGAGTCAGGCCTGACCAGGGGTTAGAACTTTGTTTGTGCGCCATATTGCGCATAAGAGAAAAGATAGTTGCACGTGGTGGGTGATCACTCTGCACTATCACTGATGAATATGTTTATTGCTGCAGGGCTCTGCATGTATGCTATGTGATGTATTTAACCTTGACCTTTACACTAAAGTAAATCCAGTTATATTTTATCACTTAGGTATCAGTGTTATCCTTGCAGATAGTAGTTACCTATCAATACTGCTAGATTGTGTGTATCCAGGTATAGACCGTTACAAGGTAACATTCCCTAGACTAACTGTGCCAGTGTGGGTTGAGTAGATTGCCGGGGGTTGGCGGTGCTGTATACAGGGCCCGAAACAAAACCAGCGGCTCTCTTAACTGGGGGTAGCGCTACACGTGGGGGCTCTTGAATCCGGGATCCTGATACAGCAAGCAACGCGCCAAAAAGTACCGGCATGGACCCATTGGAAGTGGAACAGTGGTGCACGGTGGCTGGCACCGATTCAGCTGCGGCAGTAGTCATTGAACTTCCGGGGATCTGGCAGGAGGCAGCGGTAAAGCAGTTAGTAATGTCACTGTCACCACACCAGAAAGCATGGGTGATGGATGTCAGGTCGAATTCTTCGCTGACCCACGCACTAGTAGAGTGGAAGAATGACATCCCAGAGCATTTCAAAAGTCCAAGCATAAAAGCAATGGATGATCAGACTTATAGTTTAATACATGCGCTGCCAGTCAAGGGAGGATGGTTTCAGACACCAAAACCATTACCTTCACAGATATCTCCACCGCAGTCACCGAAAGCAGGACAGCAGAAGGCTAAAGAGAGTCCCGGGTCACCACCGGCCACCCTCAGCGCGGAGCTGTGCGCGGTCTTGGGGGAGATTGTAGCCCAGTGTAAGAAGGATCCTACAGACTACCCGATGTCGGGATATAGAAAACTCAGGATATTTTCTGGAAGGAAACCTGTACCTTCAGGAGAAGAGGGGTTTGAGGAGTGGCTAGACGGTGCCACTCAGGCTTTAGAAGAATGGGAAGTCCCAGAACATCGAAGGAAACAGAGGATCACTGAGAGTCTGAAGGGGCCTGCCTTGGAGGCCATACGCAACCTCAAGCTGAGCAAGAAAGACTGTGATGCACAGGATTATCTGGACATTTTGCAGAACGTGTTCGGTGGAACAGAGAAAGTCACTCACTTACCAGTTGGAGCATTGCTATCAAAAGACAGGAGAGAAACTGTCAGAGTTCATGAGGCGTCTGGATAAGATCCTGCATAAAATTATACTAAAGAAGGGGATCGACCCAAGGAAGGTAGATGAAGCCTGTGTTCAGCAGGTGTTAAGGGAAGCTCAGCCCCTGGACCCCATTGCATTGGCGTTGCGCACCCGACAGGACGGGAAGAGCCTGGAGTACCCCAACCTAATCCGAGTGGTCAGAGAAGAAGAGGCTATGTTGGAAGACAAAAGGAGGAACCAACCAGTCGAGCCAAACAATCCTCCGGCGGTGATGGTCAGGACGGCCATGACCCTCAAGAGAGACTCAGAGGTGGATACCTTGAAGTCACAGATGTCCCAAGTATTGGGGATGCTGACCTCCCTGATGGCCAAGGATCAAGGGGTACCAGAGAGGGAGAGGGAAAGTCCGAAGAAGGAGCTGTTTCCAAACACCTCAGCGCCCGCATCCCTGCAAGATTGGGGGGAATGCGATTTGTTTCAACTGTGGAGGGGCTGGCCATGTCGCCAAAGTGTGTGCCAGTCCAAAGAAAAAAAAGATGAATAACCGCAAGCAGCGAAAAACTTCAGAGGGCCCCGGTGAAGGAGTCAACCGGGTGCCCATCATCTCCAGTGAGCTCCAAACTGAATGAGAAGTGCAGAAAGAGAGAGGACAAAACCCCTCAGAAGAAACACAGTGTTCCCCAACAGGAATATACACCAAAGTAAGAGAATAGTGTCCCTCAGCGGGTAGCTACACCCATTAAGAGGAGGGAGATCAATGCATACCGAGCCCAAGAGAGACTAAAGTCCAAGGAGAAATGGAAGAAAGAGAGTCCAAAAGGGAAATGCAAAGATCAAAAGAAAGAGACCCCTTCGAAGCAGTATCCAGAGAAGCTGGTAGGCCCCTCCCCCATAGTACCTGTTCAAGTGGAGGGAGTCTACACAAGAGCCATATTGGATACTGGGGCACAAGTGACCCTGTTATACAGGGACTTTTATGACAAGCATCTAAGTCACTTACCCATCCAGAAGATTTAAGAGTTGGAGATATGGGGGATCGGGACCAGGAGCTTCCCTTATGATGGCTATCTGCCCATAAAACTGACCTTTGACCCATCTGTGGCCGGGAAGGCTGAAGTGTTCGACACCCTGGCTGTGGTATGCCCCCGACCGCCTGGAGCTAACAAGAGCTCCATAATAATAGGGACCAACACGGACCTGGGTCGGAGACTCTTGGCCCCTCTAGTACAAAAGAGGGACCCCACGGTCACTAAGATCCACCCAATGCTGAAGACAGCCTACCAGCGACTGGTCTTAGAGCAGAAGGCCCCGGAAGAGGGGGTAGGAAAGGCCTGGAGGCTGGGAAGGAGAGGAATAGTGCTGCAGCCCGGCGAAGTAACCTGTCTCAGGTGCCCGCTGCCCAGTCTGATGTCCCAGAGCCTACTGTCTTGCTTGGTGACCCTGTACCTGGTATCCAGCCTCACGATCCAGTTCCTGATGGTACCATTCCTGATACTCTGCCTGGTGGTTCCTTTACCGCTGCCCAGCCTGATGACGGGAGAAAGGGAGCCGCTCAGGTGTGGAAATCCTTAAAATTACCTCCTCCCAGCAACCAAGGGTGCAAGCAAATGCAAATGCAATCAAAGAAAGGAAAGTCTTCTGGATAGCAGCACTCCGGTTAAAAAGCCTTTAGTCCAAAAAAGGTTCAGAAAACCAAAACACACACTGTTCAACACAGCAAACTGGTCACATCTGGCTAATGCGTTTCACACTATTGTAGTGCTTACTCATAGCTGATTATTACACAAATATTACCCAAGATATACACTAAACAGGGGAAGTCATGTGATCCAACCCCAAGGTGAAGCTAATTGATTAATTAAAGATTGATTGAACGTGAGGTAATTCAAGTGAAATGGGTGTGGTTCACTGACCACAATGATAAAGAAAAAAAAAATACTGGAATACTGACACACACATATACACATTTCTTAGGTTTATAGGGGATATGGCGTTCTTAACGCTTTGTCTCCCTCTACTATGTACTTAATTAATTAATTTTTTAAGGTTATTTCTGCATTTTCACCTAGAAGCGTCCAATTTTTGTATATATACACATACCTCTTTCTTGCACACACTTACATTTATACATGTTTTTGGGTGCACATTCTATACCATACTACCTATAATCGGTAGTATTTTTATCCCTATTTTTATTCTTATTGTCTATTTTTCATTCTACCCTTCACACTACCTCATACTATACCACCTATTTATATATATATTATATATATTTTTTATAGATTGCACGCACGGTGAGGCATTTCTTTTTTTCTTTATCATTGTGGTCAGTGAACCACACCCATTTCACTTGAATTACCTCACGTTCAATCAATCTTTAATTAATCAATTAGTTTCACCTTGGGGTTGGATCACATGACTTCCCGTGTTTAGGGTATATCTTGGGTAATATGTGTGTAATAATCAGCTATGAGTAAGCACTACAATAGTGTGAAACACGTTAGCCAGATGTGACCAATTTGCTGTGTTGAACAGTGTGTGTTTTGGTTTCCTGAACCTTTTTTGGAATAAAGGCTTTTTAACCGGAGTGCTGCTATCCAGAAGACTTTCCTTTCTTTGATTGCCCAGCCTGATGACTCGGAGCCCGCTGCCCAGCCTGAGGATATGGTTCCTGCTAAAACCTGTTCCTGATATCCAGCTGGCCGCTGATGTCTTCCTGATGGATGCCCTTTTTTCCATTATTTTAATCCTGTTTGTCACCCAGCCTGAATGTGATGCCCCTGCGTGGTCTGCCTCAGATGGGTTCTTGCCCGTTGCTCTGCTAATTTTTATTTCCGAATCTAAACTTCCTGAACCTGGTGGTGGGATGTGTGTCCTATTTTTAGACTCTAGTGGCACGTCCCCCAGTGGACTAAAGGACTCAGGCCTAGAAAATGCGAAGAAGTCCGCAGACTCAGTATGGAAACCTTTTAGGATGTGTCCGCATCTACTCGGACTGCCAAACCAAGGGCTGAATGGAGTGTCCGGAGGCCACTCCTTAAGGGGGGGGGGGAACTGTCAGGAATGGTGTCATTACTGGGCTCACCTGCTGGTGGCACTGTTGCTTTCAGCACCTGTGGGTGTAGTTCTGGTGGCCACCAGCAGGTGTCTCCTCACCAAGACTTTCTACCAGCCATCAAGCACACCTGGTCTGGGTCTGCTGGACTATATAAACCCGCCCTTAACCAAAGCTCAGTGCTACAGAATTCCTTCTGTAAGCCTGGTCCCTGCCTGAACCATTGCCTGAACCTGAACCTGATCCGTTGCCTGAACCTGATCCATTGCCTGAACCTGAACCTGATCCGTTGCCTGAACCTGAACCTGATCAGTTGCCTGAACCTGATCCGTTGCCTGAACCTGAACCTAATCCATGCCCTGCCTTGTCCTGGACCCTGATCCTTGTACCCTGTCCCCTGAGACCTGTCCCTTGATACCTGTCCCCTGATACCAGCTCCCCCTTGCTGACTGCTCCCAGTACTTGGCCTTCTGCTCCCCTTGTCTCTCATCCCTGCCTTGTTCATGTATGTGTGTTCTCTTTTGTACATATTAGTTAGCTAGTTAGATTAGGTTGTTTTTGGTGTTTGTTGTGTTCTTTTGTATTCGTTTCTTGCTTATGGTTTGCTGTGGTTTTGTTTACACGTGTGTCTTTATCTTTAATAAATATTTATATTTTTCACTTACACTGTTCCTGATTCCTTAATGTGCACCCCAATGATCTGACCACCTGTATTGGATGTCTGTGTATAGCATCCTCGTGACACAAACAGTGAATCTGACCTCCGGAACAGGGAAGTAGCAGATAGGTATACTCTTAAAGCTCGGACAACGTCCAAGGAATGCAACGCCGACTCCTTAGAATTTGACGGATGAGGACACAAGGATGGAAGTACAATGTCTTCGTTGAGATGAATGAAAAGCCGAAACGACTTTCGGAAGAAAGGAAGGCTGCGGCCGCAGTACCACCTTATCCTTGTGGAAAATCAAATAGGGAGCCTTGCAGGACAAGGCTGCCAGCTCAGAGACTCGTCTAACTGACGTAACAGCCACCAAAAAGACCACCTTCTGAGAAAGTGTCAACAGGGGAATATCTCTAATATTCTCAAACGGTGCCTTCTGAAGCACCGAGAGGACCAGGTTCAAGTCCCACGGAGGTAGCGGGGGACGGACCGGAAAGGCCACATGTCGAACCCCCTGCACAAATGTACTCATGAGAGAGTGAGCCGCCAGGGGTCGCTGAAAAGAGACAGCCAGGGCAGATATATGTCCCTTAATCGTACTTAAGGCAAGCCTTTGGTCCACCCCATGCTGTAAAAACAGCAGGATTCTGGAAACCAAATAAGTACGCGGATGCCATTTCATTTCCTCACACATGGAGATGTAGGCCTTCCAAGTGCGGTGATAAACCTTCCTAGAGGACGGTTTCCGGGCACTTCTCATAGTAGAGATTACTGAATCTGACAGGCCCCGGTCTCTCAGTACCTGGTTCTCAACAGCCATGTCGTTAAAGCCAGTGACCGTAAAGCAGGATGGAGTATGGGACCTTGCGATAGAAGGTCCTTCCGTAGTGGTAGGCGCCAGGGGACGTCTGCTACCAGACGTACTAGATCGGCGTACCAAGGACGCTGAGGCCAATCTGGAGCGATTAGGATCATTGGAACTCCCTCTGCCTCCACTCTGCGGAGCAGAAGAGGAAGAAGCCTTAAGGGAGGGAAGGCATAGATTAGCCGATACTGACCCCACGATGCCACCAACGCGTCCGTTGCGTCTGCCCATGGGTCTCTTGACCGGGCCACAAACCTCAATACCTTCCGATTGAGTCGGGAAGCCAGAAGATCTACGTCTGGTGTGCCCCATCATTGGCAGAGGAGTTGGAACACCTCCGGGTTTAAGGACCATTCTCCCTGGTCCAGCATCTGGCGACTCAGGTAGTCCGCCTGCCAGTTTTCCACACCCGGAATGTACACGGCCGACAGTGCCGGTACGCTCTTCTCTGCCCACTTCAGGATGCAAGCGACCTCCGATGCTGCAGCTGAGCTTCTTGTTCCTCCTTGATGATTGACATATGCCACTGCTGTGGCGTTGTCTGACTGGATCCTGACTGGACGCCCTTGCAGCCTCTGAGACCATTTGAAGAGGCACAGCCTGATCGCCCGGATTTCCAGGACATTGATCGGCAGGAGGGCTTCCTCTGGGGTCCAGCGACCTTGCGCCGACTGAACACCCCAGACTCCCCCCCCCAACCTGTAAGGCTGGCGTCCGTCGTGATCACTATCCAGTAAACTGGAAGAAATGACTTCCCGGCCATTACAGCCGGTGCTGTCAGCCACCATACCAGGGATCTCCTGACTAGGTGGCTCACTCGGATTTGATAATCCAGAGATGATGGACATGGAAGTCTGGTCCGCAGACCAGCCCTTTAGCCAGATCAGGCGGCGTATTGCTACTGCATAAACCAAAGCTTTTGACAGCAGGGGAATAGTATCCATGTCTGACTCGCAGACAAACTTAAGGCCCTGGACCAACTGGTCGGCCAAAGTTATCTCATTAGGAGGAGCATCTCGCTCCTTTAACCGCTGGAGTAGCAATTTTGCCCATTCAGTAAGTGTCTGAGACACTAGGGCCCCCGCCAATGCCGGGCGTACTGCCGAGCCTACCACTGAGTATAGGTAGCGAGCGAGTGCTTCAGCCTTCTTATCCACAGGGTCCTTGAAAACAGGAGCCCCTCCTACTGGAATAGTGGTGGCTCTATTAAGTCTGGACACTGGAGGGTCCACTATAGGGGGAGAGGTCCATTTCTTCAGAAAACTGTCCTCAAAGGGGTACCGTACCGCAAACCTCTTTGGGGCTGTAAAGACCCTCAGTGGGTTCTCCCATTCCTTGTATAAGAGTTTGTCAAAATAAGACACACAAGGGAACACCTTAGCAGTGCGGGCAGGTTTATGAAACCCAAAGGGGACTGGAGTCTCTGCTGCTTCTGCAGTATTTTCCAACTTTAGCGTATCCCACACTGCAGTAATAAGGTCAGATACCAAAGCCGTCTCGCGTACTGACCTGGACTTGGAGTCACCCTCACTGTCCGATCGGTCACGGTCTGCAGTCTCTGATGTGTCAGAATCTGGGCCATGAGCCGTAGCTGGACCTGGTTCTGCATCAGAATTATCCCCAGAAGATTGCAGGGGACGGGGGCGTTTACTACCCCCTGTATTCCCGTGTGCTGCTTCCACCCTGGCAGCAAACACCTCTAGGATTGCCGACATAGCGTTCATAGACACCTCAGGGGCACCAGCTGCTAAATCTGGTGTTTCAGGGGAGTAGACATCTGGCTCAGATGCCATGCTGACCACACGCTGACACCTACAGGGCTCCAGGCAAGATCTCAATAGGCCACCCTCCTGCGCTGCAGAGATGCTGGGTTACCCAGAGGATTCACCACCCTGGACCGGTACTGCTATGCTGCCGTGTGCTGCGCCTGTGATGCTGCCCCCCTGCTGCTGTGTCAGTCTGCTTTTTTTTATCAGCACTTCCTGTGTGAATTTTCACGCCAGTGTAATGCACCCTAGAGGTCGGAGACTCTCGCAAAATGGCCGCCAAAACGTCTGTATGGAAGATAATGTAGGCTCTAAGAAAATGGCCGCCGAGCCGAAGATAGAGGCCAAAAGCAGCCGTAGACCACAAAAAGATGGCCGCCGAATGGCAATTGTGACAGCAGGAAGGTAAAGTCACCTGGTTGCACCCAGGGGGGTAGATATATTTCGCCCAGATTCAGGCTTTACGCCGACTTATACAACTAGGTGGAGAGTTGTATAAGGCTAGTGGGCTCATGGATGACTCATACCTCTAGGGAGAGGGCTGGGCGTCGTGCAGACAGGGAGTTGATGAGACCAGCTGAAGCTTGTCAGCTCATTTAGGCCTCTATAAGAACTCCCAGATTCATTAGGTGTTAGCTCATGCCTGGAACCAGACCTGTGTGGACTGTCTAGAGAGAGTGAACCCCTGTGCGGTGAGACAAAGCCTGTGTGGCTATTTGCTTGGACATTTAAAACCAGGGACTTAGGGACTAGGACAGCACTAGGCTGATCCCAGTTGTTAGTTAGGAAACCTGTATGTTTAGTCAGAGGTCAACTTGACCAGGATTTATTTTGGTTATGTTTCTTTTGCTTTGCTGTGTTTTGTCACTGTAAATAGAAAATAAACCGCACCTTTTTTGATTTTGAAAACCACAACCTCCGTTTGCTGGGCCTGTTTTGTGTGGGGAGCCCATCCCGGGGGTCACACACACCCGCTGCCAAGCTAACCCCCTCACAGTTGGTGGAGAATGCGGGCAGTTTTTTTTTAAGCCAGCATGGAGGAGATACTGAAGCAGCTGGCTCTAGCAAATGCCAATCAACAGCAGACAAATGCAGGTTTGCAAAAGAGCCTTGCAGCTCATCAACAGAGCCTTGCAGCTCAACAACAGAACTTCGCAGCCCAGCAGCAAGCTCATCAACAGAGCCTTGCAGCCCAGCAGCAGACAAACGCAACTTTGCAACAGAGTCTGGAGGCTCAGCAACGAGCCCAGCAGCAATCTGAGGCCCGCTTCATAGACCTGTTGCAGAAGCAAGAGCAGAGACTACAACAACAGATGGAAGCAGTAATGCAGCAACGTCCGCAGACCAGTGAGGAAAGCCGTCCCACTAATACCGCGTCCTTTGGGGTGAGTCGTTTATTGACAAAAATGACTGGAGAGGATGATCCAGAGGTATTTTTGACCACATTTGAAAGGACCGCTGAAAGAGAAAAGTGGCCTGAGGAGCAGTGGGCTGGACTGGTGGCTCCTCTGTTAACTGGTGAATCGCAGAAAGCTTACTATGACCTAGAGCCTAACCAAGCAAAAGACTATGTGATGCTAAAAGCTGAAATATTGGCAAGGCTGGGTGTCACCCAGGCTGTCCGGGCTCAGCGTGTGCATAACTGGACTTTCCAGCTTGGAAAACCCCCCAGGTCTCAAATGTATGATCTCATTCACCTGAGCAGAAAGTGGCTACAGCCAGAGACTTTGTCCGCACCAAAGATTGTGGAACGTGTTGTAATGGATCGGTTTTTGAGAGCTCTTCCTACTGCCATCCAAAAGTGGGTAAGCCATGGAGACCCAGAGACGGCCGATGGTCTTGTGGATCGTGTGGAGAAATACTTGGCTACAGAGAACCTGACGGCCTCTTCCAGAGACACTCGGACTTTCCACCCTAAGACCAGACCATCCCCAGGGGCGGATAAGAGGATTCCAAGGGGTGAGGGTGGAGAGAGTGAGAGGGTGGGAGCTCTACCCCAAGTTTGGCGAGAACAGCCTGGGAAATCAGCGGCTCAAGAGGCGGCAAGAAGGATCGTTTGCTACCGCTGCCGGCAAGCGGGACATATTGCAGCCAATTGCCCGGTTGTGGAGGAACCCATGCAGTGTGACTTTCTGACGGGCAGACGTCAGTCGCTGTGTGCGACAGTCGCATGCACTGCCATTCGAGGAACTGAGAAACATTTATGCAAAATGTGTGTTAATGGTAGAAATGTTGTGGTATTGCTGGATTCAGGTAGCCTTGTGACCCTGATAAAGGCTGAGTTAGTTAAAACAGAGGTCTCTGGGAATAGCAAGGTAGCTGTTATTTGTGTGCATGGGGACACCCGAGAGTATCCAGTGACTACAGTGTGTTTCGAGACCCCCAAAGGTACCCTCTCTCATCCAGTGGGCTTAGTATCTCAGTTACCGCATGACGCCATTGTGGGAAGGGATTTTCCGAAGTTCTGGGAACTGTGGGATGATCCTGAGCCCCTCACTGGTGCCCCTATGTACCAGGAATGTGATAGCCAGAACTCCCCTGAGAGTGGTGAGGACTCTCCGGAATTTCCCTTATCAGTATTGGCAGGGGAGACTCAAGAAACTGGAGAGGAGCCCACCTCCTCAGACGAAAACCTACCGTCTGTGGAGTTTTCTGATCTTGAGGTTCACAGGGAAAACTTTGCCACAGAACAGTTGAAAGACCCCGCCCTAATAAAGGCACGGGAAAACGTAGTGAAAATAGATGGCGAGTTAGTGAACCCAGATAATACCTTCACTTACCCATACTTCAGCGTAGAGAAGGACCTACTGTATCGGGTGGCAAAAAGGGCAGAAGAAACCGTTGAGCAGCTTGTGGTGCCCAAACCTTACAGGAAGTTGGTGTTGGAGTTGGCCCATGGGCACATTCTTGGAGGTCATCTGGGGACAGAGAAAACCCGAGAGAGGGTATTACAGAGATTCTATTGGCCGGGGGTGATGAAGGACGTAGAAAATTATTGTTCCTCCTGCCCTGTGTGTCAGAGGTTGGCCCCGATGCCACATTTCCGTAGCCCGCTGGTCCCTCTACCCATCATTGAGGTCCCGTTTGAGAGGATCGCCATGGATTTGGTAGGTCCTATAATCAAGTCCGCTAGGGGGCACCAGTACATATTAGTTATAATGGACTATGCCACCCGTTATCCAGAAGCGATCCCTCTCCGAAATACCTCGGCCAAAACCATAGCCAAAGAGCTATCTCTTGTTTTTAGCCGGGTGGGTATTTGTAAAGAACTGCTTACGGACCAAGGTACACCCTTTATGTCCCGGGTTATGAAAGAGCTGTGTAAATTGTTCAAAGTGACGCAATTGCGTACGTCTGTGTATCACCCCCAAACCGATGGGCTGGTTGAAAGATTCAACAAAACCCTAAAACAAATGTTGAAGAAAGTGGTGGATAGAGATGGAAAGGATTGGGACTGTTTACTTCCTTATTTGATGTTTGCTATTAGGGAGGTGCCCCAATCCTCTACGGGATTCTCCCCCTTTGAGTTACTGTATGGGAGACACCCAAGAGGGCTGTTGGATATTGCCAAGGAAACTTGGGAAAGTGAGAGTTCTCCCCACAGGAGTGTGATTGAGCATGTCGCCCTGATGCAAGATCGAATTGCACAGGTAATGCCCATCGTGAAGGAACATTTGGCCCAAGCGCAGTTGGCACAGCAGAGAGTGTACAACCGTGGAGCCAAGACCCGTACCTTTTCCCCGGGGGATAGGATATTGGTACTTGTCCCTACGGTTGAAAGTAAATTCCTTGCCAAATGGCAAGGCCCCTACGAGATAATGGAAAAAGTGAGCGAAGTGAATTACAAGGTCAGACAACCAGGAAGGCGAAAGCCCGAACAGATCTATCACGTTAATCTGTTGAAAGCCTGGAGGGATAGAGAGTCCCTAGTCGCAGACACTTGGTCACCAGCTCAAACTGGTTGCGTGATTCCTGAGGTTGGAATAGCAGCCACCTTGTCACAACCCCAACAACAGGAGGTTAAGGAGTTTGTGCTTCGCAACAAGGAGGTATTCTCTGAGCTGCCGGGACAAACATCTGGGGTAGAGCATGACATCATTACCCCACCCGGTGAAAGGGTGAAGTTAAAACCCTATCGGATCCCAGAGGCTCGACGGGAGGCAATACGGGAGGAAGTACAGAAAATGCTGAACTTAGGGGTGATAGAGGAGTCCCAAAGTGATTGGTCTAGTCCCATCGTGTTGGTGCCTAAACCGGATGGGAGCTGGTGATTTTGTAACGATTTTCGTCAGTTGAACAAAGTTACAAAATTTGACACCTACCCCATGCCACGTATAGATGAGTTGATCGACCGGCTGGGAACAGCCCGATACATGACGACTCTTGACCTCACAAAAGGGTATTGGCAAATCCCCCTGGCCAAGTCGGCCAAAGAGAAAACCGCATTTGTAACCCCAGACGGGGCGTTCCAATATAAAAGAATGCCGTTCGGGTTACAGAATGCGCCGGCCACATTCCAGCGGAAAATGGACCAGATGCTGAGGCCCCATCGGAAGTATGCTGCGGCTTACCTGGATGACGTAATTGTCCATAGCACAGATTGGGCCTCACATCTGCCAAAAGTGCAAGCAGTCCTGGACTCTGTTCGGGAAGCGGGGTTTACGGCTAACCCCAAGAAGTGTACCATTGGGCAGGAGGAGGCCAAATATCTTGGGTACACCATTGGGAGGGGAGTAATAAAACCCCAACTCAACAAAGTCGAGGCCATCCAGAGTTGGCCACGTCCCAACAGCAAGAAGCAGGTACGAGCCTTTCTGGGAATCGCTGGGTATTATCGGCGATTCATTCCCCACTTTGCTTCTAAGGCTGTGCCCCTAACCAACCTGACGAAGGGGAAAGGGTCGGTCATGATTAAATGGACCCCCGAGGCTGAGGCAGCATTCCAATTCTTGAAACAAGCCTTATGTAGCCAGCCAGTGTTGTACTCACCCGACTTCTCTAAAGACTTTGTCGTACAAAGTGATGCGTCAGATGTGGGGTTAGGAGCAGTATTGTCCCAGGTCTGGAACGGGGAAGAGCACCCAGTCATTTACCTCAGCAGGAAGTTGAAGTCCCATGAGGTAAATTACGCCACCGTTGAAAAGGAGTGTTTAGCGGTGAAGTGGGCTCTAGATTCCCTTCGGTACTACCTGCTAGGTAGGCACTTTGACATGGTTACGGATCACGCTCCGTTAAAGTGGATGGCTCAAAACAAGGAAACAAATAGAAGAGTGAATAGGTGGTTCCTGGCCCTCCAGGAATTCAACTTCACAGTAAAGCATCGCCCTGGCGTTCAAATGGGGAATGTGGATGCTTTGTCTCGAGTACATGAATGCCTGATTGCTGGTGTTCCAACCCCGAGGTTAAAACAAGAGGGGGGGGTATGTGACAGCAGGAAGGTAAAGTCACCTGGTTGCATCCAGGGGGGTAGATATATTTCGCCCAGATTCAGGCTTTACGCCGACTTATACAACTAGGTGGAGAGTTGTATAAGGCTAGTGGGCTCATGGATGACTCATACCTCTAGGGAGAGGGCTGGGCGTCGTGCAGACAGGGAGTTGATGAGACCAGCTGAAGCTTGTCAGCTCATTTAGGCCTCTATAAGAACTCCCAGATTCATTAGGTGTTAGCTCATGCCTGGAACCAGACCTGTGTGGACTGTCTAGGGAGAGTGAACCCCTGTGCGGTGAGACAAAGCCTGTGTGGCTATTTGCTTGGACATTTAAAACCAGGGACTTAGGGACTAGGACAGCACTAGGCTGATCCCAGTTGTTAGTTAGGAAACCTGTATGTTTAGTCAGAGGTCAACTTGACCAGGATTTATTTTGGTTATGTTTCTTTTGCTTTGCTGTGTTTTGTCACTGTAAATAGAAAATAAACCGCACCTTTTTTGATTTTGAAAACCACAACCTCCGTTTGCTGGGCCTGTTTTGTGTGGGGAGCCCATCCCGGGGGTCACACACACCCGCTGCCGAGCTAACCCCCTCACACAATATATACATACAGCGTGGATCCATTACAAAACATGGCCGCTGATCAGTCAATAGAGGCCAGTGGGTGTGGAACTACAAGAAAATGGCGCCGAAACCACAGGAAGATGGCCGCCGGGCAGTCACTAGAGGCTGAACCCGGCATGGACCACCCCAAAATGGCCGCCGACAGCATGGAGGAGGAGGCACATACAGGTAAGCAGAAATGACATTTCTTTTAAATGTTAGTTACAGCCAGCCCCGCTCCAGTGGAACCCCTTAGGTGACCCCCAGCACCCAGCAACCTTTAGCTAGAAGCCCAGGGAGGAGGGAAAGGCAGGGAGAGAGGGAAGAAAGGGGCCACAACCACTTACTTGGTCTCTCCAGGAATGTCCAGCCAAATCACCCAGCTGAGGCAGGGGAGTTTACTTACCTATCCTGCATGTATTATGCTGGAAGACATTCCAAACAGATCATCGTCCGCGCACGGAAGGTGACTGTTGGCCAGGCATGCTGTGATTAGACCCAAGGGGACGATCATATGTATGCCCTGGAGCGCGACGCTCACCGGACAGGCTGCTGCGACTCGGCCGTAAGGTCAGCCCAAGCTGAGCGGTCCGATGCAAGCCCTGGAGCGTAAGCTCACCGGCCAGGCTGCTGCCACTCGGCCGTATGGTCAGCCGAAGCTGAGCGGTCCGATGCAGGCCCTGGAGCATAGGCTCACCGGCCACCCGTGGAGCGATGGGTATGTCGTGGAAAACCCAGCGCGTAGCTAGGGTCAGCACACGCTCGATGGCCGAAACTGGAGGGATTACAGGGATCGAGGATCCAGCCTGTCACCCAGTTGGCAATTGATCGAAGATCACAGGAAACAAAAAATAAAAATGTAGCAAAAAAATATATTTTTCCCCCGGACCAATGGGCCCAAAGGGAGCCATGTCCTACTCCTTGCTAGACAGAAAAAAACTGATCTGCCAGATGCAGACTGAGGGGATATACCCAGAGGGTCCGCCCCCTGGGCGGTACTGTAGCAGGTGTGATGCAACACTTTTTACAAGTTTTCTGCCTAGTCACTCCTAATTAATGGATAATACCCACTTTGTCAATAGAGAAGCTGTGTCGGCCCATGGACGAAAGAGTAATATAAATCTTTATTACAAACATTAAAATTATGTGATAAAACCACATGGGAACAAATCCATCAAACATTAGGCCATATATATTCATAATGACTCATTTAGCTTTGCTGAATTGTCCAAGAGGTCGACATGTTTCACATCAATAAACTTCTTCAGGACCTTTTATGCTAGGAGGTCTATTCATTTATCTGCTACATACTGCAACAAAATCAGCCTAACAAAAAAAACAAACATACATAATATAAATACAGAGCAATCTCATAATTGTATAACATCATAAATTATCATCCATGCCTCTTACACAATACTTGGGGGACATAGCAAGGTGACGGTGATAAATGGGGGGTCAAAGTAGCTTGCACAGTCAGCTGGTCATGAGTTACAAAGATTAGCGGTACAATAGACATGTGCATGAAACAAGTTAGGTACATTTTTTTTCTTTTTTACTTGTACAAAATGAAAGTTACACCCAAACACATAAACCCCCCCCCCCCAAAAAATGTGATGCCCCCCACCCCGAAATATACACATGTGCAAACGTAAACTCAAACACTGGGACGCCTACGTCTGATTGCGATACACATGTTACATATCGCCACACACACCGGAATGAGAGTGATAATTCTATCACCAGACCTCCTCCGTAACACTAAACTGATGACCTATAGGGGGCTTTTAAAGCATCGCCTATAGAAAATATAGGGTACTGAAGTTTTTCACCATTTCACAGGCGCACACAAATATAAGGTTGGACATGTTGGGGATCTATTTACTCAGTGCAACCTCAGCTTTTATATTCAACAAAAAAATTGGGTAATTTATTGTGTTTTTGGGCCCCATAGCGTGTTTTTTACTGAAGTTTTGAATTTCCTAGACTGTTGCAGTAATATCGTGTGACATAAAAATTTGGAACTACCATAATTTAATTCTCTAGGGTGTCTGCTTTCAGAAAATATATAATGTTTTGGGGGTTTTATATAATCTTCAGGCCTAAAATGATTTTTTAAACATGTGGACAAAAAACGCAAATACAGTTCTTGTAGTGAAAGGGTTAGAGGAAACGTTCACCTTTGGAAACATGTTACATGTGGAAATAAAGAGGAATATTGCGCTAGTCCTGTGACTGAACCAAAAGTGAAAAAACAACAAGTGAAAATAAAACAAAAGCAGCTGCACAAAACGTGACCAAAATTCAAATGCAACTTATAACTGAAATGCAGCGCTGAAAACAGAGTCACACCAAGTGAAAGGTGTCACAAAGTGCTCAGAGTAAAAAATCATTGAATAAGTCCATATAAAGTCTGTTCAAAGACCGTGGAATGTGATGATCAGAACCAGACGTGTGACAATATCGGTCATCTCATAAACCTTCTGACAAAGGAGTAAGGGAGAATCCTCTTACCGGAACTGGTGGATCTACTCATTAGGCAGATCGTTAGAGCGTATGAAATCCCAATGGCAAGTCGCATCAGCTGGCATGAAGACTCTGGATGAACCACACGAATCGCAGATGGTCATTCGTTGCAAGGAAATCCCAACCTTGAAGAGACTCTGGATTCACTGGATATCCCTGGGGTCTTCAGGTGATGACAAAATGTTACATGTTCCTGCAGCGGCTCAGCGATCCGAGTCCTCTGTGTGACAGCAGTGTGGCGAGAAGTTCCCCGTAACGGCTGTCATTTTATGAAAAGAGCGCGGTCGTGCCATTCATTCACAGAGTTCTGTCCTTTGCCGATGTCGGCCCATAGTTTTCAATGAACTCCCACACCGCTGCTGAGCTCTCTGGTAGATGATTGGTTCTTCCTGTCACTGTAACTGCCTTCCCGTATAATGTACAGGCAGACAGATTACACGGACAGTCTACAGGAGTCCTGCATAGCACCAGCCATCAGCTCATCAAGAGGTGGCCGCGTTGGATTAGTTCCCCGCAAGCACAACAATTTGAAAGCCAGCAGCCCCAGTGCCGGGAATGGGCACCTTTTAATGTGAGTAAGCCACTTGGCTCTCTGTTTTACAACATTTTATTTAATAAACGGTTTTACACTATGGGGTTTTTTCCATCATTTCTACATATCATCCGGCCATAACTTTGTGAGGAGGAAGGTTACCGTACATCTCCAGTATCATCAATGTGAGCAGGCACAATCCTGCGCAAGCCTTAATGACCTACTTTTTGGCGAAAGAGGTCATGTAACTCTGGTAAGCAGAATCATACTACAGACACATCGGGTGTGTGTTTTAAAAACACTGGTGGAGGATCCATTTCCTATATCACTATTATTTCTTTATCAGAGACACTGAATGAACAAGTTTTGATGTTAGAGGGATTTCAACTCAACATATTTTCTTTCAAGATTGATCACAACAGCAAATGTGAATTTATGTTGGTTATGGACTTTAAATGTAATACATTTTGAAGGACTCAGATTGGGACTGTAATTATTGCACAAGATTGGGATACTAGCAAAGAGATATTACGTTTGTTTATTGGTATAATTTATTTAGCACTTTGGTGTAGTAGATATCACTAGCGCCCCCTATATTTAATACACATCACTGGGAGTCTACCACTTCGCAGGGGAGCAGCATTTTTGTTATTTGTTTTTAGTTTTACAATACAGATTGGCGCGAGGTTCTTTTATAACTATATCAGCTCATCATGGCTGCAATGCTTTCCAGGATCCTAAAAGAAAATAGGAAATTAAAAAATTTTTACCTGCAGAAAATGTGCATTTATAATTTTTTATAAAAGGTGAACTCTCCCTTTAATGGAGCGGACACCGGAGCGTGATTTGTCTGCTCAGCATGCGCTTGTACTGACCACGCAAGTTAGAAAAGCCCCCAACATTCCTAAAAGAACCTCAGATTTATAAAGTAAAAAACAAGTTCCTTAACTATCTCAGACCCAGGCCATGCACACACTTGTGGCTCTAGAAATCCGGGAGGCCGTCTTTTTATGGCCTCCGCTCCTCCGGCCACTGGGGGGCGCGCGAGCGTGCCCGGCATGCCGCTCAGATGCCGATGCGCGTGCCTGGCGGCCGCGATGTCCGCCAGGTACCCGCGATTGGCCGGTACACAGACAAGGACGTGGATCTCTGTGTGTAAACACAGAGATCCACGTCCTGTCAGGGAGAGGAGACCGATGCTGTGTCCCTTGTACATAGGGACACAGATCGGTCACCTCCCCCAGTCAGTCCCCCTCCCCCACAGTAGTAATCACTAATAGGGCACACATTTAACCCCTTTCCTCACCCCCTAGTGTTAACCCCTTCCCTGCCAGTCACATTTATACAGTAATCAGTGCATTTTTATAGCACTTTTCGCTGTATAAATGTGAATGGTCCAAAAATAGTGTCAAAAGTGTCCGATGTGTCCGCCATAATGTCGCAGTAATGAAAAAAATCACTGATCGCCGCCATTACTAGTAAAAAAAATTTTTTAAATTAAAATGCCATAAAACTACCCCCCATTTTGTAAACGCTATAAGTTTTGCGCAAACAAATCAATAAACGGCGATTGCGATTTTTTTTTTACCAAAAATATGTAGAAGAATACGCATCGGACTAAACTGAGGAAAAAAAAACATTTTTAAAAAAAAAAATTGGGATATTTATTATAGCAAAAATCTTTTTTGTTTATAGCGCAGGACCGAGGAGGCAGCAAAGTACTGAAAGCCGGTGCAAAACTCCAAAGGGCCCTGGTGAAGGAGTCAACCGGGTGCCCACCAACTTTAGCTAGCTCCAGCAAACCCAACGACGCGAGGAGAAAGCATCGGGAGTCTAAGCCCCTGCAGAGGGCTCCTGTTGCCTCCGAGCGACCAATTGTCCCACTCCCTTTGACCCGGGCTGCCCAGCGTCGGAGAGTCAGTGCACACCAGACCCAACAGAGACTAAAACCAGATCAGAAGCTCCGAAAGAAAGGAGTGAGGATACAAGCTACTGAACAAGCCAAGCTTGCCTCTTCCCGGAAATTCCCTGCCAAACTAGTGGGACCCTCTCCGGTTGTCTCCATCCAAGTAGAGGGGACTTACACCAAGGTTCTCTTGGATACTGGAGCTCAAGTGACTCTCCTTTACAGAGACTTCTATGACAAGCATCTTAAACACTTGCCGTTGCAGAAGTTGGAAGAGTTGGAGATATGAGGCATTGGAACTCAGAGTTTCCCCTACGATGGTTATCTACCAATCAAACTAACCTTTGACCCTTAAGTGGCCAGTAAAGCAGAAACCTTTGACACTTTGGCAGTGATCTGCCCTCGCCCACCCAGGGCTAGCAAAAATTCCCTCATTATAGGGACCAACACTGATCTTGTCAGGAGACTGCTGTCACCTCTGGCTCAAGGGAAAGATGCTTCCACTACAGGCGTGCACCCCATGCTGAGACAGGCATACCAGAGCCTAGTACAAGAACAGAAGGCACCTGCTGAAGGAGTGGGAAAGATCTGGCGTTTGGACAAGAGAGAGAGTGTTGCAGCCGTGTGAGGTGGCTTGTTTGAGAGCGTCTGTCAAGCTCAACTGGAAGCAACCAGGGCCCTTTATCATCCTTGCAGTTGACAGACAGGAGGACAAGGGAATAGAAATAATTCCTGAAATAGTTCCAATTAAGGCCCTACAGAGGAAGGTCTCAGTGAGTGTTCGCAACACTACCACCCTACCTATAAAGATGCTGGCTTGGATGTTGTTAGGCCAAGCGAACCCGGCCACCCCAGTCTCACCGTCTGACTTAGTGGGGAGCGGAAAGGATGAGATATCTCTGGAGGAGTATAACCAGAAGAACACCACTCTTCCCCGGAATGGAGAGAAAGAGATAAAACTCAGCTTTTGAGATGGCAGGCCGCATTCTCCAAGAGTGAATTCGATTTGAGATGTGCAAAAAGCGCTACTCACCGGATCAAGAGGATAAGCCGCTCAGGGAGAGAGTCCGACGGATTCCTTTGGGAGACTTGGAAGACCTGCGTGAACTACTGGCAGAACTCAAGAGAGCAGGAATCGTCCGAGAGTCCAGGAGCCCATACGCTTCTCCGATGGTGGTAATGCGGAAGAAAAACGGGTCATTGCAGCTGTGCATTGATTACAGAACACTGAACAGAAGGACTATACCTGACCAGTACACCCCCCCCCCCCAGATAGAATACGCTTTGCAGAGTCTGTCAGGGGCCAAGTGGTTCAGTGTACTGGACCTGAAGAGTGGCTATTATCAAATCCCCATGCATCCTGAGGATAAGGAGAATACTGCCTTCATTACCCCGGTGGGGTTCTTTTAGTTTGACCGCATGCCTGAAGGCTTGTCTGGAGCCCCGACCATCTTCCAAAGGCTGATGGAGAAGACAGTGGGTGACATGAACCTAATCGAGGTGTTGGTGTACCTGGATGACATCATAGTGTTTGGCAGGACCTTGGAAGAACATGAAGAGCGTCTGGAGAAAGTCCTGGAGTGACTCCATGTCGAATGCTTGAAGCTGTCCATAGAGAAGTGCCAGTTCTACCAGTCTTCGGTCAACTATCTGGGCCACAATACCATAAACAGAGATCTTAGGAAAACAGAACAAAACAGTCTATAGTGCTTCTACATAAAACAGAACGGTTTACAGTGCTTTACTGCCACCTAGCGGGGTAAGTCTATACGCGACAACTTATTCTTCTTAACAGAAAAAGACTGAAGAAAATAAACTTATTGTTTTCAAGAGAATGAAGGAAGTAAATCCGGAACAGCTGCAAGAGTCTAAGAGAATAAACGCACAACCTTCTGTGTGGATCTGCTGTCTTATTTCAGACAAACTTAAGCCTTCTATAAATTTAACTTCACAATGCACATTAATTCTTAGTACTTCCACATATGGTTTACCCTTTTTAAAATAAGGACCTCTTCCCAAGGTTTTGTATCTGTAACCTCGGGGTATACTACTAATTAAGTATTCTGTTTGGCTTCTGAAACAAAATAGCAGTCCACATATGTAAAGGAACATAGCATGACAACCTCCATTTTGAGTTCAGGACGCCATGTCATGGGTTAAAGAAAGTTGAAATTCATACTTAAGGTTTAAAACTCACATAAGGTTTTTGAAATGTACTTATCTCTTGTAGCGGGGTCTCCTTTAAGGCTCCCGGACTACGTTACCCAACACCCCGTTCGGCACCCAGGGTGCACTTTGGCCACCGCAGAGACTCATGGGTGGGGCTATAAAAGAAGTGGGCGAGGCTAGGCTCTGCCTCTTTGGACACCGCGCTTCAAGCAATAGGACTCCCTGTGCGGATCTGCTGCTGTGTAAGGCCTGAAGCCTGGGCCTTGCATACCCTCCAAAGAGCCTTCCACCCCACCTCGGAGCCTGGGTGGCACCTGTTCCTGTTCAAGTTTGCTGACATCAGCTGGACCGGAGACCCGGCCGTTGGAGACACTGTGTGCGGATACACAGTGGTGGAAGCCCGGACTGGGATCGCGTCCGGAGTGGTGAGCGAGCACTTGCTCACTTCATTAATCTGTACTCTTTTAGGCCTAGTGACTGCCTTGGCCCCTTCTTGTTATATTTACTACCCCACCGGAGACTAGCGGGGGAACTGAGTTTGCATGGTCTCCGGTGACGTGTTCTTTTTCTCGTTAATTACCATTGGATTACAACTATTATTGCTGAATGCGCACCACCGTTCAAGTTGCATGCAAAGAATTGTTCTCACAAGAGACTTATAGATTAAATCTGAGTCAGGCCTGACCAGGGGTTAGAACTTTGTTTGTGCGCCATATTGCGCATAAGAGAAAAGATAGTTGCACGTGGTGGGTGATCACTCTGCACTATCACTGATGAATATGTTTATTGCTGCAGGGCTCTGCATGTATGCTATGTGATGTATTTAACCTTGACCTTTACACTAAAGTAAATCCAGTTATATTTTATCACTTAGGTATCAGTGTTATCCTTGCAGATAGTAGTTACCTATCAATACTGCTAGATTGTGTGTATCCAGGTATAGACCGTTACAAGGTAACATTCCCTAGACTAACTGTGCCAGTGTGGGTTGAGTAGATTGCCGGGGGTTGGCGGTGCTGTATACAGGGCCCGAAACAAAACCAGCGGCTCTCTTAACTGGGGGTAGCGCTACACGTGGGGGCTCTCGAATCCGGGATCCTGATACAGCAAGCAACGCGCCAAAAAGTACCGGCATGGACCCATTGGAAGTGGAACAGTGGTGCACGGTGGCTGGCACAGATTCAGCTGCGGCAGTAGTCATTGAACTTCCGGGGATCTGGCAGGAGGCAGCGGTAAAGCAGTTAGTAATGTCACTGTCACCACACCAGAAAGCATGGGTGATGGATGTCAGGTCGAATTCTTCGCTGACCCACGCACTAGTAGAGTGGAAGAATGACATCCCAGAGCATTTCAAAAGTCCAAGCATAAAAGCAATGGATGATCAGACTTATAGTTTAATACATGCGCTGCCAGTCAAGGGAGGATGGTTTCAGACACCAAAACCATTACCTTCACAGATATCTCCACCGCAGTCACCGAAAGCAGGAAAGCAGAAGGCTAAAGAGAGTCCCGGGTCACCACCGGCCACCCTCAGCGCGGAGCTGTGCGCGGTCTTGGGGGAGATTGTAGCCCAGTGTAAGAAGGATCCTACAGACTACCCGATGTCGGGATATAGAAAACTCAGGATATTTTCTGGAAGGAAACCTGTACCTTCAGGAGAAGAGGGGTTTGAGGAGTGGCTAGACGGTGCCACTCAGGCTTTAGAAGAATGGGAAGTCCCAGAACATCGAAGGAAACAGAGGATCACTGAGAGTCTGAAGGGGCCTGCCTTGGAGGCCATACGCAACGTCAAGCTGAGCAAGAAAGACTGTGATGCACAGGATTATCTGGACATTTTGCAGAACGTGTTCGGTGGAACAGAGAAAGTCACTCACTTACCAGTTGGAGCATTGCTATCAAAAGACAGGAGAGAAACTGTCAGAATTAATGAGGCGTCTGAATAAGATCCTGCATAAAATTATACTAAAGAAGGGGATCGACCCAAGGAAGGTAGATGAAGCCTGTGTTCAGCAGGTGTTAAGGGAAGCTCAGCCCCTGGACCCCATTGCATTGGCGTTGCGCACCCGACAGGACGGGAAGAGCCTGGAGTACCCCGACCTAATCCGAGTGGTCAGAGAAGAAGAGGCTATGTTGGAAGACAAAAGGAGGAACCAACCAGTCGAGCCAAACAATCCTCCGGCGGTGATGGTCAGGACGGCCATGACCTTCAAGAGAGACTCAGAGGTGGATACCTTGAAGTCACAGATGTCCCAAGTATTGGGGATGCTGACCTCCCTGATGGCCAAGGATCAAGGGGTACCAGAGAGGGAGAGGGAAAGTCCGAAGGAGCTGTTTCCAAACACCTCAGCGCCCGCATCCCTGCAAGATTGGGGGGATTGCGATTTGTTTCAACTGTGGAGGGGCTGGCCATGTCGCCAAAGTGTGTGCCAGTCCAAAGAAAAAAAAGATGAATAACCGCAAGCCAGCGAAAAACTTCAGAGGGCCCCGGTGAAGGAGTCAACCGGGTGCCCATCATGTCCAGTGAGCTCCAAACTGAATGAGAAGTGCAGAAAGAGAGAGGACAAAACCCCTCAGAAGAAACACAGTGTTCCCCAACAGGAATATACACCAAAGTAAGAGAATAGTGTCCCTCAGCGGGTAGCTACACCCATTAAGAGGAGGGAGATCAATGCATACCGAGCCCAAGAGAGACTAAAGTCCAAGGAGAAATGGAAGAGAGTCCAAAAGGGAAATGCAAAGATCAAAAGAAAGAGACCCCTTCGAAGCAGTATCCAGAGAAGCTGGTAGGCCCCTCCCCCATAGTACCTGTTCAAGTGGAGGGAGTCTACACAAGAGCCATATTGGATACTGGGGCACAAGTGACCCTGTTATACAGGGACTTTTATGACAAGCACCTAAGTCACTTACCCATCCAGAAGATTTAAGAGTTGGAGATATGGGGGATCGGGACCAGGAGCTTCCCTTATGATGGCTATCTCCCCATAAAACTGACCTTTGACCCATCTGTGGCCGGGAAGGCTGAAGTGTTCGACACCCTGGCTGTGGTATGCCCCCGACCGCCTGGAGCTAACAAGAGCTCCATAATAATAGGGACCAACATGGACCTGGGTCGGAGACTCTTGGCCCCTCTAGTACGAAAGAGGGACCCCACGATCACTAAGATCCACCCAATGCTGAAGACAGCCTACCAGCGACTGGTCTTAGAGCAGAAGGCCCCGGAAGAGGGGGTAGGAAAGGTCTGGAGGCTGGGAAGGAGAGGAATAGTGCTGCAGCCCGGCGAAGTAACCTGTCTCAGAGCCACTGTGAAGCTTACTTGGAAGCAGCCTGGGCCTTTTGTCATGTTGGAACCTGACCCAAGGGAAGGACACTCGGGCTTAGAAGTAGTCCCAGAAGTGGTCCCGTTGAGGGCCTTGAAGAAGGCACACTGTAAAGTACCCGTGAGTGTCAGGAATACTATGGATGTCCCCATGGAAATTCCAGCCGGGATGTTGCTGGGCCAGGTGAGCCCTGCCACCCCAGTTGTCTTGTCGGATGTGGAGAAGACAGAGGGAGAAAGGACTATTTGGGAGAAGCTCTGCATGGAGAACCCGAACCTGCCAAGGGCTTGGAAAGAGAGAGCCAAGGCCCAGCTGACCAAGTGGAGAAGGATCTTTTCTCAAGATGAGTTTGATGTGGGGTGTGCGAAGAGTGCCACTCACCGAATCCGCCTCCAAGAAGACAAATCCTTCAGGGAGAGGGTCCGGCGAGTCCCGTTGGCAGACCCCGAAGACTTGAGGGAGCAGCTCGCCAAGCTCAAGCGAACCGGTGTTATCTGGGAATCCAGAAGCCCCTACGCCTCTCCGATAGTGGTGGTCAGGAAGAAGAATGGGTCGTTGAGGCTTTGTATAGACTACAGGACCCTAAACAGGAGAACCATACCCGACCAGTATACCACCCCGAGGATAGAGGATGCCTTACAGAGCTTGTCCGGAGCAAGGTGGTTCAGTGTAATGGATCTCAAGAGTGGGTACTATCAGATTCCCATGCATCCAGAAGATAAGGAGAAGACAGCTTTCATAACTCCTGTGGGGTTCTTTGAGTTTGACAGGATGCCACAAGGTCTGTCTGGAGCTCCAGCCACCTTTCAACGCCTTATGGAAAAGACTGTGGGAGACATGAACCTCATCGAAGTCCTGGTATACTTAGATGACATCATTGTCTTTGGGAGAACCCTGGAAGAGCATGAGGAGAGGCTGGAGAAGGTTTTGAGAAGACTCAGTGAGGAGGGACTCAAGCTTTCACCCGAAAAATGCCAGTTCTATCAGTCATCCGTTAACTATCTGGGACACATAGTGTCCGAAGAAGGGGTAGCGACAGGCCCCGAAAAGTTGGAAGCAGTCACCTCCTGGCCAAGACCCACCACTGTGACAGAACTCAGATCCTTCTTGGGATTCTGTTCCTATTACAGGAGGTTCGTGGAAGGGTTTGCCCGGATTGCCAAACCTCTGAATGAGCTGCTCAAGACGGAAGGGGAAGAGGATGACTCGGGCCCCAGGAAGCCGGGGGAGTCAGTCAAAGACCAGTGGAACGAGAAGTGTGAAGAGGCCTTCCAGATGTTGAAGAAAAGCCTAACCACTGCCCCTGTCCAGGCTTACGCAGACCCAAAGAAACCGTATGAACTCCATGTGGATGCCAGCCATGATGGCCTTGGAGGAGTGCTCTATCAGGAGCACGAAGGGCAACTGCGACACGTTGCATATGTGAGCAGGAGTCTAACCCCCTCAGAAAAGAACTACCCCACTCATAAGTTGGAGTTCCTGGCCCTCAAATGGGCTGTAGTCGACAAGCTCAAAGACTATCTGTATGGGGCAGAATTCACCGTGAAAACTGACAACAACCCCCTTACTTATCTTTTCACTACAGCAAAGCTGGATGCCACAGGACATAGATGGCTGGCAGCCCTGTCTGCTTTCAATTTCAGCCTGAAATATAGACCCGAGGCTGGAAATCGAGATGCAGATGCCTTGTCAAGAAGATCTCATGCCCCCACCAGCAGTACAGAAGACTGGACCCAAGTGGCACCCGACAGTGTGCGGGCCCTCTGTCAGGGGGCTGAACTCCAGGCCAATGGCGGTTCAAGAGCTGAAGAAATAGGGGTCACTGTAGTAGGGGTCCCCAAACAATACTGTGGGGTAACTCAGCTGGAGGAGGCTGATTTGCCAAAACTGTCAAAAAAGGAGTTGAGGTGCGACCAATTGGAAGACCCCATGGGGAGATTGGTCCTGGAAGCCCTGGAGAGTCAGGATCCAGATAAACTCTTGCGCCACCCTTCAAAGGAAGCTCGTCTGCTGAGGAAGGAGTGGGACAGGCTGCAGGTGCATCAGGGAGTGGTCTACCGAAGGGACCCCTCTGATGACCTAGAAGACAAATGGCAACTGTTTCTACCCGAGAAACATCGAGAGACCGTCCTGGTCGCCCTGCACGACAATCATGGCCACTTGGGAGCGGAAAGGACTTTCCAGCTCGTTAGGAACCGGTTCTATTGGCCCTGCATGAGGGCCGAAGTCGAGGAATACTGTCACTCATGTGCACGCTGCATCCAGAGGAAGACTTTACCCCACCAAGCTGCCCCAATGGGCCATCTGCAAAGTCAAAGCCCACTGGATTTGGTATGCATTGATTTTCTCTGCCTCGAACCCGACTTGAGTGGACTAGGAAATGTTCTGGTGATAACCGACCATTTCACCAGGTATGCCCAGGCCTTTCCAACCAAAGACCAGAAGGCTTCCACAGTAGCTAAAGTACTCATGGAAAAATACTTTGTACACTACGGGCTACCACAACGGCTCCACTCGGATCAAGGAAGGGACTTTGAAAGTCGGCTGATTCGAAAGCTCCTGGACTCCTTGGGGATCAAGAAGACCAGAACCACCCCCTACCATCCACAAGGTGATGCTCAGCCGGAGATGTTTAACCGAACTCTGCTCAACATGCTGGGGACTTTGAGTAGTGAAAAGAAGCAGCATTGGAGCAAACATATAGCAGCAATTGTGCATGCATACAACAGTACCACCAGTGACACTACAGGGTACTCACCCTATCGACTTATGTTTGGGAGAGAATGCAAGACTACCGGTAGATCTGGCCTTTGGTACCTCTATAGACCATTGCTCGGCCACTTTCCACAAGGGATATGTAGATAGGCTCAGACACAGTTTAAAATTGGCCTATGAGCAGGCACAAGCAGCTTCGGATCAAAGGGGAGCCCGCAACAAGAAAAACTTTGATTTGAAAGTCCGGATTCAGGATCTACAACCTGGGGACAGAGTGCTGCTACGGAACTTGGGGGTTCCTGGAAAGCACAAGCTTGCAGACAGATGGAGACCTGAACCCTATGTTATTTGCAAGAAACTGCCAGGCCTACCTGTTTACAGACTAAAGCCAGAAGGAAAGGTGGGGCCCTTGAAGACTTGGCATCGGAATCATCTACTCCCACTTGCAGAAGCAGTTCGGATACCCCCTGCGAGGGATCCCCCTGAGTCAACTTCCATCCTGGATACTCCTAGGCCAAGCACTCGGACCCAGATTCCTCAGATTGAAGAATCAGATGTCTCTGAATTAAGTGAGGATGAGAGAGAAGAACTTGATTGGCTATGGCCTTCCCAGGTTCCAGAAACCTCTGCTATAGATCTTCCATCTACGGAAGACACCATAGACAGTACACTGAATGCAGAAGCTACTGAGTTCATCCCGTCCAGTCCTTTGTCGGATTCTTGGGAAGATGCCTGTGACACACTCTTAGAGGAGGATCCAAGAGATTCCATGTATCTCCCTGCTCCTGAGTCAAGTGAGCCAGAACCAGTGGAAACTCCCAAGTCGGTTCCAGAAGAGGAACTTGTTTTAGATGAACCAGATGTCCCAAGAGAACAAAGGATGAGAAGGGCCATAAGGCCTCCTCGAAAATTGACTTACCCACAGATAGGGAAGAGCTCGGAAGACACTGTGGTCACTGCCAGGAGGAGTGTGGAAGACCCTGATCCCTCCACTGTTAATTTAGTGGGGGGCAACCCCAACTCACCCGCTGGCACAGTTAGGCAGGCCACGAATGACAGTGTGACCTGTGGGCAAGGAAGTCCACCCCCTCGTTTTTGGTGGGAACTTCCTCTGCCGACATCTTACGCATCTTTATCTCATGTTGTGCGTAGTATGTGTTAACATTTATCTTTGGGGACCAAAGAGTTTAAGTGGGGGGAGTGTGTAGCGGGGTCTCCTTTAAGGCTCCCGGACTACGTTACCCAACACCCCGTTCGGCACCCAGGGTGCACTTTGGCCACCGCAGAGACTCATGGGTGGGGCTATAAAAGAAGAGGGCGAGGCTAGGCTCTGCCTCTTTGGACACCGCGCTGCAAGCAATAGGACTCTTTGTGCGGATCTGCTGCTGTGTAAGGCCTGAAGCCTGGGCCTTGCATACCTTCCAAAGAGCCTTCCACCCCACCTCGGAGCCTGGGTGGCACCTGTTCCTGTTCAAGTTTGCTGAAATCAGCTGGACCGGAGACCCTGCAGTTGGAGACACTGTGTGCGGATACACAGTGGTGGAAGCCCGGACTGGGATTGCGTCCGGAGTGGTGAGCGAGCACTTGCTCACTTCATTAATCTGTACTCTATTAAGCCTAGTGACTGCCTTGGCCCCTTCTTGTTATATTTACTACCCCACCGGAGACTAGCGGGGGAACTGAGTTTGCATGGTCTCCGGTGACGTGTTCTTTTTCTCGTTAATTACCATTGGATTACAACTATTATTGCTGAATGTGCACCACCGTTCAAGTTGCATGCGAAGAATTGTTCTCACAAGAGACTTATAGATAAAATCTGAGTCAGGCCTGACCAGGGGTTAGAACTTTGTTTGTGCGCCATATTGCGCATAAGAGAAAAGATAGTTGCACGTGGTGGGTGATCACTCTGCACTATCACTGATGAATATGTTTATTGTTGCAGGGCTCTGCATGTATGCTATGTGATGTATTTAACCTTGACCTTTACACTAAAGTAAATCCAGTTATATTTTATCACTTTGGTATCAGTGTTATCCTTGCAGATAGTAGTTACCTATCAATACTGCTAGATTGTGTGTATCCAGGTATAGACCGCTACAAGGTAACATTCCCTAGACTAACTGTGCCAGAGTGGGTTGAGTAGATTGCCGGGGGTTGGCGGTGCTGTATACAGGGCCCGAAACAAAAATTAGCGGCTCTCTTAACTGGGGGTAGCGCTACACTCTATGTAAAGTGTTCAAGTCTGAAGCTAATTAAACCAGATATCTTTTTTGGGCACATTGAAAAAGCTGTCTCCTGTGTCATTAATTGATATCCCCGGGCCTGTGGGGGTCACTGAAGGCTTTTCTTGCATTGAACCTTAACCTGCCTGGGTAGTTTGAAACAACTGAATCCCTAACAGAAACTGGGGTGCTCGTCCGAGAAAAGCAAATCATCTGTGGTAAGTACAATCTTTTTGTCTCTATTGACAAAATATTTTCTTGCCTCAGCTCTGATTAAATCTTTTAGTCCGATAAATTAGTAGGGGATAAAAACCACGCCAAGATAAGCAGTACTGCATATAGATACATTCCTTTTGGCAAGGAATATGATAGATACATTCCTTTTGGGAAGGAATATGAAGTGGTTAATGAGGAAATAGACACTGGTGACCCCAAAACCTTTGCTTTTTCTTTCTGTCGCATAGAAGTGTTAAGATAATAGAAGTATTAAGAATAATTTGTTGTGTGGATCAGAAGACTGCGTGGTAAAACAGTCGTCTCCCACTGTCAATATGGGTCAGAAACAAGGTAAAGAATATCCTCCCCCCTCTTCCCAACCCAGGAGAAAAGTGTAAGGATTTTGTAGCCAGAATTTGTGGTACTGATTATGAATTTATAGTCCCATGAGTTTCAAATTTAGCGGGATGGACCACAGCCATATACAGTGTAGACCCCTTTCCCCGGGATGGTAGTAATGATGAATTTCACATGGATATGGTAAAAGGATTGTGTTTAGGAGATAAGAGATCTTTCCCTTGGTACCCCGGGGACCCTCAATGGGATATGGATTACATGGAAAAGGGAGGAGAGAATTGGTTAAAATATGCCCCATATTGGTTTCAGAGGGACAAAAAGAAGCAGAAAAAGCCCACCAAATGTTTAAGTAAGGAAGATTAAGACCAGAAACATAGAGAAGAAGCCGATAAAAAAAATTGTTGTCCCTGACCCAACAGCCCCACCCCTGCCAATAGTCAGTCATCCTCCACCCTCATATGTACATGTCTATCCGAGTTTAACAAAGGAAGATATTGATCTTCTGGCTGGACATCATGCAATCAGACAACGGCAGATCCCTCCCGCTCCACAATCACAACGGCAGATCCCTCCGGCTCCACAACAAGATAGACAGCGCCTACAGAGGCAAGGACAGGAAGCCAGAGTCGAGGTAGCTGAACCAGAAGAAGATCAGGGAGCTATAGGAGGTGTAGTTTCACCACCTGGCCAAGAGCAGGAGGAAGAACAGGAAAACGCTGTAGTGGGTAAAACACTTATGCCCCATAAACACGATCGTTTTTCATGCCGTTAAAAATGCCATTTTTAAAAATGGGCATTAAAACCTATCGTGTGTATGCTCCAGAGCATTTTTAACGACGTGAAAAACGGCCATTAAAAATTTCAAACTTGCTCTATTTTTTCACGTCGTTTTTCATGTCGTTTTTTTTAACGACGTGAAAAACGATAGTGTGTATGCTTTAACGACGTGAAAAAAACGCGCATGCTCAGAATCAAGTATGAGATGGGAGCGCTCGTTCTGGTAAAACTAGCGTTCGTAATGGAGATAGCACATTCATCACACAGTAACGGACTGAAAAGCACGAGGCTGAAAAGCGCGAATCGTCGCTCAACAAACTTTACTAACATGAAGGGTGGCGCCATTCGAACGGAACTTCCCCTTTATAGTGCCGTCGTACGTGCTGTACGTCACTGCGCTTTGCTCGAGCGTTTTTTTTAATGATCGTGTGTACGCAAGACAGGCTTGAGAGGAAACATGAAAAAAAAACGACAAGAAAAACGTTGGTTTAAAAAATGGCATGAAAAATGATCGTGTGTATGGGGCATTAGTCCCCCTAAAACAAAGAGTGGAACTGTATATAGTAACACTAACCGTCAAGCGCCTTTAATGACCATTGGAAATTAAATATTGAAAAAAGTAATAGACATTGAGGACATTGACAGGATAGTGAAACATTGCCCCAAACCCACCGCCTCCGCAGGAGGTACTTTAACTTACTTTAAAAAAAGGCATGTAAAGGGTAGAGATTACACACAGGAAGACATGCACCTTATCATTGATGGCATCATAGGACACACCAGTTCCTGGAGCTGGGCAAATGTTCCAAGTATAAACACTATTGACACTGGTAATGCGGGAGCATATGGGTCAAACACAGTAGCAGGTAGTAACACCATGTGGACAGAATTAGAGGCCAAAATGATGAAAGTATTTAAAAATAAAAGTTCCCTTCCTACTGCCATAGCATGCAAACAAACGTCAGAAGAATCTGTAGTTTAGTTCTGGAAAATGTTTCATGAAAATTGGACAACAGAAGCTGGATTAGCTACAACTACTGATGTGGGAGCTTTGTTTATTCAAACTTATATGAATAATCTAAAACCCCAGTTCGCCTTGATGGTCAAACAGATGATATCTGAATGGACCACACAGACAATTGACCAATTTCAGGAAACTTTAATACAGAAAGAAGCAAGCAGGATGTTTAGATGTAATAAGAGAGAAAGCAGTGAGAACCCATTATCAGGCAGGATGGCAGTTATAGATTTGTTCAAGATGTTCGAGCTGTAAATAACCTGGTGTGCGCCTATAGTGCTGATGTGCCATCACTCCTTACCTCCCTACCACCCGATGCAGAATATTTTTCTGTGATTGATTTAACAAATGTATTTTTTAGCGTCCTTGTGGATGAGGAGACACAGCCAATCCTTGCTTTCTGTTTTTTAAAACAAAAATTTTTGCCAGATTTTTGCCAGATGACATGGTGTAGAATGCCCCAGGGTTATGTAGACTCAGTTGTGCTCTAGGCCACATTGTGGTCTTGCACTCCCTGCCATTGTTCTGTCCTACTCCAATATGTTGATTGATATTGTTCTGTCTCAACTACAAAGCGATAAAGTTCATCTCCAGGTTTAAGTAGGCCTTACTCAAGCTGGTTTGCTATTATCCCTTGCATCGATACAGGCAGATTAACTCAATGAATAAACTCACAGTTAGGACGACAGACGATGAATCCTTTCGAATGTTCCGTTTAATGATGGATATTCATAGGTAGAAAAACGTTGCAGTTGTAAGCCACATGTAAGATGTTTAGCATGGAAGATATACAGGAGTAATGACCAGAATCAGGAAGTGGAGGAGATATATAAAGAACTACAGTGAGAGAGAGAGTTCAGCTAGAAAGAAGGGGACAGATCTTAAAGACACAGAGCAAGAAAAATCACATAGTGTAACACAACACTCCCCGTCTGAAATCTTTAGATTTCATAACCTTAAACTAAAATATATATTTTCAAAAAGTCCAATACTGACGAATGTCCTGGAACCTGTAATGAAAAACATGCAACAAGCAAATAATAAACGTAAGTTCAACAGGATGAAGAACATAAAGTCACAGTATGATGTCTTCAAATAATTCCAAAGTTCTGAGTAGAACTTGTAGATGGCAGCAATGTACTCCCCGCCGTGCCAACAGCATGGCTAGTCCTTGCACAAGTCACTCACCTGGCAAAAGGAGTACTAACTCTGTAATTGGTCGACTAAAGGTTCGTGTCGATCCTCCCTTGGTTACCTTGACTTCTACCTTCCGGACTTTGTTATCGTCGCTGGGCATAACTTTAGTAATAAGACCCATAGGCCACTCATTCCGACAAACTTCCTTGTCTTTTAGAAGGATGAGGTCTCCAACCTTAAGATTTGGCTTAGATGCTTGCCATTTGTAACGACCTTGAAGGTGGTGAAGATACTTTTTCTTCCAGCGATGCCAGAACACATTGGCTAGATGCTGCACCTGCTTCCATTGATGCCTGTAATGGTGTGACCGCAGCTTCTGTTTTGTACTTACAGAAGTGTGGAGTGAGGTGTTCACAGTTCTTATTTTCTTATCATCTTCAGGGTTTACTAGCCCATAGGTGGTGTCAATAGGGAGTAAGTAAGAGTCCTCACGCAGAAACCTTGGAGGTGACAGCCATAAGCTGTCCTGAAGAGCGGCAGGTGACACGGCTCTGGTCCCACAGCCAGCTGGGTTGAGTTCAGTGGGAACGTGATGCCATTGACTTGGTAGAGAGAATCTCTTGATACGTTCAACCCTGTTGCTGACGTACACATAAAATTGTTTTGTTTGGTTGTTTATGTAACCAAGTACTACCTTACTGTCTGTATAGAAGGTGAAAGAATCAATTCTAGTGTCCATTTCACTTCGTATGACCTCGGCAATTTCTACTGCTAGCACGGCTGCACAAAGTTCAAGTCTTGGTATGGTATGTGCAGGCTTGGGTGTGAGTTTTGCCTTGCCTAGGACAAAACTACAGTGTGATTCTCCATTCAGTTCAGAGGTCTTCAAATAGGCTACTGCAGCAATAGCTTCAACTGATGCATCAGAGAAAATATGAATCTCTCTCCGGTTAGCAGTTGAAGTGGAACCTGGAACATAGCAACGGGGAATCTGAAGTTTTTCTAGTGACTTCAAAGAATATCTCCACCTTTCCCACTTGTGTTGATTCTCACTAGGCAAGGGAGTATCCCAGTCTATGTTCTCAGTAGACAACTGTCTTAGTAAAATCTTACCTTGAATGGTAACTGGAGCAAGGAAACCCAGTGGGTCATAGATGCTATTCACCACGGACAGGACTCCTCTCTTAGTGAAGGGTTTGTCACAAGTTGACACTTGGAAGGTGAATTTGTCTTGCTTGATGTTCCACAACAAACCCAGACTTCGCTGTACAGGAGGCACATCTGTACCTAAGTCAAGGTTTTTTAGACTAGTGGCATAGTCCTCAGAGTGAAAGGCATTCATAAGTTCCTGGCTGTTGGATATAATCTTGTGCAGTCTAAGGTTTGCTACAGACAGCATCTCTTTGTTCTGGTGAGAAGATCAATTGCTTCTTTAGCAGTTGGAAAGGACTTAAGTGCGTCATCAACATAGAAGTTTCTTTCAACAAATTGACGGGCATCAGATCCATATTCAACTTCTCCAGTTTGAGCTGTTCTCCTTAGCCCATAAGTTGCCACTGCTGGGGAAGGACTGTTACCGAAGACATGTACCTTCATGCGATAATCTATAACTTCCTTGTTGAGGTCATTGTCCTTGTGCCATAGAAACCTGAGGTAGTTTCTGTTGTCTTCTCTGACGATGAAGCAGTGAAACATCTGTTGAATGTCGGCCATTACTGCTACAGGCTCTTGTCTGAAACGAATCAAGACTCCTGTTAGACTGTTGTTCAAGTTGGGTCCCGTAAGAAGCATGTTGTTAAGAGAAACACCTTCGTGCTGAGCACTGGAATCAAAGACAACTCTGATTTGGTCTGGTTTGCGTGGGTGATACACGCCAAAGGATGGAAGGTACCAGCATTCTTCTCCCTCCTTTAGTGGGGGAGCAGGCTCTGCATGATCTCTGTCAAATACATTTTGCATAAAGTCCACAAAGTGCTTTTGCATCTCTGGTTTCCTGCTTAAGTTTCGCTTTAAGGAGGAGAATCTACTGATGGCCTGCTGTAAGTTGTTGGGCAATATCTCTCTTGGGAGACGAAAGGGTAGGGGTGCTACCCAGTTATTGGAGTCATCTTGAAAGAACTCATTGTCCATTACCTTGATGAATTCTTTGTCTTCCATTGAAGGAGCCAGTATGTCATCTTCACTGGTTGCATTAAACACTGTAGAGCCGAAGTCGCCATCATGGCAGGAGAAAGGGCTTGTGTCACCTGAGATACCATGTTGCCATTTGTGGCTGGCTATCTTCTCTTTCACCCAGTAGTGATGTGGGCATGGCTCAAAGTAAGTGTTTCGGCCATTTGGCAGAACATTTGTCTTGAATGACGAAATGTTGGTAGGTCTTTTCATTTTGCCTATGCAGACATTGCCTATGATGACCCATCCTAGATCCGTGCGCTGGGCAAATGGGGCATCTGGGGGTCCACTGACTTGTCTGTGTACCTTGTGAACTCTTAGAATGTCTCTTCCTAACAGAAGAAGGATCTGAGCATCTTTGTCAAGCGGCGGTATCTCATTTGCTATTACCTTGAGGTGAGGGTGATGGAAAGCAGCAGCTGGAGTAGGGATTTCTTCCCTGTTGGCAGGTATCTGATTGCACTCAACAAGTGTAGGTAAGGGTAATTGCAAGTTACCTTTGAGAGAAGATACCATGAGTCCATGAGCCCTTCTTCCAGAAACCTCTATAGTTCCACTACAGGTACCCAAGGTGTAAGGATAAGCTTTGCCTTTTATTTCAAATAGATTGAACAATTCCGATTTTGCAAGTGATCGATTGCTCTGATCGTCTAAGATAGCATATGCCTTTAGAGACTTTTCTGGTTGATCCTTGTGGTATATGTTCACCAAGCATATCTTAGCACAGGACTTACCACAGCGGTCTTCTCCACAAACTTCAGTGCAGGATGAAGAAATGATGGTAGAATTAGGCACTTGGTCTGTATTCTCCCCGCCATGCGTTAACCTGGGAGGAGTGTTGGCAGGTTGTGCAGAGCTGGGCTCAAGGGGATGGAGGGCTTGCACATGTTCTTCAGAGCCACACTCTATGCACTTGATGGACACATTACAGTCCCTTGCAAAATGTTCTGTAGAAGCACAGCACCTGAAACATACCCTAAATGTCTTTAAAAGCTCCTTGCGCTCTTCCAGAGGCTTTTTCCTAAAGCCGATACATTTATTGAGGGGGTGTGGCTTCTTGTGTATGGGACACTCTCTGTTAGGGTTTTCAATCTTCCTACTCTGTTTGTTCGTGGCCAGAACTGTGGTAGGAGTGGGAAGGATGTCAGTCTTTTTCACGGACACTGGGCCTCTATGGTTTCTGTAGTTGCCCTGAAGACTGGTACTCTTAGGAAAGGGTGAGAAGAGACTGTACTCACCGTAGGAAAAACTTGGATCGTTCTTGGTCTCTGCAATTTCCCTGATGAATTCACAGAAGAAAGAGAATGGAGGGAAGGAAACCTTGTTCTCTCTTTTGTACGATGACCCTAGTGCAGTCCATTTCTCTTGCAAACCATACGGGAGCTTGGAGACAATTGGGTTTACCCCTCTTGGAGTGTCAAGGTAACTGAGTCCAGGTAGTTTTGGGTCTGTCTTGGCTAGCTGAAGCTCAAGGAGAAGGTCACTCAGTCTCTGGAACTCCTTGTTGTCCTTACCGGATATCTTTGGGAAAGTTTCCAGACGCATGAACAAAGCATTTTCTATAGCTTCTGGACTGCCATAACATTGCTGTAGTCGCTCCCATGCAGCTGTGAGGCCTGCAGTAGGATTGTCCATGAAAACCGATCTTAATGGCTTAACACGTGCAGCAGATAGAGGACCAAGCCATTTGATCAGCAGATTCAATTCTTGATCAGCTGTAATGCCAATATTGCTGATTGTAGTTCTGAAGGCACATTTCCAACTTCTGTAGTTCTCAGGTTGGTCATCAAAACTTGTAAGACCAGTCTTTGTGAGCTCCCTGCGAAGCATGTACCTCACAAACTCTTCTGTTTCAGTTGTCTCCGCCTTTATGTGATATGCTGTTGGCTGTATGGTGCTGATTGCGTTATCTTTGACATTGTTGTTAAAGGACACAGGGAAATATGGTGCAGCAGATGCATCCAGGTGAGTTGCTTGCTTGAAGTCAGTTGTTCCAATGGTACGTTGATTCAAGGCTGTACCGATGACTGGAGATTGATGACTTGCTTGAAGCTTGCGCTGATGCTCTGTGACGTATGAAGGCAGGCAAGGTAGGCAGGTAGGAAATGCAGTGGAGTGATTTTGAGTGCAGGAAGTTGCTGGAACCTCTTTAACTTGAAGCTGTGAAGGAGTCTATGTAGCCGGGAGCATTGGAGACAATGGAGTGTGCACTGCAGTGGTTTAGGACATAGTCTTTAGTGCGTTTGAGGGGGTCTTCCATATCTGCTATGTTTAGGTTAATGCTGTCTTTCTCACTTGCACCTTCGTCTGCACTGATAGCTTGCTGTAGGACCCTTAGCTTTGCCATAGCTGCGTCATGTTTACACTGTTCATTTAAGGTTTCCATTGTTGCTCTTTGTCGTGCTGACTGCGCTTCCAACTCTGCCCTTTGAGCTTCCAACTCTGCTCTTTTTTCTGCATATGCCACCTGCACTTTGCTGGCTTCCACTTCAGCGTGGGCATTAATAAGTCGCTCACTGAGTGTTGAGTATCTTGAACTATGGGATCTTGACGAGTTTTTAGAATGTCTGGTGGAAACAGATCTGTGAGATGCAGTGTCCTGTAACAGCTTTATTTTTGCTTCTGCCTTTAATCTGGTTTGCTGGATAAAACTGTCTCTTTCAATATTGAGAGCATTGACGCGCTTTAATTGTGTCATCGCACTTTCTGTATTCATGTTTTGCAAGACATTAGTGAATTTGCTGCTGGTAAGCTGATAAAGCTCATATGAGGCAGAAAGTTGTTTAATGGCGCCCTCTAGTGTCAGTAGTTCACGTTCAACAGACACTGTATTGGCTTCAGCAAGGATTTTCTCCCAGACTAATTCCAAGCTATTTGACAATTCAGTCCTTGAAGCTTAATAATTCTCCATTACTTTCCAAGTGGGTTTAACTGAGTGTTTGGGTAACTCAGTTTCTTCAGGAACTTGTGGGGAGGTAGATGTGAGTTCACATGCAGAAGCTTGGTCACTCATGATAGCAGACTGACTGTGAAGGCAGGCAGGATCTGTGTGCTGAAATATGACACCGTGCAGATTGTCTCAGGCTATAAGGCTGCCATGTGCTGCTCTGTCCCTTCTGTCTTGCTATGAGGGCAGTAAATCTTGTCTGTTTCAGTACTGACATGCAGAAATCTTGTAATTAGGCTGTGAAACGCCGTTTTTCTACTGTTCTGTCTCAACTACAAAGCGATAAAGTTCATCTCCAGGTTTAAGTAGGCCTTACTCAAGCTGGTTTGATATTCATCCCTTGCATCGATACAGGCAGTTTAACTCAATGAATAAACTCACAGTTAGGACGACAGACGATGAATCCTTTCGAATGTTCCGTTTAATGATGGATATTCATAGGTAGAAAAACGTTGCAGTTGTAAGCCACATGTAAGATGTTTAGCATGGAAGATATACAGGAGTAATGACCAGAATCAGGAAGTGGAGGAGATATATAAAGAACTACGGTGAGAGAGAGAGTTCAGCTAGAAAGAAGGGGACAGATCTTAAAGACACAGAGCAAGAAAAATCACATAGTGTAACACAACAGATATGTAACCCAAGCCAGGAAAGCCTGCAAAGAGAATGGTTCAGATCTGCTACATTGGTTGGCAGATAATGGTCATAAAGTTTCCAAAAATAAACTTCAATGGTGTCAGGAAACTGTTGAATGCCTTGGTTTTGTACTCACAAAAGGTGAAAGGAAAGTCAGTCACGAGCTGCGGCTCTCTGTGGGTCTAGCTCCCCCACAGACCAAGAAGGATATGCTGTCCTTTCTTGGCATGATTGGTTACCTGACTGTTCCTACTATGATAATCTCTTGAGACAAACCACAGGTACTGACATACCAGATTGTATAAAATGCAATGATGAAATGTACAATGCTTTTGTATACCTCAAAACATCTATGATAACAGCTCCTGGTCTTGGCCTCTTGAGTATAGCAAAGGGTTTTACCTATTTGCTAGGGACATCTGTAAAACCATGACGGGAGTCCTAGCGCAAAAAGATGGGAGGCAAACTGCGCCCTATCGTTTTTCCCCAAGGGTTGAGCCTATGCCAGTGCAGGGCATGCTGGCGTGTCTCAGAGCTCTGGTATCCTGTGCGATGGTGATGGAAATGGCTACATCATTCACTCTAGGACATGCCACCACACTACACTGTAGGACACATACAGGGCAACAGGATGACATAGCCAAAGGAAATGCTTTAGCTGACGAGGCAGCAAGAGAGGCAGCATCCACACAGCCAGCAGACATCCAAATGCCATTGCTCTCACCTGAAATCCCACTCCTAGATCAAACATTGCATGATCTCCAAACATATGCTACAGATAAAGACATCCAGTAATGGAACTCAATAGGTGTGCAGACAAGCCCAGAAACTGGCCTTGTCTGCCAAGAGGGGAGACCATGTATCCCTGTAGCCAGCGCACCCGTTTTTATTTCACAAAACCATGGGATAGGTCACAGAGGGTGGAAAGTCACATGTGATCTTTTGGATAAGGATTTTTACATTCCAGGTCTTCCCTCTCTTGTAAAGGCATATGTTTCCAGATGCATCACATGCATTCGGAATAATCCCAGGAACCCTCACAAGGCAAAACATGAACATCTGATATATCCATCTACACCATTCACTCATTTACAAATTGATTTTACACACATGCCCAAACTAGGTAAAAGACAGTAATATTTGCTAGTAATAGTGGACATGTTCTCAAGATGGATAGAAGTGTTTGTAACAACAAAGGAAGATACACAAACAGTAGTAAGAATTCTCACACAGGAAATCATTCCCAGGTGGGGTTGCCCACTTCACATTAACTCAGACAATGGTCCTGCATTTGTGGCCAAAGTTTGTCAAGACCTGGTAAAAACACTGAAAATAGAATGGAAGTTTCATATTCCTTACCACCCCCAGAGTTCAGGTATTGTGGAAAGGATGAACAGAGCCATTAAAGATAAGATCAGGAAAGCCACTGGAGGTATGTATGCAAATTGGAAGAAGGTCCTACCAGCTGTACTAGCCGAGGTAAGAATGACACCCTCTAAAAAGACAGGATACTCTCCTTTTGAAGTCTTAATGGGTAGGCCATTCCCCACTCCATGGGCCAGACAGCCACTTATGTTATAAAGAGGGGACCTAGATCTTATTCAGGAAGAGTATTTAAAAAAAAAACCTATTGAGACTTTAGATCAAGTTGAAAGGAATGTTGCTCGCACCTCTCCTCTTTTCTTCACAGGAACCTACACACCCTTTGAACCGCACCAAGAAGCAGGAGTATCTCTTGGACTCCCAACCACAGTGACTCGCACAGCCATTCTGGTGGAAACACAACAGGCCTGGATCATCCATGCCAGTCGTGTAAAGAAAGTGGACCAGACTCCTAAGAAGCAAGCCAAGGAAAATTGAGTGAAGCAGTTGGTCAAGGCTCTGAACAAGATGACATCGCTTATTTCACCACAGACTTCTGGGAAGGCCTTGTGCCTCTTATGCTGGGCTGCTCTGATCGTGTTCCTGCCAACTTGGCTGATAACTAACTGTATTTATCACCCTGAAGATTTTGGACACATAAAGAGTATTTGTGGAGCCTCTAACACTCCACAACAGAATAATATGAATAATACACATGACAGACACAAGAGAAATGAAAACTCAGAAAGTGATACGGATAAAATGTTATTAAATATGCCTATGCACAGAAATCAGGATATGAATTTTTTTTGGATATGTAGTAAATAACACCCCTCCACTATTAGTATTCCTCTCATGCCTGTACCGTTTAAATATCACAAATGTGCTAAATGTGAAATACAATGATAATTAGAACTGAGGAAGATGACCCCAGGGAAGAGACAGAGTGTTATCAGATTAGCAGATAGGCAGATTCAAATGATGCCAAAGATGGGTGATATGAATGAGTAAAGATATGTATCCACATACAACCTAAGAAGAGCTTTACTCCACATATATGTGAAGTAGTACTGTGGACTCTGGTATCATACTAAGTAGAGAAGATATGGTAGTGACCCCGCCATAGGGGTCTGATAATGTTGAGATTATATATATATATATATATATATATATATATATATATATATATATATAAATAGACTTAATGAAAAGGTTGAATAATTACACTGGAATCATTGATGAAATAATGGAAAAGAATTCTGATGATATTACTAAATTAAATATAGAAACTAGAGCAATTAGAAAACAATTAGAACTACACGAGTTAGCCATAGAAAGCATGAGTGCTGCTTTAACTGGGTTATGTGAGAACACAGAAGATTATGAGTGTTGTACCTGTTTTCATAACACAAGTATTGAGGTACCAGATTATTATGATATAATTGCACAACACCGAAAGGAAGTAAGCAAATTACAAGATGAAGCTAGAAATATTGCTAAGACATGGGATCCTTTGGCAAACCTAAGTTCTGGAATAGGAATACTGACATGGTTAAAAAGTGCTGCCATAATCATTATTATGATTATTCTTTATGTTTGTTATAAGCTTACAATGTGCATAGTTGTTAAGGCATCCCGGACCCCTGATCCTGCTGCTGCGAATAAGATTTTTCTGAGTATGTATTATGATAGAAGAAAGATTACATAACTATGAAAGGAAGATGAGCCATAAAATTGTCTCAAAGAGGGGATTGTAAAGGAACATGGCATGACAATCTCCATTTTGAGTTCAGGACGCCATGTCATGGGTTAAAGAAAGTTGAAACTCATACTTAAGATTTAAAACTCACATGTAAAGTTTTCAGGGTCATTTATGCAACATATCTATGGACTTTTGCCCTGGCTCATGTTTGTTTAAGATAAATTAAGTATGGTTCTACAACACCTGTGTAAAACACAGAAAGCATATATTTATAATACATATGTTGAATTTCACATCTATGTAAGATTTTGTCTTATATTACATCAGCTAAATTTGAAACTGAACTTGTAACACGTACTAGCTAATAGGAAATTATTAACCTGAATTTGTTTCTTTACTGTAACACGTATGAGCTTAGTGAACTCCTCCCATTCCCACCTTTGTCCCCTAGACCTGCATATATACCAGTGTCTGAAGCTGATTAAACCAGATACCTTTTTTGGGCACATTGCAAAAGCTGTCTCCTGTGTCATTAATTGATATCTCCAGGCCTGTGGGGGTCACTGAAGGCTTTTCTTGCATTGAATCTTAACCTGCCTGGGTAGTTTGAAACAACTGAATCCCTAACAACATACGCAGATGGAACAGTTCATTAGAGTGCATTAGCCTTGAAGCAGTTAAACAATCACACACAATAGCTTAGACAACACATCGATCATCAGTCTCTTGTTCTGTTCCAAACAGAACTAAACTCTTCTAAGGTTACCTGAACATTTTCAAAGGTTATCCAAACCTTTCAAGTGTCCCCAAAACACAAACACAAATTATAATTTTGCTTTGGTTACCACTTTTTCACAACAACATTCTGATATTAAGAAGATCTTAAGCAAACATTGGGGAGTCTTGAAGAACGATAAAGTTTTGGGGCTGGTTCTTCCTGACAGGCCGCAGGTGTTTTTTAGAGGGGTTCCCCCTCTGAAACTTCAATTAGCTCATAACATCTTAGATGCTCCTAACAGAGTGTCGTTCTTCCAAAGAACTAAAGGGTATCATCCCTGCCATAACTGTAACGTGTGTGCCATTAATAAGGATAGGAGTAGGAAAATATGTCAATTTAGTTCTCACACCACCGGCAGGGTGTATAATATTAATACCTTCATTACATGTACCTCCCTAAATGTTGTGTAGCGGGGGTCTAAATTTAGGTGGGATACATCTGGGTAATAGTATGACCCAGGTGTGTAAATCATGAGAGGATTTAGACCATTTGTATTCGTGGAGGACTGGGTTGTGTATTATTCTCCTTGGCCTGTGGGTGGCGGGGTACCCACAGGCTCAAGGTAGATTCACTGCCGCAGTGCTGCCCTTTTTGTCCCTTTCCGGAGATGGTACGGCAAGGGCGGGGAACCTGCTGTGACGTCAAGGGAGGAGATAAAAGGGGGAGACACCCTCACCACGAGGTCTTCGTCTTCTTCTTCATCACGCGCCCAGGCACCCTAGGCCTGGGTGCGGGCGGTTCGGAGTTCCAGCCCAGGCGCCCTAGGCCTGGTCGGAGCGGAGTTGGCGTCCATCCCAGGCACCTTCAGCCTGGGGTGAGGTACTACACCGGAGGCCTGGGGCCCAGTGACTTTGACTGGGTCCCACAAGGGTGGATGAGTCCGAGGGTCCCCGAGAGGGGTGGGACCCATGTCTGAGGCGAGGAGGCCGGAGAGGTTACCCATCTGAAGAGTCCGGAGCAGCATCAACCCGGTGACGGATGGGCCTCTGGTAACTCCCTTGGAGGGACGTCTTCCCCCTGACAGGGGCCGCAACGCAGCGAAGGTACTCCTATTCACGTTCTTCAGAGTCGCTGGTAGAGACTCACAAGTTCCAAGTTCTCTTGATAGCAAATAGCTATAGCAACCGCTGGTGAAACCTCTGTGGTTTAGTTTATATTTAGGACAGTGCCTCGACCTGCTCATCCCACCGTATTGAGTTGTATATGGATCTCAACTAGTGAACTAAAGAAGAACTGTTATTGTATGTGACAATAAAGAAAGTGTTGGATCCTTATCGGTGTGTGAGACTCTGCCTGATGGGAGCAAAGGGAAGTGTCAGCACAGCAGAACTTTGTTACTAATTGAAATACACAGGCCCGAGAAGAATACCTGGTACTGGCCTTCACCTCACCCGCCGCAATGGGGAGGACATGGGCCGTAGCGCACCTCACCCTCACATACAACATACCCCTAGACAAGAAGGATGGAGGGAGGCCGCTACAGTTGTTTACCTTTTGATTTGTCCGTGCGGCCTCCAATATGTAGGCCGCACGACACGTGCTATGCACGTTCGTGTGAACGAGCACATCACCAATATCAGGAAAGGTTTTCCCAAGCACACGGTGTCTCGCCACTATCTGGAGTACCATAAGAAAAACCCTAAAGGCACTACGTTTGTAGCCATTGATCGTTTTACTCCACATTGGCGGGGGAGTCTAAGCGTGAAATTTCTCAGCTTGAAACTCGCTGGATTTACGACCTCAAATGTTACACTCCCTTCGGCATGAATGTCGACTGGGACGTGAATTACTTTATAAATAACAGTTGAATTCCTGCTCATGTGATTTTGGAGTGGGTTGCTCAACTTGCATTTGCAGTCATTCTTCTTCTTATTTTTTATAAAAATTTTATGTTTTTACATGCATGTAGTTCATCGGTGGAGTTTTTTGCCTTCTCTAACCTTTGCTACCAATCATGTTTTTTTAATTTTATTTTGTAGACACTAGTGGGCAGTGTCATTTTTATATATTCATATGTTAATTCTAGCGATATATTTGCACTTTAGGGAGCCTCTCCCCTTTTTTTCCTTACTTCAGTGCAATTTTATATATGTATACATTTCATTATATAACATATGTTTTTTATATTCATATTTGTGTTTTTAGCTGAACTCAGGATATATTGGTCATGGTGTTTTTTATTTCTTTGCCAGCTATGTATGTAAATATATTGAGCTGTCCCTTGAATTTTATCATGCCATGAGTAGCTATTTTTTTGTTTTCACCTATCAGCGCTTTTCCTTAGATGTAGTGGAACGCAACTTTTCAGCCGAGATGAGTTTTAATGTTGCTATTTCCGGGGCAGTGAATTCTGCTGGCCGGATGTTTACATCCTGAAGGAAGATGTCTCTTGATGGGACTGTGCGCATATGTCACTCCCTAATGATGGAGGACTCTGGTCCGCCCACTGGAGTTGCCAATTCAGGTGGTTTCACTTCCTTCCTTGTGAACCGCACGGGTGTTGGCGCATGCGCGGCTGTGTTTATGCAGTTGTGTTCCGCCCATCTGGAAGTGCTGATGGATGTTTGGTTTCTTCTTCCTGCTTCTCTTGAACCGCACGGCCATTCGCGCATGCGCGGCCTCGTCTGGTTTATATTGGTTCCGGTTTACTACCAGCGCGACCGCGGTGCGCATGTGCGGCCTGGATTATGACAACAGGGAACAGGTGAATACTCTGTCATGCTGTCCTATCACGGGCCAGCGTGACCTAGTACTTCCTGTATATTAATGGGCGTGCTTGCACTGTTGGCCATGCCTCTGATGATATCCATTCGGATGAAACATGTTAGGCTGGCCAACGCACGCACGCTGAGAACCGCGGATATTTTTATGTCATGATGATCGTTATTTCCTGTAAGTAGACTACATTAAAGTTTGTAATTTTTACCTTACGGGCTTCACTATGCTGGTCTTTCTTCTTTATTGGGTTAATACTTCCTGTTGAGGACTGCATAACATCTCCATCCTATACCAAGTCCTAGATGCCCTTCTAATGCTGGGGATGCTGCCCATTTGTTGATATTGACCCATCAAGTTTGGATAGCTGAGTTCACCATTGACCCTCTGCAACCATACATACATCGCTTGTGTTTATTTACCGTCTGGTAAGCAGATTGTGAGCACGATTGGTGTGGTGTTCTGTGTCTCTGCACACTGAAGTTCTGGTGGTGGTTTCTTCATCAGTTTCCATATTCACTTCATCCTATGCTGTTTATGCTGATTAGTTCACCTGGATTGTTATTCACATATGATTAAGCGCTGCATTTTTGGACTATATTTATATGACCGGTCAATTTCTCTTATACATATGAGAGGTTCTATAACTTAACAGCAATTCTCTATAGGGTTGGAAGCTACACGCAGACTTTCCTGGCAAGCCAATATCATTATAAGAATAAGATTCACTTACCAAGGAGAGTCTGTTTCTTTAAAGGTACACTTCCATCCCGGAAATGAGCACCCAGTGCTGTTAGGCTGTATGTTGATCCTGCTAGTCTAGGGTATGATTCCGCTTAACCTCTCCGACCTTAGATCGATATGCAATGCAAATCATATATATATATCCGGAGCCAAAACCTTAAGAACACAACGTACACAATGATTTGCTCTAAGAAAATGGCTGTATTTTGATTTGTGCTCTTGCATTTTATATCAAATTATATTCAGACGAGATATGGTTAACAAAGGCATGCGCAGTAAATGCATTTTACAAAAAGACAGTTAATACTAGTAAAAGACAAACAATCTTTGTTCTATTGTTCTTCGGCAGCTGTGGCTGTGAGAAGCAGATTTATAGATAACAAGACATGAGAACAGTCCTGTGCTAGAAACAAACTGATACATTAGTTGTGGGAAACTAAAGGAATGTTCTTCTACATGCTGATATGAAATGAAAGCTGTGAAACTAAAGAAATACTCTAATTATACATGAACATTGTAAAATGGCTGACAGATACAAAATGGATGCCTAGCATAACCTTTCAGTCTGTTTTACCAAAAATGTATTGGACTAATGTAACAATCATTCATCCAGCTGTTACAATTTCTGGCTGTGATATAACACAGTGATTTCCTATGATCATCAGCTCCATCTAGTGGCCATAATCGGGTATTTTTCCTGAAATACCTCAATTAGTGGTCATTAGATGGAGTCAAGGAAATCAGAGTATGAAATAAAATACGGCCAATATTCATCACAGCTGGGTGACTGCCGGTCATAACCGTTCAACTATTTTTTTTTTTTTAAACAGACCTCTAAGTGTTTGTGAAATCTTCCACCACAAAATGTACTCAGCCAATGAGAGGTAATGACTCCATTTTTATTTTTCTACTGCTATCAATGGCCAACACAGTACAACACTTCATCCATGTCTTTGGTGATCTCTGATCTCCTTATCAACTGTTTCTTACATGATGAAGATCAGCCATGGAGTATATCTGAGGTGTATATCAGGGTGTGCTTCTTCCCCACATGAGAGCTGTAATGTCCAGCAACATTCATATAGAAGACATTTCCCGCACTCAAGGCACTAATACACCTCGAGGGTTGTGTGGGATCCCTGATGTACAGGAAGACAGGACTTCAGTGAGTAACAATTCCCTCACTCAGGACAGGAAAGTGGCTTCTCCCCCGTGTGAGATCTCTGATGTTTGTAAAGATTGCACTTCTGCAAAAAACATTTCCCGCACACAGGACAGGAATGCGGCTTCTGCCCAGCGTGAGATCTCTGATGTGTGTGAAGATGGGGCTTCTGTGAAAAACATTTCCCGCACTCAGGACAGGAATACGGCTTCTCCCCCGTGTGAGATCTCTGATGTCTGTAAAGAGTGGACTTCTCCAAAAAACATCTCCTGCACTCAGGACAGGAATACGGCTTCTCCCCTGTGTGAGATCTCTGATGTGTGTAAAGATGGGACTTCTGTGAGAAACATTTCCCGCACTCAGGACAGGAATGCGGCTTCTCCCCCGTGTGATATCTCTGATGTGCGAAAAGACTGGACTTCACTGAAAAACATTTCCCGCACTCAGGACAAGAATACGGCTTCTGCCCCGTGTGAGATCTCTGATGTGTGAAAAGATTGGACTTCCGTGAGAAACTTTTTCCGCACTCAGGACAGGAATGCGGCTTCTGCCCCACATGAGATCTCTGATGTGTGTGAAGATGGGGCTTCTGTGAAAAATATTTCCCGCACTCAGGACAGGAATACGGCTTCTCCCCAGTGTGAGATCTCTGATGTGTGTAAAGACTGGACTTCTCTGAAAAACATTTCCCGCACTCAGGACAGGAATATGGCTTCTCCCCCGTGTGAGATCTCTGATGTGTGTAAAGATGGGACTTCTGTGAGAAACATTTCCCGCACTCAGGACAGGAATGCGGCTTCTCCCCCGTGTGAGATCTCTGATGTGTGAAAAGATTGGACTTCAGTGAGAAACATTTCCCGCACTCAGCACAGGAATGCGGCTTCTCCCCCGTGTGAGATCTCTGATGTGTGTAAAGACTGGACTTCACTGAAAAACATTTCCCACACTCAGGACAGGAAAATGGTTTCTCCCCCGTGTGAGATCTTTTATGCCTATTAAGATGGGATTTATATTGGAAACATTTCCCACACTCGGTACAGGAAAACCTCTTCTCTGTTGGAAGGACGGCACCGTCCCTCACAGTCTGAGGTTCCTCAGGATAACAGGAATACGATGGTCCGGCACCGTCCCGCACAGTCTGAGGTTCCTCAGGATAAGAGGAATACGATGGTCCGGCACCGTCCCGCACAGTCTGAGGTTCCTCAGGATAAGAGGAATACGATGGTCCGGCACCGTCCCGCACAGTCTGAGGTTCCTCAGGATAAGAGGAATACGATGGTCCGGCACCGTCCCGCACAGTCTGAGGATCCTCAGGATAAGAGGAATACGATGGTCCGGCACTGTCCCGCACAGTCTGAGGTTCCTCAGGATAAGAGGAATACGATGGTCCGGCACTGTCCCGCACAGTCTGAGGTTCCTCAGGATAAGAGGAATACGATGGTCCGGCACCGTCCCTCACAGTCTGAGGTTCCTCAGGATAAGAGGAATAAGATGGTCCGGCACCGTCCCGCACAGTCTGAGGTTCCTCAGGATAAGAGGAATACGATGGTCCGGCACCGTCCCGCACAGTCTGAGGTTCCTCAGGATAAGAGGAATACGATGGTCCAGCACCGTCCCGCACAGTCTGAGGTTCCTCAGGATAAGAGGAATACGATGGTGCGGCACCGTCCCGCACAGTCTGAGGTTCCTCAGGATAAGAGGAATACGATGGCCCGGCACCGTCCCGCACAGTCTGAGGTTCCTCAGGATAAGAGGAATACGATGGTCCGGCACCGTCCCGCACAGTCTGAGGTTCCTCAGGATAAGAGGAATACGATGGTCCGGCACCGTGCCGCACAGTCTGAGGTTCCTCAGGATAAGAGGAATACGATGGCCCATCTACACTGTGTGGTGCCGGATGGACATTTGAGGTAGTCGGGTTTTCTCCTGGACTATACTGTGTGATGTCCTCATCTTCTACTTTACAGTCTGGAGACAAAGTGAGACAATCCTCTGAGGTTTTCCTCATCTCCCGTCCATCTACTAAAATAGAAATACAAAGATTATTACTAGACATGAGCTGATTGGTTCCCCTAAACCAGGACTCCGCCCACATCAGACAAATTTGTCTCTGAGGATCTTACAATTCCTCCCTCAAGGTAACTAGTAAATTGGTTCTCTGTTGGGCGGCAACTAATGATTATTTTCAGAATTGATTTGTTGGCCGATCATTGGTTCAATTGGATAAAACCCCTTAAAAAAAGTTTGGTGTATAATTGAGTTAATATTCTTGAATATCTATATACAGCGGTAAATATAAATCTCCAGATATATAGTTGGATATTTAATCCACTCTGAGAATAACAGACAGATAGATGTATTATTAGAGGGTGAATCTGCTACATATCACAATCAGAGATCAACATTAATAAAATATAAAAAAGAGGTAAAACGCTGTTTTGCAGATGATCAGACAGGAGTGTAATATAATATGATGGATGACAGGCTCCCTTGTCATAGACAGGTAGGTGGGTACAAGCTCCCTGCACCTGATGTCATCCAATTTTCTAACCATTAGTGGGGTCAAATTGGCGTTCATTTTCCACCACAGTGATGGGAAAATTTAAAGGAGCAGAACAGAAAACTTTTCTCCATCGAACAAATTCTCACATCATGTATGTGGTTTTTGCTCAGAAGTTAAATTAATTTTAAAATTGAATGTTAAAAGGAAGTGGAATTTTCAAACTACACTCGTCCATTCATCGAATATACAAATAATTTTCAAATATTTGTGTGAATATTCTTGTCCAAAAATGGATCCGTGTATGACCAGCATAGGACATTTAGTAGAAGCAGCATGATTTTTATTTAATCATCTGTTATGATGGGGATAAAAAAAAAGGATTAATTTATAGTGAAAGTAATATATCTTATATCATATATATAATAATAAATATACCCAGAAGTAGGATATATGGGGATTTTACCTGGGAGTCACACATGAAGATATATGGAGGTTAGAGGGGGGAGGGGGGACTTTTATATTAAAGTAATACTGAAAGCTGAGACTTTTTCATGGATATAATAATTTTATATATAATGCACAATACTGGTAAACGTTTACTTTAAGTAATAGTAATGCCTTCTATTACCTCCAGTCTATCAGCCTCCACATTCTCTGGGGTCAGATGCTGATCTTCCCTGTGCAGAGCCCTTAAAGTCATTGTAAATGTTGTATTGATTTTTTTTTAAACAAACATGTCATACTTACCTGCTCTGTGTAATAGATTTGCACAGAGCAGCCCTGGTTCTCCTTTTCTGGACCCCCCCCCCAGCACTTCTGGCTCCCCCTGCCTTCAGAGTTCCCCTATAGGAAAGTACAAAGTATAGTATAGAGTTCCCCTATAGCAGTGATGGCAAACCTTGGCACCCCAGATGTTTTGGAACTACATTTCCCATGATGCTCATGCACTCTACAGTGTACTTGAGCATCATGGGAAATATATTTCCAAAACATCTGGGGTGCCAAGGTCGCCATCACTGCCCTATAGCTTCCTTCTCTTGCCCAGGACTATATGTCCCATGAGGCATTGCTCCTCATGCATTCAAGTTCTTAGACATTTCCTGACATGTATGGATGGTTTACTGAGCTGTATTTTCTGATGTGTAAAGAAAAAATGCATTCTGTATGCAGACCAATTTATCAACTGACCAAACCAATCGATTATGAAAATAGTTGACAACTATTTTCATAATCGATTACAATCGGTTATGACGATTAGTTGTTTCTCCTACCAGTTCATTTCTTTATTCATGGACCTTAGTCAGAGAGTGAGGAAACAACGAGAACTGTCTTTTATAGGAGTGACAGTGATGAGGGGACTATAGGACGAGTGTCCCCTCCCACTCTATCACTCATTGTCATCTTCCCAACACAACAAGTCCTGCACTTCCTTATTTAGTCCATGATTTAGTCATGAATAACAGCGGGGCTGAGCCCCACCAGAGGTCAGAGAGAGAGGATGGGGGAGAACAACCAAGGTGAAGACTGGACTGATCCTGAAGACCACCATTATTGGGTTATTGACTCCTCCCTCATCATCACTTTCTGTTTAAGGTTCCAAAGTCTGGGGTTGTTATCACATTATTATCAACATGTAAAAGTCTGTGCTCCAATCAAATCATCAGATATAAAATGTCCAGCTGGTAGAAAATGGGTGTAACAAAAGAGAATACATATTATGTTTACATATAGCAGTGGGTAGAGGGGAGAGAGCAGAAGTCAGGACTATGTAATGTACAACATATTGTATAAGATACAACAGATAGGAGCATATAGTATCAGAATGATGTAATGTACACCATAGAGTATATAGTGCAGGAGTCAGGAGTATGTAATGTACAACATAGAGTATATAGTGCAGGGGTCAGGAGTATGTAATTTATAATATAGAGTATACAGTGTAAGGGTCAGGACTCATAATATTGGTATTCAGTAATCAGTGGTGACCTAAATGTTCACATGAGACAAGTTGCAGAGGTCCCACACCGCTGCCTCCCATCTCCTGAGACTGAATACATTGTTTCTATGGGGCTGATTTACGAACCGTTTGCGCCTTGAGTTGCGGCGCACGCCGAGGCGCAGCGACCAGTTTGGTATTTACGAAACGTTTGCGCCGGTAACGCAGCGTTATTCCCCATTTACTAAAGTGTTCTCGGCGCACAGGAGGAGGCGATCAGTGCGCCACTATGGACCTGGCGCACGGCATCTTCAAAACAAAATGAAAAGAAGCGGGAAGTGCCAATATAATGGGGTGATGTGAGGAAGTATAGTAACAACTGCCCAAAATAGAAAGAGAAAGTAACTTTTTTAGAACAAGCCTGCTGCGTCTGCAAGTACGTTTAGAACTGCATGAGGTCTATTTGTGCACTGCGCATGCGCAAGCGGCATTTGTGCACGGTCAAATGTGTTGGTTCACTGCGCCGGCAAAATCTTAGTAAATGTCAAGTAACGTAAATGCATTTGTGGGGGTTGAACAGGCGCACCTCTAAACTTGACATTTTTTTTTTTAACGCTGGTTCACTTTTATGTCTTTTTTTAAGGATATTTGCACACAGGCTATGTTAGCGTGTTACGTTGTTAACATGTGACATGTACCTTTTTATGTTTATGTAAAAAGACTCTCACTACTCTAGCTCCTCCTAAAAGGGCATTTAACCTTCCCCCTCTAATGCATATGTTTTCTTTGGACTAGTTTTTGCTTTTAAAGGGGAACTCTACACGCCACTCCATTCTCCAAAGGCTGTGAGCTGCCTTCACCAATCAAAACCACTTTTGGGGTGCCTGAGCCCCTCCTGCCCCCCAAGCATCCACCCCCTTTCATTAGCTGGCTTGCTGTGATTGGCTAGGGGTTTGTTAGTGCGTGGGAGGGGGTGTTTTTTTATGTTGGGGTTCTAATTTTACGCCTTTCTATACCCAAATGGCCTTGTATGTATTGGGGGGCAGACTTTTTTTATTTTTTTGTATTTAAAATCTTGCAGCTGCAATGTCGATTTGTAAGTTTGCTCTAAAGCCGTACATCTTTGAAGCAGCATTTTGGATACATGCTACAGATGCACCACTTTACAGGCAGAGTACCCCCACGCCCCAAGTTACTAGCTTTAGGACAAGTTCACTCTATAGAAACGCAGTCCAGATGCTTTTCTGCATGTGCATTTTGGATGCATTCCGGTGCGTTTATGATGCGTTTTTTAGCGTTTTACAGCGTTCCAGTACAGTCCAGTGCAGGAAAAATGCAGCATGTTCTACTTTATTTTCTGTAACTGGAACGCACTGGAACTGCAAGCAATGGTGTGAACTATGCCATTGAAAAACATATAACCTACTTTCCATGTGTTTTTGAGGCATAAAAAACGCACTGGACTGCATGTGGTGTGAACTGGCCTTTACGCAATTTGGCATATCTAAAGGCATTTCTCCTTGTTTCGTTTTTGGGGTTCTCCAAATTGGTGACATTGATATATGTCCCTTAGGGTGGGGCTTGGGCCCCCATACCCATTTTAAGGCCAATAACTAGAAGAAAAGCCAGCCAAGTGGGGACTCGCAAAATGAACAAGTCAGTTCCCATAGACTGCAATGGTATTTGTTGTCTAACTTTTGCCCATGTTAGGCTCTCTGATTGCCTCCCTGGACCGGGGGGGGTGTTTGTCCCATCTCTAATTTAGTAGCATGCTGAATGATGTGCTTAATTTGTGGACAGGGTGTGGCTTATTTTGTGCTAGCTGCATTTGTGTTGGCCTGGGCATGCTCAGGGACTTTGCTTTTTTCATGTGCCTTTTGGTGTGTGAAATGCATTTGGACATTTCTGGGCATGCTCATAGAATGTGTTTTTTAGGGTTAGTAATTTAAGGACATCCTTAACAGGTGTACCCACTTTGAAGTTCATTCTCTACATTGGATGAACTTGCGTTTTGTGTGTTTCATGGAGTGTGCATGTGTTTACAATTGCCTCATTAGCACACAAACCTATGTTATATAAAGCTTGCAGATAGCATTCTCTCCCTTGCCCTAAGATGTGTTTTTTTACTTTGGTTTCTTGTTTTATTTAGGGTGGGGGATATTTTCCCCTGAAATATTTTTGATGTTGTTAACCACATAAGCCCCGGACCATTTGGTAGCTAAAGGACCAGAGGTGAATTCAGAATTTTGCACTGCGCTGCTTTAACTGTAAATTGTGCGGACATGCAATGTTGTACCCAAACGAAATTTGCGTCCTTTTCTTCCCACAAATAGAGCTTTCTTTTAATGGTATTTGATTGCCTCTGCGATTTTTAATTTTTGCGATATAAACGGAAAAAGACCGAAAATTTTGAAAAAAATGATATTTTCTACTTTTTGTTATAAGAAAAATCGAATAAACTAAATTTTAGTCATACATTTAGGCCAAAATGTATTCAGCCACATGTCTTTAGTAAAAAAAATGTCAAGCGTATATTTATCGGTTTGCGCAAAAGTTATAGCGTTTACAAACTAGGGTACATTTTCTGGAATTTACAAAGCTTTTAATTTATGACTGCCTATCTCATTTCTTGAGGTGCTAAAATGGCAGGGCAGTACAAAACCCCCCCAAATGACCCCATTTTAGAAAGTAGACACCCCAAGGAAATTGCTGAGATGCATGTTGAGCCCATTGAATATTATTTTTTTGTCCCAAGTGATTGAATAATGACAAAAAAAAATAAAAAAATAAAAATTACAAAAAGTTGTCACTAAATGATATATTGCTCACACATGCCATGGTTATATGTGGAATTGCACCCCAAAATACATTCTGCTGCTTCTCCTGAGTACGGGGATACCACATGTGTGGGACTTTTTAGGAGCCTAGCCACGTACGGGACCCCGGAAACCAAGCACCGCCTCCAGGATTTCTAAGGGCGCAAATTTTTGATTTCACTCCTCACTACCTATCACAGTTTTGAAGGCCATAAAATGCCAAAATAGCACAAAACCCCCCCCAAATGACCCCATTTTGGAAAGTAGACACCCAAAGCTGTTTGCTGAGGCATGGTGAGTATTTTACGGCTCTCATTTGTTTTTGAAAATGAAGAAAGAACATTTTTTTTTTCTTTTTTTTTTTCAATTTTCAAAACTTTGTGACAAAAAGCGAGATCTGCAAAATACTCACAATACCTCTCAGCAAATAGCTTGGGGTGTCTACTTTCCAAAATGGGGTCATTTGGGGGGGGGGGGTTTTGTGCCATCTGGGCATTCCATGGCCTCCGAAACTGTGATAGGCAGTGAGAAGTGAAATCAAAAATTGACACCCTTAGAAAGCCTGAAGGCGGTGCTTGGTTTTTGGGGTCCCGTACGCGGCTAGGCTCCCAAAAAGTCTCACACATGTGGTATCCCCGTACTCAGGAGAAGCAACAGAATGTATTTTGGGGTGTAATTCCACATATGCCCATGGCATATTTGAGCAATATATCATTTAGTGACAACTTTGTGCAAAAAAAAAAAAAAAAAATTAGTATTTTTGCCGCAACTTGTGTCAACATATAAAATATTCCATGGACTCGACATGCCTCTCAGTATATAGCTTGGGGTGTCTACTTTCCAAAATGGGGTCATTTGGGGGGGTTTTGAACTGTTCTGGCATTTTATACACAACATTAGGAAGCTTACATCCACTCTTCTAACCACTTGAAGACAAAGCCCTTTTTGACACTTTTTGTTTACATGAAAACATATTTTTTTTTGCAAGAAAATTATGTTGAACCCCCAAACATTATATATATTTTTAAAGCAAAGGCCCTACAGAATAAAATGGTGGGTGTTGCATTTTTTTTTTCTACACAGTATTTGCGCAACGATTTTTCAAACGCATTTTTTTGGGAAAAAATACACTTTTTTTAATTTTAATGCACTAAAACACACTATATTGCCCAAATGTTTGATGAAATAAAAAGGATGATCTTAGGCCGAGTACATAGATACCAAACACGACATGCTTTAAAATTTCGCACAAACGCGCATTGGCGACAAACTACATACATTTTTAAAAGCCTTTAAAAGCATTTACAGGTTACCCCGTTAGATTTACAGAGGAGGTCTACTGCTAAAATTACTGCCCTCGATCTGACCTTCGCGGTGATACCTCACATGCATGGTGCAATTGCTGTTTACATATGACGCCAGACCGACGCTTGCGTTTGCCATTGGGCAAGAGCAGGGCATGACAGGGGTGCTTTTTTTTTTTTTTTTTTTTTTTTTTTTTTTTATTATTAATTTTGCTTTTATATTTTATTTTTAAACTGTTGCTTCCATATTTATTTATTTTTATCATTTTTATTGTTATCTCAGGGAATGTAAATATCCCCTATGATAGCAATAGGTAATGACAGGTACTCTTTTTTGAAAAAACTGGGGTCTATTGGACCCTAGATCTTTCCTCTGCCCTCAAAGCATCTGACCACACCAAGATCGGTGTGATAAAATGCTTTCCCAATTTCCCAATGGCGCTTTTTATATCCGGGGGGGGGGGGACATTCCCTCCCACTGCTTGTAAAAGCAGTCCAGAGGCTAATTAGCCACTAGGATTGCTTTTACATGAAAGCCGGCCGCTGGCTGGAAAGAATGATGCCAAGATGATACCTAAACCCGCAGGCATCATTCTGGTATAAACATTCAAAGTCCAGCAACATACCAGTACGTTGCTGGTCCTTGTTGGACATGTATTGTAATCTTTTTTTTCATGCAGCCTGTTGGCTGAACAAAAAAAAAAGATTGATCGGTGGGTATGCCCACCATTAGAATACCGCCCTTCATCCACCCACTTCTAATGATGGGCATACATGCACCATTTATATATGCCGAAGCATGGGGGCATCTTCTCGCAAAAGTTATGCCGCGTACACATGGTCAGACTTTTCCACGGGCAAGCCTCCGTCAGAATTTCGACCGTATATACGCGGCATTAGGAGCAAAATCGCTCCTCCGCTCCTGCTGCCCCAATGCTTCGGCATATATGCTTTTTTTTTTTAACTGTGGTGGTGAAATCACCTCCTACAGCACTGGAGTCGCAGGGATCAGGCCTGTCTCTGCGAACGCTGCAGTTATGTGTGTTGTGTTTTGTAAGTGACAGTGATCGATCGATACTGCACTTGGGTGGCCTGGGCTGGACGGAGGGGCAAAACGCAGGTGCTAGCAGGTATCTGGGCTGATCCCGCTAACACTGCGTTTTTGGGAACCCTAAACTGCTGGGGACGCTAGTATAGATCTGATCAGATCAGATATTGATCTGATCAGATACTATACCACTAAGGGGGGTGTATGCTTCACGCGTGGGTGTTGGCGCTACTGGCACTAACCTGACGCTGCCTGGGGTGTGACGCAGACCCTCTCTGACGCTAAAACCTAACTGATATCACCCGCCGGGCGATCAGGGGGGTAAACCTTTATTGGGTTATATACGGCGGGTGCCCTGACACTATAAAAAGCAAACTAACTAACCAGCGTCACCCGTAACACTCATATGGTGATTACTGGTGAAAGGGTTAACTAGGGGCGATCAGGGGGTTAAACCTTTATTAGATAATATATGGGGGTACCCGACGCTATAAAAACCTGCGGCGAACCTAAAAAAAATTACTGGCTACCGATCAGCATCGCCGACGCTAAGACATCGATCAGAAAAATTATCGCTTAGTGACAGTGGTGATAGGGGGTGAAAGGGTTACCTGGGGGGGCGATCAAGGGGGTTAAACCTTTATTAGGTAATATATGGGGGTACCCGACGCTATAAAAACCTGCGGCGAACCTAAAAAAAATTACTGGCTACCGATCAGCATCACCGACGCTAAGACATCGATCAGAAAAATGATCGCATAGCGACGGCGGTGCTAGGGGGTGAAAGGGTTACCTGGGGGGTGATCAAGGGGGTTAAACCTTTATTAGGTAATATATGGGGGTACCCGACGCTATAAAAACCTGCGGCGAACCTAAAAAAAATTACTGGCTACCGATCAGCATCGCCGACGCTAAGACATCGATCAGAAAAATTATAACTTAGTGACAGTGGTGATAGGGGGTGAAAGGGTTACCTGGGGGGCGATCAAGGGGGTTAAACCTTCATTAGGTAATATATGGGGGTACCCGACGCTATAAAAACCTGCGGCGAACCTAAAAAAAATGACTGGCTACCGATCAGCATCACCGACGCTAAGACATCGATCAGAAAAATGATTGCTTAGTGACGGCGGTGCTAGGGGGTGAAAGGGTTATCTGGGGGGTGATCAGGGGGTTAAACCTTTATTAAGGGGGGGGGTTAGGGGGCTACACTGGACCTAAAACTAAATGTAGTGACACTTTTACAGTCACAAATGTCACTGATTGCAGTGATCACTAAATAAATGGTCACTGCAATCAGTGACACTGTGACTGGGGGCTGGGGGGTGATCTGGGGGTGTCTGGGGGGGCCTGGGGGGGCGATTTATGTGCCTATGTGTCCTGGTGTCAGTGTGCTGTTTTGTGTACTAACCTGCATCTTCTCCTGTACGGCGCTCGGTATATGTGAGCGCCGCAGGAGAGATGACATCACTTCCTCCTTCCTGGCAGGCAGGGGAAGCTCTCTCATTCGCCGGGAGCGATCGAGAGGGGGTGGCTGGAATCGAACGGCCGTCCCCTCATGCCGGATCGCTCCCGAAGGTAAAACGACCACCCACTGTAAAGAAGGGAGGTCCGATCGGACCCCCCAACTATACAAAGGCAATCACGTATATGTACGTGATTCTGCCTGTCGGTGCCATTCTGCTGACGTATATTTACAGTGGGCGGTCGTTAAGTGGTTAATGTGTGTCGTTTGTTCACTTTGATTTAAAGTGGTTGTAAACCCACTTTATAAACAAACACCTACAGGTAAGCCTAGATTAAGGCTTACCTGTAGGTGCATGAAATATCTCCTTAACCTACACGGTTAAGGAGATATTTGCATTTAAATGCGGCGACGCTGACGTCATGCGCATGGGGTTAACCCCATTCACAAATTCGGCTAGGTCGCAACATTCGACAACGTAGCCGAATTAGACGGCTCACGCGCGCATGCGTGGAGTCACGTCTTCGCCGCTCCGGCCAATCACAGCGCCGGAGCGGCGCTGTGATTGGCTGCAGCGGCGATACCCGGGAAATAACCTTCCGGCTGTCGCCGCAGCGATGGATGCGGCTGAAGAGGGAGACGAAGACGGCTTCGGGGGCCCCGATCTAAGGTAAGTGATGCATAATGAGCTATTATGCCTTTCTCTTACAGCTAGTTAAAAAAAGAAAAAAATATTTAGGAGGGTTTACAACCACTTTAATTGTCTGTTCTGCATTATTTTGCAAAATGTTTCTCAAGATGCTGTGACTAATGTTTCAAATTAACATAAATGTTTTTTTTTGCTTTTCTTGCTCTTTTCCAAGTCCTTTTTTGTCGACCAATAAAATTTGTTGCAAATTTGGATGTTTGTTTGTGTTTTTTGTTATTTTTCACGCAGCAAATTTCACAGCTGCAGCTTAACTAGGCTGATTGGCATGTCCAAACAAAACAGGTGTGATTTGTCTAAAATTTACTTTCCTGGTGCCTTCATGGTAGCATATGCATGGATTGTGTGCTGCTATGTATAGTCACTAGGGATGACATTCGAGTTCGAGTCAAACTCATGTTCGACTTGAACATCGGCTGTTCGCTTGTTCGACGAAGATCGAACATTATGGGCCGTTCGCGCCAAATTCGAGTTGCGCGTCACGGCCCATAATGCACTGCGTCATCGCAGTGTATTGCTGGCTGATGATTGGCCAAGCATGCACTATGACCCGCATGCTTTGGCCAATCACAGCAAGCCATAATTGGCCAAAGGCAGGGTGCCTTTGGCCAATCATGGCTCAGGGGGACTAAGTACACACCCCACACTATATAAGGCCGCCTGCGTGTCGGCCTTGTGTAGTGTGTTCCGGCGTTCAGAGAGAGAGAGATTGTGGCTTTATTTCAGTTAGCAATAGCTAGATTGAGCAGGCAGTTGATTGAGCTAGTTAGATCCAGTATTCCAGTATATTTAGTATATATATGCATTGCACGCTTTGTGTGTGTGTGTGTATGTATATGTATGTATGTATATATATATATATATATAGTAGAAAGTTTAGCTAGATCTCATTGCACAGCGTTCCTGTTATTCTATTCCTACTAATAATACAGGCAGGCAGTTGATTGTGCTAAGCTGCAGTATATTAAGTCAGTGTACTGTATACTGGGCACCGTGTGCATGTAAAGCTGACTGCAGACTATTCCTTTTCTATTACTAATAATACAGGCAGTTGATTGAGCTAACCTGCAGTATATTAAGTCAGTTTACTGTATACTGGGCACAGTGTGCACATAAAGATGACTGCAAACTATTCCTTTTCTATTACTAATAATACAGGCAGTTGATTCAGCTAACTTGCAGTATATTAAGTCAGTGTACTGTATACTGGGCACAGTGTGCAAGTAAAGCTGACTGCAGACTATTCCTTTTATATTCCTAATGGGGATGAGCTTCAAATTCGTATTGAACCCATGTTCGACTCGAACATCGGCTGTTCGGCGAATTTCGAACATTATGGCCGGTCGCGCCAAATTCGAGTGGCGTGTCACAGCCCATAATTCACTGCGGTATCGCAGTGCATTGCTGGCTGATGATTGGCCAAGCATGCACTATGACCCGCATGCTTTGGCCAATCACAGCACGGAAAAAACACAGAGAGCCATAATTGGCCAAAGCCAGGGTGGCTTTGGCCAATTATGTCTCAGGGGGTTTAGTACACGTCCCACACTATATAAGGCCGCCGGCGTGGCGGCCTTGTGTAGTGTGTTGTGGTGGTTTAAGAGAGAGAGAGAGAGGGAGAGAGAAAGACAGTGTCATTTATTTTGAGTTAGATAGAGCAGGCAGGCGAGTCAGTTAACTGCAGTTACAGTATGTAGAGGATATATATGCATCCTAGGTGTTGTATATATATTTACACACTGTATTCAGTTTAGCTAGATCCGTTCCTGTTATTCTCTATACTGACAGGCAGGCAGGTGATTGTGCTAGCTGCAGTGTTTCACTTAGTGTCCTTTGCACAGCGTGTACCTGAATACAATTGGGGGTGTTCTCATTTCAATACCACAGGCAGGGATCTGCTTTATTTTCACTTAGTGTACTTCTGTCCTTTGCAAAGCGTTCACCTAAAGGTACCTCAATACAATTAGTGGTGTTCTCATACTAAAACCACAGGCAGGGAGCTGCATTTATTTTATTAAGTGTACTGTCACGGTGTCCTTTGCACAGTCTTCACCTAAAGGTACCTGAATACAATTGATGATGTTCTCATACCGATACCACAGGCAGGGATCTGCTTTATTTTCACTTAGTGTACTGTGTCCTTTGCACAGCGTTCACCTAAAAGGTACCCGAATACAGTTGGTGGTGTTCTCATACCAATATCTCAGGCAGGGATCTGCTTTAATTTTCACTTAGTGTACTGTGTCCTTTGCACAGCGTTCCCTTAAAGGTACCTGAATACAATTGGTGGTGTTCTCATACCAATACCACAGGCAGGGAGCTGCTGTATTTTCAGTTAGTGTACTGTGTCCTCTGCACAGTGTGCACCTAAAACTAATTGAAGACAATTGCTGCTTTTCTCATATTAATACCACAGCAGGCCTTTGATTGTGCTAGCTGCAGTATAATCACTATAGATCTATATATATACACACATCCCACCTTTGTGCAGCTACATCTTACTGCAGGCCATTAGTATGTCTGAAAGGCAAACAAGGAGAGGCAGACAGTCACGAGCCAATAAGAGAGGGCAAGCAGGCTCTGTGTCTAGAGGCAACAGTGCTGGTCGTGGACACGGTGCATCCTCATCAGCACGTGGCCGTGGGACACGCTTGTCCTTCTTTTTGGCAGCTGGCCATGTTGAGCTGCAACATGCCGAAGACTTGGTATAGTGGATGACCAAGCCGTCCTCATTCTCCTCATCCTCTCTCACCCAGGCTCAGGGTACTTTGTTTGGCAAAGCAGCTGCCAAAGCGGCCTCTTCCCTCGGCTCAATGGCATCAGTCATTTCTTCCCTAGCCCCACCATATCCTCCTGAGGAGTCCCCCGAACATGACCACAGTGTTGGGTACATGCTCCAGGAGGATGCCCAGCATTTTGAAGGCTCCGATGATGGTACCCAGCTAGAGGAAGGCAGTAACGTGAGCCCAGAGAGAGGAGGTGCCCAACAAGGACAGCAATCTGGCAGTCATGTTCCCCCAGCTGCAGCATACTGCCAGATTTGCTCCAGTGATGAGGAGGGGGGTCACTGACTCCACGTGGGTGCCTGATAGGAGAAAGGAAGAGGAGGAGGAGGAGGCACATCTCCAACGAGGCAGGATGCCCTCCAGGGGCCAGCTTAAGGGCAGCCAACCGACTGCATCACACCGCAGTGTTCCGCATGTTCAGGGCGCTGCTGTCTCTGCGCGTTATTCCAAAAGTTCTTTGGTGTGGGCCTTTTTTGAGACGAGTGCATCAGATCACAGCGCTGCTATTTGCAACATATGTCTCAGGCGTATCTCGCGTGGCCAAAACATCACCCACTTGGGCACCACATGCTTGATCAGACATATGTTGACCTGCCATGCAGTTCGTTGGCAAGCACACCTAAAAGACCCACACCAAAGAACAAAGCGGACCTCTCCTTGCTCCTCATCAGCTGGGATCTCCAACCCCACTATACCTTCAGTCCTCTCTGAAACCTGCACTGAGAGGAATGAAGGTGTAGAATTAGGTGTGTCACAGCCAAGTACTTGCGGGCAATCTGCTAATCGGTATACCGACGTCAGATTGTACCAGGCAAATTTCCCTGCCCCAGCTGCTGCACCGCCGAAAGAAGTTCGCTCCCAGCCATCCATATACCCAGCGGTTGAATGCTAGCTTGGCTAAATTGCTAGCACTTCAACTGCTGCCTTTTCAGTTGGTAGACTCTGCCCCCTTCCGTGAGTTTTTGGAATGTGCGGTACCTCAGTGACAGGTTCCCAAACACCACTTTTTCTCACGGAAGGCGATTCCGGCTCTCTACCGGCATGTGGAAGGCAATGTCTTGTCCTCGCTGGACAGGGCGGTCAGCGGTAAGGTGCATATTACCGCGACTCATGGTCCAGCAGGCATAGACAGGAAAGTTACCTATCTTTCACGGCGCATTGGGTGACTCTGCTGGCAGCTGGGAAGGATGCAGGACAAGGTGCAGTAGTGTTGGTGGTTGTTCCGCCACCACGCCTCCAAAATGCTACTACTGGTGATTCTGACACACCTCTCTCCTCCACCCCCTCCTCTTCGCCTTCCTCCATGGCCTCTTCCTGTGCTTTGCCCTCTGAACCAGCGATGCTCCGTAGGCGTTCAAGGGGCTACGCAAGTACGCAGGAAAAAAGATGCCATGCGGTGCTTGAGCTGATGTGCTTGGGGGACAGGAGCCACACTGGGGCAGAGATTCTCTCAGCTCTGCAGGGGCAGGCTCAGAGGTGGTTGACGCCATGCCAGCTTAAGCCAGGAATGGTGGTTTCCGACAATGGCACCAACCTCCTCTCCGCCTTCCGACAGGGACAACTGACCCATGTGCCCTGTTTGGCTCACGTCCTTAACTTGGTGGTGCATCGGTTCTTGGGCAGGTACCCGGGCTTACAGGAGGTCCTGAAGCAGGCCAGAAAACTCTGTGGGCATTTCCGCCGGTCATATAATGCCAGTGCTCGGCTGGCTGACCTGCAAAAGGAATACAACCTGCCCAACCACCGCCTAATCTGTGACATGCCCACCAGGTGTAACTATATGTTGGCAATGCTGCAGAGGCTGCACACGCAGCAGAGTGCCATCAATGAGTATCTGCTGCAATATGGCACCAGGACAGGGTCAGGGGAACTTGGATTTTTTTCCTCACGCCAGTGGGCCATGATCAGGGATGCATGCACTGTCCTGGCACCATTTGAGGAGGCCACGAGGATGGTGAGCAGTGACAGTGCATGCATCAGTGACACTGTCCCTCTTGTCCACCTGTTGGAGCACACGCTGCATGGAATAATGGACAGGGCACTTGAGGCAGAACAGGGGGATGAAGAGGACGACTTCCTTACCTCTCAAGGCCCCCCTTTATCCAGACAGTGTTCCTGCGGGCCCGCCGATCACACAGGAAGAGGGCGAGGAGGAGGAGGAGGATTGTGTCAGCATGGAGGTGGAGCCTAGCACTCAGCATCAGCAGCAGTCTTCAAGGGATCATTTACAGTCCCCAGGAACCCATAGACTTGTACGTGGCTGGAAGGAGGTGGCTGCAGATCATGTCGTCCTTAGTGACCCAGAGGACTCCGGACCAAATACCTCAGCAAACCTACGCTGCATTGCCTCCCTGATCCTGCAAAGCCTGCGAAAGGATCCTCATATTCGTGGTATCAAGGAGAGGGATCATTACTGGCTGGCAACCCTCCTTGATCCACGTTACAAGGGTAAGGTTGCGGACCTTATCTTGCTGTCGCAGAGGGTGCAGAGAATGAAACATCTTCAGGAGGCCTTGAAGAAAGGTTTGTGCAATGCATTTCCAGAGCCTGGGAGGTTACAAATTCCTGGTCCTGGACAACGTGTTGCTAAGGCTTCGGTCAGTCACAGAAGGAGCGGTGGAGAAGGGGGCCGTCTGACCGATGCGTTCAGACAATTTTTTAGTCCGCAGCCCCAAGGTATGATCGGTTCCAGCAACCATCGCCAGCGTCTGATTCACATGGTGCAGGAATACCTAGGGGCAAGATCAGACTTGAACACCTTTCCCACCGAAAATCCTCTGGGTTACTGGGTCTTGAGGATAGATCACTGGCCAGAGCTTGCACAGTATGCAATTGAGCTACTGGCCTGTCCTGCATCAAGCGTTCTTTCGGAACGCACATTCAGTTCTGCTGGAGGCTTTGTAGCCGATCACAGGGTGCGCCTGTCCACCGATTCGGTCGATCGGCTGATTGTCATAAAAATTAATCAGTTTTGGATCACCAGCTACCAAACACCTGACAAAAAAGCAGCGCCTTCTAAGAGTAGCAGTCAGTGAAATTTATTAAAATATAGAACCAAGTACAGGTAATGCACTCACAAAAGAAGAGTAAAGGTGAGCTTATCTGAAAGGGGGTCCAGGGTAGTAAAGTTCATCCGCTTGTCCCGGAGATGTAATGCTGTATGTCCAGAGATGGAGGGAAGATGGTGTCTCTGAGCCTCTTCTCAGGAGTCGTCGGTGTTCACCGTGGAGCGGAACCACTCACTCACAATAGCGGAGCGGGGGACAACTTAGCTGGAACAAACCAGCAGACTACTTCCGGGTCGTGGGGTCAGCGGGGAGGATGCGCGCGTTCGAAGCATCCGTGCTTCTTCATCAGGCTTAATGAGGGCCATCTTTAGTTCAGGCTATAAGTACTAGGCCGGGAGTGGCTGATGAAACAGTCTGTGTCACCATGGAGACCAGATACAAACTACAGATATTAACCTAGCGCTGACAAGTATATGTGTTAAAGAGGGAAGGACAATGATTATATAGGGATGCTAATGTAGTATCAAAGATTAAGAGATTAATATAAGAAAAGGACTAATACATAGAGAAATCAATGAATAATCAATAAAATATATATATATATATATATTGTGAGGGGGTTAACTCGGTAGCGGGTGTGTGTGACCCCCTGGTTGGGCTCCCCACACAAAAACAGGGCCAGCAGACGGAGGTTGTGGTTTTCAAAATCAAAAGGTGCGGTTTATTTCTCTATGTACAGTGACAAAAACACAGCAAAGCCAAAAAGAAACAAACAAAATAAATCCTGGTCAGTTTGACCTCTGACTAAACATGCAGGTTTCCTAAACTAACAACTGGGATCAGCCTAGTGCTGTCCTAGTCCCTAAGTCCCTGGTTTAGTAAAAGTCCAAACAAATAGCCACACAGGCTTTGCCTCACCGCACAGGGGTTCACTCTCCCTAGACAGTCCACACAGGTCTGGTTCCAGGCATGAGCTAACATCTAATGAATCTGGGAGTTTCTTATAGAGGCCTAAATGAGCTGACAAGGTTCAGCTGGTCTCATCAACTCCCTGTCTGCACGACGCCCAGCCCTCTCCCTAGAGGTATGAGTCATCCATGAGCACACTAGCCTTATACAACTCTCCACCTAGTTGTACAAATCGGCGTAAAGCCTGAATCTGGGCGAAATATATCTACCCCCCTGGATGCAACCAGGTGACTTTACCTTCCTGCTGTCACATACCCCCCCCTCTTGTTTTAACCTCGGGGTTGGAACACCAGCAATCAGGCATTCATGTACTCGAGACAAAGCATCCACATTCCCCATTTGAACGCCAGGGCGATGCTTTACTGTGAAGTTGAATTCCTGGAGGGCCAGGAACCACCTATTCACTCTTCTATTTGTTTCCTTGTTTTGAGCCATCCACTTTAACGGAGCGTGATCCGTAACCATGTCAAAGTGCCTACCTAGCAGATAGTACCGAAGGGAATCTAGAGCCCACTTCACCGCTAAACACTCCTTTTCAACCGTGGCGTAATTTACCTCATGGGACTTCAACTTCCTGCTGAGGTAAATGACTGGGTGCTCTTCCCCGTTCCAGACCTGGGACAATACTGCTCCTAACCCCACATCTGACGCATCACTTTGTACGACAAAGTCTTTAGAGAAGTCGGGTGAGTACAACACTGGCTGGCTACATAAGGCTTGTTTCAAGAATTGGAATGCTGCCTCAGCCTCGGGGGTCCATTTAATCATGACCGACCCTTTCCCTTTCGTCAGGTTGGTTAGGGGCACAGCCTTAGAAGCAAAGTGGGGAATGAAGCGCCGATAATAACCCGCGATTCCCAGAAAGGCTCGTACCTGCTTCTTGCTGTTGGGACGTGGCCAACTCTGGATGGCCTCGACTTTGTTGAGTTGGGGTTTTATTACTCCCCTGCCAATGGTGTACCCAAGATATTTGGCCTCCTCCTGCCCAATGGTACACTTCTTGGGGTTAGCCGTAAACCCCGCTTCCCGAACAGAGTCCAGGACTGCTTGCACTTTTGGCAGATGTGAGGCCCAATCTGTGCTATGGACAATTACGTCATCCAGGTAAGCCGCAGCATACTTCCGATGGGGCCTCAGCATCTGGTCCATTTTCCGCTGGAATGTGGCCGGCGCATTCTGTAACCCGAACGGCATTCTCTTATATTGGAACCCCCCGTCTGGGGTTACAAATGCGGTTTTCTCTTTGGCCGACTTGGCCAGGGGAATTTGCCAATACCCTTTTGTGAGGTCAAGAGTCGTCATGTATCGGGCTGTTCCCAGCCGGTCGATCAACTCATCTATACGTGGCATGGGGTAGGTGTCAAATTTTGTAACTTTGTTCAACTGACGAAAATCGTTACAAAATCGCCAGCTCCCATCCGGTTTAGGCACCAACACAATGGGACTAGACCAATCACTTTGGGACTCCTCTATCACCCCTAAGTTCAGCATTTTCTGTACTTCCTCCCGTATTGCCTCCCGTCGGGCCTCTGGGATCCGATAGGGTTTTAACTTCACCCTTTCACCGGGCGGGGTAATAATATCATGCTCTACCCCAGATGTTTGTCCCGGCAGCTCAGAGAACACCTCCTTGTTGCGAAGCACAAACTCCTTAACCTCCTGTTGTTGGGGTTGTGACAAGGTGGCTGCTATTCCAACCTCCGGAATCACGCAACCAGTTTGAGCTGGTGACCAAGTTTCTGCGACTAGGGACTCTCTATCCCTCCAGGCTTTCAACAGATTAACGTGATATATCTGTTCGGGCTTTCGCCTTCCTGGTTGTCTGACCTTGTAATTCACTTCGCTCACTTTTTCCATTATCTCGTAGGGGCCTTGCCATTTGGCAAGGAATTTACTTTCAACCGTAGGGACAAGTACCAATATCCTATCCCCCGGGGAAAAGGTACGGGTCTTTGCTCCACGGTTGTACACTCTCTGCTGTGCCAACTGCGCTTGGGCCAAATGTTCCTTCACGATGGGCATTACCTGTGCAATTCGATCTTGCATCAGGGCGACATGCTCAATCACACTCCTGTGGGGAGAACTCTCACTTTCCCAAGTTTCCTTGGCAATATCCAACAGCCCTCTTGGGTGTCTCCCATACAGTAACTCAAAGGGGGAGAATCCCGTAGAGGATTGGGGCACCTCCCTAATAGCAAACATCAAATAAGGAAGTAGACAGTCCCAATCCTTTCCATCTCTATCCACCACTTTCTTCAACATTTGTTTTAGGGTTTTGTTGAATCTTTCAACCAGCCCATCGGTTTGGGGGTGATACACAGATGTACGCAATTGCGTCACTTTGAACAATTTACACGGCTCTTTCATAACCCGGGACATAAAGGGTGTACCTTGGTCCGTAAGCAGTTCTTTACAAATACCCACCCGGCTAAAAACAAGAGATAGCTCTTTGGCTATGGTTTTGGCCGAGGTATTTCTGAGAGGGATCGCTTCTGGATAACGGGTGGCATAGTCCATTATAACCAATATGTACTGGTGCCCCCTAGCGGACTTGATTATAGGACCTACCAAATCCATTGCGATTCTCTCAAACGGGACCTCAATGATGGGTAGAGGGACCAGCGGGCTACGGAAATGTGGCATCGGGGCCGACCTCTGACACACAGGGCAGGAGGAACAATAATTTTCTATGTCCTTCATCACCCCAGGCCAATAGAATCTCTGTAATACCCTCTCTCGGGTTTTCTCTGTCCCCAGATGACCTCCAAGAATGTGCCCATGGGCCAACTCCAACACCAACTTCCTGTAAGGTTTGGGCACCACCAGCTGCTCAACGGTTTCTTCTGCCCTTTTTGCCACCCGATACAGTAGGTCCTTCTCTACGCTGAAGTATGGGTAAGTGCAGGTATTATCTGGGTTCACTAACTCGCCATCTATTTCCACTACGTTTTCCCGTGCCTTTATTAGGGCGGGGTCTTTTAACTGTTCTGTGGCAAAATTTTCCCTGTGAACCTCCAGATCAGAAAACTCCACAGACGGTAGGTTTTCGTCTGAGGAGGTGGGCTCCTCTCCAGTTTCTTGAGTCTCCCCTGCCAATACTGACAAGGGAAATTCTGGAGAGTCCTCACCACTCTCAGAGGAGTTCTGGCTATCACATTCCTGGTACATAGGGGCACCAGTGGGGGGCTCAGGATCATCCCACAGTTCCCAGAACTTCGGAAAATCCCTTCCCACAATGGCGTCATGCGGTAACTGAGATACTAAGCCCACTGGATGAGAGAGGGTACCTTTGGGGGTCTCGAAACACACTGTAGTCACTGGATACTCTCGGGTGTCCCCATGCACACAAATAACAGCTACCTTGCTATTCCCAGAGACCTCTGTTTTAACTAACTCAGCCTTTATCAGGGTCACAAGGCTACCTGAATCCAACAATACCACAACATTTCTACCATTAACACACATTTTGCATAAATGTTTCTCAGTTCCTCGAATGGCAGTGCATGCGACTGTCGCACACAGCGACTGACGTCTGCCCGTCAGAAAGTCACACTGCATGGGTTCCTCCACAACCGGGCAATTGGCTGCAATATGTCCCGCTTGCCGGCAGCGGTAGCAAACGATCCTTCTTGCGGCCTCTTGAGCCGCTGATTTCCCAGGCTGTTCTCGCCAAACTTGGGGTAGAGCTCCCACCCTCTCACTCTCTCCACCCTCACCCCTTGGAATCCTCTTATCCGCCCCTGGGGATGGTCTGGTCTTAGGGTGGAAAGTCCGAGAGTCTCTGGAAGAGGCCGTCAGGTTCTCTGTAGCCAAGTATCTCTCTACACGATCCACAAGTTTACCGGCCGTTTCTGGGTCTCCGTGGCTTACCCACTTTTGAATGGCGGTAGGAAGAGCTCTCAAGAAACGATCCATCACAACACGTTCCACAATCTCCGGTGCGGACAAAGTCTCTGGCTGTAGCCACTTCCTGCTCAGGTGAATGAGATCATACATTTGAGACCTGGGGGGTTTTCCAAGCTGGAAAGTCCAGTTATGCACACGCTGAGCCCGGACAGCCAGGGTGACACCCAGCCTTGCCAATATTTCAGCTTTTAGCATCACATAGTCTTTTGCTTGGTCAGGCTCTAGGTCATAGTAAGCCTTCTGCGATTCACCAGTTAACAGAGGAGCCACCAGTCCAGCCCACTGCTCCTCAGGCCACTTTTCTCTTTCAGCAGTCCTTTCAAATGTGGTCAAAAATACCTCTGGATCATCCTCTCCAGTCATTTTTGTCAATAAACGACTCACCCCAAAGGACGCGGTATTAGTGGGACGGCTTTCCTCACTGGTCTGCGGACGTTGCTGCATTACTGCTTCCATTTGTTGTAGTCTCTGCTCTTGCTTCTGTAACAGGTCTATGAAGCGGGCCTCAGATTGCTGCTGGGCTTGTTGATGAGCTTGCTGCTGGGCTGCAAGGCTCCTTTGCAAACCTGCATTTGTCTGCTGTTGATTGGCATTTGCTAGAGCCAGCTGTTTCAGTATCTCCTCCATGCTGGCTTAAAAAAACTGCCACTGGTTCTCCACCAACTGTGAGGGGGTTAACTCGGTAGCGGGTGTGTGTGACCCCCTGGTTGGGCTCCCCACACAAAAACAGGGCCAGCAGACGGAGGTTGTGGTTTTCAAAATCAAAAGGTGCGGTTTATTTCTCTATGTACAGTGACAAAAACACAGCAAAGCCAAAAAGAAACAAACAAAATAAATCCTGGTCAGTTTGACCTCTGACTAAACATGCAGGTTTCCTAAACTAACAACTGGGATCAGCCTAGTGCTGTCCTAGTCCCTAAGTCCCTGGTTTAGTAAAAGTCCAAACAAATAGCCACACAGGCTTTGCCTCACCGCACAGGGGTTCACTCTCCCTAGACAGTCCACACAGGTCTGGTTCCAGGCATGAGCTAACATCTAATGAATCTGGGAGTTTCTTATAGAGGCCTAAATGAGCTGACAAGGTTCAGCTGGTCTCATCAACTCCCTGTCTGCACGACGCCCAGCCCTCTCCCTAGAGGTATGAGTCATCCATGAGCACACTAGCCTTATACAACTCTCCACCTAGTTGTACAAATCGGCGTAAAGCCTGAATCTGGGCGAAATATATCTACCCCCCTGGATGCAACCAGGTGACTTTACCTTCCTGCTGTCACAATATATATATATATATATATATATATATGAGAATAAAAAATATATATGTATAGTATAGATTAAGAGGATGAAATGAAATACCATAAGAAACAGACTGAATGGCTAAGATAATTAAAGGGACATCAAATGCAAAAACGGTTGGATATACTGGATTTCTAAGAATTATCTAAGGAATAATAAAAAACACTAAAAAACATTTACCATATATGCACATGTGTATGTACACATACACAAATGTGTCATATATTTATCTAAGATTGGATATTAAAAATGGACTAAAATAAACATATCCACCTATAACTAATATGACATTGCCCCAATGTGTTCAGTATAGTCATGTTTACAAGTATGGATTAATATGACATTGACCCAATGTGTTCACTATCTTCCCTATTTTGGTTATTTTTGACCCTTATCCTGAGTGCGCTTGATTAACCCTCTGTGTTGCATGTGTTGTTGTTTTTTGAAGTTCTCAATCGAGCAGCCATTGGATATACCTGTAGGTGTTCCCTCCTTTTTAGAACTACTGTGTCTATTATGTGATTTATGTTTTTAGATTTTGTCACTGTCATCATTGCATCTATTGATGTACTTTTTTGTTAATTCTATACGTCTATAATACTATGGAGATCATATTACAAATCGAGTCAGCTAAATATGTCATCTTAGATTAAATATATGCTATGTTCCCGGAGAATTATTTCTCAGCATTTACATCAGTCCCTAGAACCAGCTATAGGCTAATTTGTGCCAAATTTCGTAAAATTGAAGACACGATTGTTGCAGCCAACCAACAATGGTGGGCTAGGTTCTTTTTGGACCAGTATATTAAATATAAAATTTCTCCTAGAGGACTTAGAAATACCAAAACTTGTTCCTTTTTGGGTACAGACCTAGCCCTGGAATGGGCCAACATCTCTGAGTTCTGTACCCAAAAATGGATGGATATTGTCGCCAAACAGAGGGATATTCATTACATTTCCTGTCTCTCTAAAATCACAGACTTAATTCAATCCCTCCAGTCACACATTACATCACTACCTACTTCATGGCTGAGAAAATTAAAATTAAATACGAAATTTCAAGAAGACACTCTTATTGGATCCAAGTTACACAAAATCCGTAGAGATTTTGATGATTATAACACCAATAGAGTGTTTTGTTGGAAGAAACCTAGAACTCCTCATTCCGATCCGTCTGGACCTAATTATGATGACCTTGGTCCAGACAGGCCCAATGGTCTTTTACCATTGATGGATTGTGTACCTAAGCCAACCATCAGATCATTGCCCATGACACCTCGTGTTCATATGAACAAATATGGCTTCCCCTCCCACCTTTTAAGCTGCATGCACGCTCCATTGTGAACAAAGACACTAATCCCTCTACACGTACAGGTCCTTCTCAAAAAATTAGCATATTGTGATAAAGTTCATTATTTTCTGTAATGTACTGATAAACATTAGACTTTCATATATTTTAGATTCATTACACACAACTGAAGTAGTTCAAGCCTTTTCTTGTTTTAATATTGATGATTTTGGCATACAGCTCATGAAAACCCAAAAATCCTATCTCAAAAAATTAGCATATTTCATCCGACCAATAAAAGAAAAGTGTTTTTAATACAAAAAAAGTCAACCTTCAAATAATTATGTTCAGTTATGCACTCAATACTTGGTAGGGAATCCTTTTGCAGAAATGACTGCTTCAATGCGGCGTGGCATGGAGGCAACCAGCCTGTGGCACTGCTGAGGTGTTATGGAGGCCCAGGATGCTTCGATAGCGGCCTTAAGCTCATCCAGAGTGTTGGGTCTTGCGTCTCTCAACTTTCTCTTCCCAATATCCCACAGATTCTCTATGGGGTTCAGGTCAGGAGAGTTGGCAGGCCAATTGAGCACAGTAATACCATGGTCAGTAAACCATTTACCAGTGGTTTTGGCACTGTGAGCAGGTGCCAGGTCGTGCTGAAAAATGAAATCTTCATCTCCATAAAGCTTTTCAGCAGATGGAAGCATGAAGTGCTCCAAAATCTCCTGATAGCTAGCTGCATTGACCCTGCCCTTGATAAAACACAGTGGACCAACACCAGCAGCTGACATGGCACCCCAGACCATCACTGACTGTGGGTACTTGACACTGGACTTCAGGCATTTTGGCATTTCCCTCTCCCCAGTCTTCCTCCAGACTCTGGCACCTTGATTTCTGAATGTACTTTGGACCACTGAGCAACAGTCCAGTGCTGCTTCTCTGTAGCCCAGGTCAGGCGCTTCTGCCGCTGTTTCTGGTTCAAAAGTGGCTTGACCTGGGGAATGCGGCACCTGTAGCCCATTTCCTGCACATGCCTGTTCACAGTGGCTCTGGATGTTTCTACTCCAGACTCAGTCCACTGCTTCCGCAGGTCCTCCAAGGTCTGGAATCGGTCCTTCTCCACAATCTTCTTCAGGGTCCGGTCACCTCTTCTCATTGTGCAGCGTTTTCTGCCACACTTTTTCCTTCCCACAGACTTCCCACTGAGGTGCCTTGATACAGCACTCTGGGAACAGCCTATTCGTTCAGAAATTTCTTTCTGTGTCTTACCCTCTTGCTTGAGGGTGTCAATGATGGCCTTCTGGACAGCAGTCAGGTCGGCAGTCTTACCCATGATTGCGGTTTTGAGTAATGAACCAGGCTGGGAGTTTTTAAAAGCCTCAGGAATCTTTTGCAGGTGTTTAGAGTTAATTAGTTGATTCAGATGATTAGGTTAATAGCTCGTTTAGAGAACCTTTTCATGATATGCTAATTTTTTGAGATAGGAATTTTGGGTTGTCATGAGCTGTATGCCAAAATCATCAATATTAAAACAAGAAAAGGCTTGAACTACTTCAAGTTGTAAATAATAATAATAATAATAATAATAATAATAATAATAATAAAAAAGAAAATCGCGCTAAGGAATCACAAATTATTGAATAAAGTCCAATTTGGCAGGCTGGTGTGAAAGGAACACAAAAATCCCAATTACTGAATAAACCTGGAAGAATTCATGCTTACCAGATAAGTAAGCCAATAGAACATATGGCTTTTACCCAGCCAGGGCCTTTCAATTCCCACAAGGTTGATTCGTCAGAGAATTATTGGGTATGGTCGCTTGAACTATGACTCCATATTATGTATTACATTCGACCCAAAAAGGAGAGAGAAAAAAAAAAAACATAGCGTGATCCTGTCTCGATAATTAGTCAATAGAAATCAGCATTGTGAACAACACTCGATGTGGGAAGTATGCAAAAAGTGAACCACCACCTCACAGTCAATCTCCTTACCAGATTGCACTACATAAGGAGCTTTAAGCCAAAAAAACACCCCAAACACAGAAGGTTGTGATCCACCACCTCTCATGCAATCTTCTTACCAGATAGCTAGTGTAATACAGCCTGATGTATGTAGGTGACGATCCGTAACCGAAATCCTATAGATAGCTGCAGGCTCGAATGATAAGGGGGTGAAATCAGATTCTCCCCACTCCTCTTGCTGATCGGATCCTCTCAGGCACGTTTGACGTCCTGACGTCGGGACTAGAGGTCCCGACGTCAGGACGTCAAACGTGCCTGAGAGGATCCGATCAGCAAGAGGAGTGGGGAGAATCTGATTTCACCCCCTTATCATTCGAGCCTGCAGCTATCTATAGGATTTCGGTTACGGATCGTCACCTACATACATCAGGCTGTATTACACTAGCTATCTGGTAAGAAGATTGCATGAGAGGTGGTGGATCACAACCTTCTGTGTTTGGGGTGTTTTTTTGGCTTAAAGCTCCTTATGTAGTGCAATCTGGTAAGGAGATTGACTGTGAGGTGGTGGTTCACTTTTTGCATACTTCCCACATCGAGTGTTGTTCACAATGCTGATTTCTATTGACTAATTATCGAGACAGGATCACGCTATGTTTTTTTTTTTTTTTTTCTCTCTCCTTTTTGGGTCGAATGTAATACATAATATGGAGTCATAGTTCAAGCGACCATACCCAATAATTCTCTGACGAATCAACCTTGTGGGAATTGAAAGGCCCTGGCTGGGTAAAAGCCATATGTTCTATTGGCTTACTTATCTGGTAAGCATGAATTCTTCCAGGTTTATTCAGTAATTGGGATTTTTGTGTTCCTTTCACACCAGCCTGCCAAATTGGACTTTATTCAATAATTTGTGATTCCTTAGCGCGATTTTCTTTTTTATTTCTATTTGTGTTTATCCCACTTTTATTGCTGCTGTAAGGACTTTATTATTGTATTATTAATTTAATTTAATTAATTATTTTTCGTAGTAAGCGCGGTTTTTTTCCCTTTGTTATACTTCAAGTTGTGTTTAACGAATCTAAAATATATGAAAGTCTAATGTTTATCAGTACATTACAGAAAATAATGAACTTTATCACAATATGCTAATTTTTTGAGAAGGACCTGTATATCTACAGATGATCCATCCTCCACTAGAATCTCAGTTCCATCTATTGGTACTAATATGGATCCCAGACCCACTGAATCCATTCCCTTTTCTACTAATACTTCAGTTTTGAATAGTATACCCCATTTAGATATTGTTGCATCTTGTTCTATACCATCAAACTCTGATTCTTCCACCAACACCTCAGCTGAGATATATCATCTTCCTCCGGGAGGGTGTGACGTCATATCCAGTACATCGGCCCCCACATTGGGTTCACTTCCACCCACCGACAGCACTGTCCATTCCGGGTCTACCGATGGACCGTGTCCCTCTGGCTCTCTTTCCCCTTCCTCTTTTTTAGTGGTTGCCCCCCTCCCTTGCCCAAAAAGAAAGCTTGTCACAGAGGCAGGAGAGGGGGACGACGCAGACACAGAAAGGAGGGGGAAATTTCGCAGACTGAGAGGATATTTAATCTCTCCAGTCATACACTGTCGAAATCTGAAGAGCTGCTCCTTGCTAGAGGTCTTACATTTGCCCCTACAGCACCCCCCAACCCATTTACTTTATTTCTAGACCTTAATAGATTTATCAGAAATATCACAGTTAAACGATTTTTTAACATGAAGGTTGACAGAGATTCTCTTGCTGATGAGGATGTCTTAGACACCCGCATTGATGCATGTTTTGCCATGGACCACTCTTTAGACTGTGACGTGCGGGAATGCATGGCCTTGGATCATCCGGAGCTCCTCCATACGGATGATCCAGATGATCTTGCCGAGTTGCTCACTCAACATCTGTCCACTTCTCCACCTGTTCAGAAGACAAAATTTAGACCTAAATCCATCTTTTACCCCACGTTTGCTAAAGGACCCTATATCCAAAGTTTCTATCAAGTAGTTTATGCAGAGACCTTGCGGATGTGTCAACAATGTCCCATACATAAATCTTCTACCAACTTGTCGATAGCCGAAACCACTGCTCTGAAAAGTCTTACCAACAATAAAGAACTCATAATTAGATCAGCTGATAAAGGGGGAGGGATAGTAATCCAAAACCGTGTAGATTATCAATCAGAGAGTGCTCGGTTGCTCTCTGATGATACAACTTATCTAAGACTTGCTAGTGACCCATTACCTATGTTCTCCAAGGAAGCACACAATTTGGTTAATAAAGCCAAAGCCGAGGGATTGGTGACCAAAACAGAGGTCGCATTTCTTCTGCATGACTTTTATAAGAGACCTTACTTTTATCACCTTCCTAAGGTCCATAAAGATCCTGCCAATCCACCAGGGAGACCGATTGTAGCGGCTATGGAAAGTGTAACCAGCTATTTTTCCATATATATTGACCATTTTTTACAGCCCTTAGTCAATAATCTTCCTTCATATATCAAAGACGGCATAACACTACTCCATATGTTACAGCAATATAGATGGGAACCCTCTTATCGTTGGCTATCGCTGGATGTAGTGTCACTTTATACGTCCATTCCCCATAAAGTGGGCCTACATGCCACACAGTATTTTCTCAATGAAGACCCACTACTTAACAATAGACAGATCAATTTTCTACTTGAAATGTTGGACTATTGCCTTAACCACAATTATTTTGACGCAAATGGCCAATTCTACATCCAAATTCAGGGGACAGCTATGGGGGCTAATTTTGCCCCCAGTTATGCTAACCTCACTATGGGGTATTGGGAACATCACAATATTTGGCAAAATAACCCTTATGCCTCTCACCTAGTATTCTATGGTCGTTATATAGATGACGTGGTCATCATTTGGGATGGTCCCGATACATAAATTCCAGAGTTCCTACAACATTGCAATTCTAACAATATGGGTCTTTCTTTTACTTTTGTGACAGATGAGAATACATTGGCCTTTTTGGATCTTGAGCTTTTTCATGAGGACCATGTGGTTTGCGCACAGAACTATACCAAGCCTATTGCAGGCAATTCCTTTCTGCACTATGAGAGTTGTCACCATCCACGATGGGTGAACAACATACCCAAGAGCCAGTTCTGTAGACTGAGACATAATTGTACTCGGTCACAGGACTACATTTCCCATGGCTGGAAGCTTAAAAAAAATTTCTTGAGAAGGGTTATCCCGACGAGCTGGTAGAGGGAGCCTATCGACATTATCTTAATGCTGACGTGAGCGAAAAAAGAGTTAAGAGTACAGACGACAATATTCAACCTGTCCGTTTTGTCACTCAATTCCATAGCCAATTCAGGAAGATGGAAAGGATTTTAGTTAAACATTGGTCCATATTGAAGGAGGACCCCCACCTAAAACCCACACTCACAGAGCGTCCCGTAGTTAGCTATAGAAAGGCCAAAAACATCAAGGCCCAGATAGCCCCTAGCAAAATTAAAACATCAGGGCCCTCTCCCAGTGCACCCCTGACATTCTTTAATCTGAAGGGTATGTATCAGTGTAGGAAGGCTTTATGCCTTACGTGTAAGCACGTCAATCATAGACAGAAAGATTTTACCTGTAAAGGCAAGCAATACATCCTACCTGACTTCTATACATGCTCTTCTGAGTATGTGGTGTACTGCCTGACCTGTCCGTGCGGCCTACTTTATGTAGGCCGCACCATTCGCACCCTCCGAAGAAGGTTCGGAGAACATCGTAACTTTGTCGAGAAGGGTCGTGAAAAATACAGTGTAGCTAGACACTTTAAAGAATTTCACCATCAATCATCTGTGGGTTTACGTGTCTGGGTCATAGAAGCTATTTCTAAACACCTCCCCTTAGCCGAGCGCTATAAAAGACTATGTGAGCGTGAAAACTATTGGATATTTACCCTCGATAGTCTCGCGCCCGGGGGCCTGAATGAAGGTATCGAGATTAATATCCTTCTCTAAAGATACCCTCTCTTCATGTTGCCATAACCATGTGTACATATTGAGCTACTCTATGTTGACATTGGTTCTCCCACATGTCCAGGTTATCAGTATATAACCCCTCAAGTCTTTGATACACTTACAATTGGTCTCCTTTAATACACATCCTTCTGTGTGTGTCTGTGTGTTTGTGTATTTGTGTATATATGCATTTTTATGTATTATACACGGGTACCCTTATGCGCGCACCTTCACATTAGAGGGGATTTTTCATTATAGGTGGATATGTTTATTTTAGTCCATTTTTAATATCCAATCTTAGATAAATGTATGACACATTTGTGTATGTGTACATACACATGCGCATATATGGTAAATGTTTTTTAGTATTCCTTAGATAATTCTTATAAATCCAGTATATCCAACCGTTTTTGCATTTGATGTCCCTTTAATTATCTTAGCCATTCAGTCTGTTTCTTATGGTATTTCATTTCATCCTCTTAATCTATACTCTACATATATATTTTTTATTCTCATATATATATATATATATATATATATATATATATATATATATATATATTGTAATGTTCGGGGAACCAGCTAGATCGCAGGACACAGGCTTTTCAATCCAAAATAAGGTTTATTAAACTTAAATGGCTTTACAGCAGCAAAAACAAAAGAAATACCAGTCTCACCGACTTGTAGAGTTCAGAACTGCTACCGCAGTTTAACAGTCCTTTCTTGAGGTTGTAGGTAGCTTCCCCAGCTAGCAGGCTTCCAGGCAGGCCACTGCCATGTACATTCACAGCTTTTCACAGCCTCCACAGCTTTGCAATGTCCACCATTCACCATGCAGTCTTCACTATACTCCTTCACTCCCTCACCTACAACTTCCTGTCTCTCTTAGGCCCCTTTCACACTGAGGTGTTTTTACCGCGTTTTCGCGGTAAAAATAGCGCTGTAATAACGCCTGAAATAATCCTGCCCCAGCATTCTCAATGTGAAATCTCTGAGGGCTTTCACATTGAGGCGTTTTGCTGGCTGGGCGTTGAAAAAAATCCTGCAAACAGCTTTTTTAGAGCAACTTTAGGGCGCATAAAATAGCGCTGTAAAAACGCCTATCCCCATTGAAATGAACGGGATTCGCGGTAAAAACGCGGTAAAAACGCATAGGCATAAGCGTTATGTTAAAAAATAGCGCTAACGCCTATGCGTTTTTACCGCGTTTTTACCGCGTTCGCGCTAATTTTAGCGCGAACGTGGTAAAATCGCGGTAAAATCGCGGTAAAAACGCATACGCGTCAGCGCTATTTTTACCGCGATCGCGGTAAAAACGCGGTAAAATCGCGGTAAAATAGAGGTACAAAATCCTATAATTTTTGAGCGTTTTTTCAACGCCTCAGTGTGAAAGGGGCCTTAAACCACTTCCTTGGACAGGTGTGTTAACCATTGCTGTTCCCTTAAAGGAACCACAGCCCAAACAGAGGGGAAATATAGCGTCCTTCCCGGACCCAGCCACGGCATCCTGGTTATCCCTGTGCCCCAACGCCAAGGAGGTGGAGGCAACAGTGGAGCTAAAACAATGGACTCGGGAGAGGGCATCTGCATTTTGATGCAGTCTCCCGGGCCTATGCTCCACTATAAATTTAAATTCCTGGAGCGCCAGGAACCAACGTGTAATTCTGGCATTAGTCCCTTTACCTTGCCTCATCCATGTTAAAGGGGCATGGTCAGAAATCAACCTAAACTTCCTTCCCAAGAGGTAATATCTGAGGGATTCCAGAGCCCACTTAATGGCCAGACATTCTCGTTCAACTATAGCGTAGTTTTTCTCCGCTGGTGTCAACTTCCTACTGAGGAAGACTACTGGGTGCTCCTCACCATGAACAACCTGTGACAACACAGCTCCCAATCCTACATCGGAAGCATCAGTCTGGACAACAAACTCGTTTGAAAAATTGGGTGCTATCAGGACAGGGTGTTGGCACAGTGCTGACTTGAGCTCCAAAAAAGCCTTTTCAGCATCTGCATTCCATTCCACCATGACCGATTTCCGTCCCTTAGTCAGATCGGTCAATGGAGCCGCCAATGTGGCAAAGTTGGGTACGAATCTCCTGTAGTATCCCACCATGCCCAGGAATGCACGTACCTGCTTTTTTGTGAGGGGGCGGGGCCAATTCTGTATAGCCTCTACCTTGTTAACCTGAGGTTTCACCACCCCTCTACCTACAATATAGCCCAGGTATTTCACCTCCTCCATTCCCAAAGCACATTTTTCAGGGTTTATTGTAAACCCCTCCTTCCAAAGAGAGTCCAGTACTGCCTGGACTTTGGGCAAGTGTGATTCCCAGTCTCTGCTAAAAATGACTATGTCGTCCAAGTACACTGAGGCATACTCCCGGTGAGGTCGTAAAATCCTATCCATTGCTCGCTGAAAAGTGGCTGGAGCAGTTTGTAGTCCAAAAGGCATTCTTTTGTACTGAAAACTCCCCTCTGGGGTAGAAAAAGCAGTTTTCACTCTAGCAGCCTTAGTCAACGGGATTTGCCAATACCCCTTGGTAAGGTCTAATGTTGTAATATACCTGGCTGGACCTAGTCTCTCAATAAGCTCATCTACCCGGGGCATGGGGTAGGCATCAAACCGTGAAACCTCATTAAGTTTCCGGAAATCATTGCAGAATCGCAGAGTCCCGTTGGGCTTTGGTACCAACACAATCGGGCTCGACCACTCACTCTGCGACTCCTCAATGATCTCCAGGTCCAGCACCTTCTTCACTTCCTCTGAAACGGCCTTCCTTTGAGCCTCTGGGATGCGGTAGGGCCGGACAAAAACTTTGACTCCAGGTTCCGTGATAATATCATGTTCTATGACACTAGTTAGCCCTGGCAAGTCTGAAAACTTTTCTTTATTTCTCTGCAAGAACTCCTTTGCCTGCTGACTTTGGATTTTAGACAGGGTACTTGCTACTTGGACACTCTCCACCCCAACCTGAGGCTCAAGTCTTGCACTAGCCAGGGAGGTCACCGGTTCCCTGTCTGTCCAGGGCTTTAACAAGTTGACATGATATATCTGATACGGTTTCCTCTTGCCTGGCTGGTGGACTCTATAATTTACCTCTCCCACTTTTTCCACAACTTCAAAGGGACCTTGCCATCTGGCCAAGAATTTACTTTCCACAGTGGGAATTAGCACCGCTACTCGATCCCCCACTTGGAAGTGCCTTCTTTTAGCAGCCCTGTTATAGACCCGTCGTTGAGCCTCCTGGGCTTTTTGCAAATGCTCTTTGACTAGTGGCATCACAGTTTGGATCCTTTCCTGCATTTGGGAGACATATTCAAGAACACTCTTATGCTGAACAGGTTCACTTTCCCATTCCTCTTTAATAAAGTCAAGTAGTCCGCGAGGTCTCCGCCCATATACCAACTCAAAGGGCGAAAACCCAGTGGAGGCCTGGGGCACTTCCCTGATAGCAAACAGGAGAGCTGGTAACAGGCAGTCCCAGTCTTTCCCATCCCTTTGTACCACTCTCTTTAGCATAGACTTAAGGGTCTTGTTAAAGCGTTCCACTAACCCGTCCGTTTGGGGATGGTAGACCGATGTGCGCAGCTGTTTAATCCGGAACAGCTTGCACACATCGGCCATAACTCTCGACATAAATGGGGTGCCCTGGTCTGTGAGTATTTCCTTGGGAAAACCAGTCCGTGTAAACAACTGGAATAATTCCCGGGCAATAGCCTTAGAGGAGGTATTCCGCAGTGGAAGCGCCTCAGGATATCGGGTGGCATAGTCAAGAATCACCAATATGTAGGAGTAACCTCGAGCCGACTTTACCAAGGGACCCACTATATCCATGGCTATCCTCTCGAATGGGACCTCAATTATGGGCAGAGGGACCAAAGGGCTCCGGAAGTGGGTCACCGGAGCGGTCAACTGACAGGTGGGACAAGAGGCACAGTATTTCTTTACCTCTGCTTTCAGACCTGGCCAGTAAAACCGGTCGGTGATCTGTGCTTCCGTCTTCTCAACTCCCAGGTGTCCCCCTAACACATCATCATGGGCCAGGTCCAGAACCTTTCGTCTATATTGTTGGGGTACCAACAATTGTTCTACCACATTTTCCCTCACCTTGGTAACCCGATACAACAACTCATTATACATTGCGAAGTGTGGCCACCGCTCATTTGCACCTGGCTCTTGGGGAACCCCATTTACTACTACAACTTGTTCCCGTGCACGGGCCAAAGTGAGGTCCTGCATCTGAGCAGTACCAAACGCCCCCTGGGGAACACCCAAATCTGGCAGGGCAGGGGTAGAGGCCAATTCCTCGTCCTCTTTCCCCAGCATTACCTGAAGTGGGGAAGATCCTCCCCCCTCAGTGTTTTGGTAGGTCTGTGGACCACATGTCTTGACATTATCAACAGTATCAGCTCTACTTTCATCACCATTAACCCAACCATTAGCAATTTCATCATTTGGATCCACATTAAGAACATTTGGCAGTTCAGGGTTATTCCTCTCAGCAGCAGGAACAGGGAGGCTAGTTTCTCCCCAATCTCTGAACTGTTCTCCTTGTTCCCACAGTTTTGTAAACAACGGACAGTCTCGTCCTATTATAACATCATGTACCAAGTTCTTTACCACCCCCACCTCTTGAGTACCAGTGCCACATGCTGAGGAGATGGTCACCGAGATGAGAGGTTACTCTCTAGTTTCCCCGTGAATGCACACCACCCGTAAGGTTTTTCTTACCGGACCGATCTTCCCAATTACTCTAGGATGAACCAGGGTTACCATGCTTCCGGAGTCCAACAAAGCCCTGGCAGGGAGGTGGTTCACTTGGACTTCATACTCAAATTTTTCCTCACCCAGGTCGAGATGTGTGGTGCATACTTTATGGGCATAAAAAGACCCCCTCCGAAGAACCCCGCATTCCATGGGCTCCTCTTGCAGTGGGCAGTGTGCCCGGGTATGACCCCAGGAATGACATTGCCAACATTGTACATCCCCTCCTCTCCGAACTGGAACAGAACGCTGAGGAGGTACCGGGAGTGACTCTTGACCTTCCGGGGTGTTTGCTGCAGGACTCCTTGGAACATCCTTTCGAAGGGCAGCAGTTGGTCGAACAGGCCGTGGCAGACTGGGCCCTATGCGCTTGGTAGGTTCGAGCAGGTCCTCCACCACCGTATATCGTTCTACCATCTCGACAAGGAGGTTTGCTGTCTTAGGGTCTCCATGGCTGACCCACCGTTGAAGGTCGTCTGGCAGGGATCTCAGGTATCGGTCCAGCACGACCCGTTCCACGCTTTGGGGGCCAGACAACACCTCAGGCTGCAGCCATTTTTTTACCAGTTGCACCAGGTCATGCATTTGAGACCGGGGTGGCCGATCTGGACGATACTTCCATTGGTGTACTCGTTGGGCCCGAACGGCCGTAGTCACCCCCAGACGAGCCAGAATTTCTGCCTTTAACTTTTGATAGTCTTTAGCATCATCGGGTGGCAGGTCAAAGTAGGCTTTTTGAGGATCTCCGGTGAGAAAAGGGGCAATGAGGCCGGCCCATTGGTCCTGAGGCCACCCTTCTCTCTCTGCCGTCCTCTCAAATGTAGCAAGAAATGCCTCTACATCATCGCTCAGGGACAACTTCTGCAGAAAATGGCTTGCCCTCACAGTCACCTGGTTGCCAGGGGCAACAGCCGCTTGTTCCTGAGACAGCTGCTGCACTGCTTCCTTTAAGGCAGTAACCTGAGCCTGCATAACCTCTTGTTGGGTCGCTTGCTGGGCTGCCAACTGGGCCACCAACACTCGAGTATTTTCTTGCTGCAGAGCCAGCGCCTCTTTGTGGTGAGTTTGTTGTACCTCCAGCTGGGTTGCTAAGCGCTGATTAGCTTCCTCATGGCGAGTCTGCGCTTGCATATTAGCCAGGGACAGCTGTTTAATTAGCTCCTCCATTGTTTCAGATTTCAATGTTTGTGCAGCTTTAACCCAGGACATAAATCCAATGTACTGTCCCTTTAACTGTTCAGTTCAATGTCAAAAAAAAAATGTTTTGTTTTTTTCTTCTTATGCCTGTTATTCTGTCCTGCCCGCATTCTCCACCAGTGTAATGTTCGGGGAACCAGCTAGATCGCAGGACACAGGCTTTTCAATCCAAAATAAGGTTTATTAAACTTAAATGGCTTTACAGCAGCAAAAACAAAAGAAATACCAGTCTCACCGACTTGTAGAGTTCAGAACTGCTACCGCAGTTTAACAGTCCTTTCTTGAGGTTGTAGGTAGCTTCCCCAGCTAGCAGGCTTCCAGGCAGGCCACTGCCATGTACATTCACAGCTTTTCACAGCCTCCACAGCTTTGCAATGTCCACCATTCACCATGCAGTCTTCACTATACTCCTTCACTCCCTCACCTACAACTTCCTGTCTCTCTTAAACCACTTCCTTGGACAGGTGTGTTAACCATTGCTGTTCCCTTAAAGGAACCACAGCCCAAACAGAGGGGAAATATAGCGTCCTTCCCGGACCCAGCCACGGCGTCCTGTACAATATATATATATATATATATATTTTTTTTTTTTATTGATTATTCATTGATTTCTCTATGTATTAGTCCTTTTCTTATATTAATCTCTTAATCTTTGATACTACATTAGCATCCCTATATAATCATTGTCCTTCCCTCTTTAACACATATACTTGTCAGCGCTAGGTTAATATCTGTAGTTTGTATCTGGTCTCCATGGTGACACAGACTGTTTCATCAGCCACTCCCGGCCTAGTACTTCTAGCCTGAACTAAAGATGGCCCTTATTAAGCCTGATGAAGAAGCACGGATGCTTCGAACGCGCGCATCCTCCCCGCTGACCCCACGACCCGGAAGTAGTCTGCTGGTTTGTTCCAGCTAAGTTGTCCCCCGCTCCGCTATTGTGAGTGAGTGGTTCCGCTCCACGGTGAACACCGACGACTCCTGAGAAGAGGCTCAGAGACACCATCTTCCCTCCATCTCTGGACATACAGCATTACATCTCCGGGACAAGCGGATGAACTTTACTACCCTGGACCCCCTTTCAGATAAGCTCACCTTTACTCTTCTTTTGTGAGTGCATTACCTGTACTTGGTTTTATATTTTAATAAATTTCACTGACTGCTACGCTTAGAAGGCACTGCTTTTTTGTCTTTTTTGTCATATTCCAGATCCCTTCTATCTGTCAGCTGGCAGCCTTCTCTGTGGACTAGTCATTTTTCATTTCCACCAGTATGGACTAATATGACATTGCCCCAATGTGTTCACTTTCTCCCCTATTTTGGTTATTTTTGACCCTTATCCTGAGTGCACTTGATTAACCCTCTGTGTTACCAAACACCTGATGCTGATGTAACCGAATATTTTTTTTTTTATGTGAGATCCCTTCAAGACTGCCTATGCTGATGCTGAGTTACTATCCTGTTATGCTGAGTCACTATCCTCTTCCTCCTCAATGTTCATGTTGATTGCTTGTAAGAACATTTTTGGTTCTGGGCACTGCCACCAGTGGCTAAGGCCCAATTTTTCTGCCCCTGTTTAACAGGGGCGTGTAATTAAAATTTTTGCTGCAATACTTTGCAGCAGGGCTCATTCCTGCGCTCCAACTAGAGTATCTGTGAGGGGTTGCAGTGTTGTGGCAACAGCACCAGTGCCTAAGGCCCAATTTTTCTGCCCCTGTTCAACAGGGGCATGTAATTACAATTCTTGATCTAATATTTCACAGCAGGGCCCGTTCCTGGCACACCAAGAGTTACTGTGAGGGCTTACAGTGTTGTGGCAACACCAACACCTAGGACCCACATTTCTGCAGAGTATATAGGGCAGGCCCCTACTTTCAAACATCCGACTCCTACTTACAAACGTAAGCAGACAACAGGAAGTGAGAGGAAATCTACCCCAAGGAAGGGAAATTCTCTCCTGTAAGAGTTAATATGGGAAAAAGGTGTCTCCTCTCCACTGATGCTTTATCACCAATCCTTGATTCAATAAAAAAAACACATTTTCAAAAAACATTTGTCATTGGGACAGAAAGTGAGGTGGAATCTTCTGAACAGGTGCACAGACAGCAAAACAAATGTTACAGGGGTGATAACCCTTCCCTATGTTTTCCAAAAAGCTTAAAAATAGATTTTTTGGCTGGAGCTACACTTTAAAAATTTACCAGTTCAAAATTACAAACAGATTCTACTTAAGAACAAACCTACAGTCCCTGTCTTGTTTGCACTGCTGTTCAGAGTATATAGGGACTGAGGGCCCCACGCCTTTCCTTTTTCAAATTTGGGTTCGGGGTTCCCCTTAATATCCATACAAGACCCAAAGGGGCTGGTAATGGGCTGGGGGGGGGTACCCATGCCATTTTTCTAAATGATTTTTATCCATATTGCCGGGACCAGACATTACATTAAAGCCACAAGCAGTTTTAAATGACTTTTATTCCTTTAGAAATGTCATTTTGTGCAGAGACAGTTCTAAACACGGGAAACACGTGCCACTTTACAGGCATACTATAGAAACCCCCCAGGCACGATATTTAAAGGAATATTTCACTTTTATTTTTTTACTTTAGGCAGCATTAAAATTACTGCTCCTGAAAAAACTGCAGTTTTTAAAACTTTTTTTTGCATTGATACATGTCCCCTGGGGCAGGACCTGGGTCCCCAAACACTTTTTAGGACAATAACTTGCATATTAGCCTTTAAAATTCGCACTTTTGATTTCTCACGTTCGAGTCCCATAGACTTTAACGGGGTTCGAAAGTCAGCGCAAACTTTCGGGGCTGTTCGCAGAGCCGCAAGTATTCAATTTTCCTTTTTACTGCAGTGGTTCTCAGCCTCAGTCCTCAAGTACCCCCGACAGGACATGTTTTGTGAATTTATCTTATCTAGAATTGCTGTCCAAAATACCAAGCCATTGACTGTGATTTAAAGCACATGTAGCGCCCTACTCCTGTTGGGTAGACGCTATATGTTAAATTTAGTTGTCTGAGCTGTAGTTCAGCTCAGAAAGAATTATGTAAATTGTTGGCTCTGTTTCAGTCTAGCTGGGCTGCGCGTTTTCCACCTGACAGTAGGTGTCACACGGGTCAGGGTTGGAAATGCAGCAGGCTAGGTGTATTGGGTATTCCTTTCCCAAAAGTGACTTAGGGGGCGTTGTCAACCCGCTGTGCATTCTGGGAGGGGGATATTTAAGAGACAGAAAAAGGGAGTTTGGGACTTTGAATGAGGTTCTAGACAAGTTGGGGGTACATGAAGGAAACATGTTTAATAACATGAAAAATTTAATTTTCATGTTATTAACCACTTCCCTACCCAGCCATAGTAATATGACGTCCACAGATGGGATCTCCCATCCTGGGTGGACGTCATATGACGTCCTCTGCTTTGTAGGGGAATATCTGAATGATGCCTGCAGCTAGAGGCATCATTCAGATATCCTTTTGTTCTGCCAGCGATTCTCTGCACCATAAGAACGATCATAGCGGCGGTTCCGCCGCTTGATCGTTCTTATAGGCGGCGGGAGGGGGCACCCCCCCTCCCGCCGCCATCCGGTGCTTCGTCGGCTCTCCCAGGTACCGTTGTGTTCCTTAGGACACAGCAGTTCCCTGATGGGGGTAAATGAGTGGCGGCGGAGCAGCAGCGGCGGGCAGCGGAGCTTTCTGTGCGGCGCGGCGGGCAGCGGAGCGGCTTACCGGCTCCCATATGCAGAGCTGCAGCAGCGGCGTGCACGGCGCCCGCGCGCGCCCCCGGGGGCGCGCAGCACGGCGATCTGGGATCCGGTGTGTCCCTCTGGACACACCGATTCAAGTAATGTGGCGGCGGGCGGCGGAGATTCCGGTATAAACTTACCGGAATTGATGATGCAGAGGTGCGCAGCGGCGTGCACGGCGCACAGCGCGGTGATCGGGGCTGAGGTTTTTCCCTTGGATACAGCCCAGCCTCGATCAGGGTAAAGAGCCAATGAAATTGGCTCTTTACCACGTGACCGGCTGTGTCCAATCACAGCAGGTCACTAAATGTAAACAAAACACACAATTGTGTGTAACTCACTGTTGCCTGGTTCTCCTCTTCACACACCTGTGAGGAGGAGATCAGCTAACAGTGAGTTACACATATGTTATACACATATACATATGTACTACTGTGCCCAGATTGCCCCCCCTAAATAAAGAGTACCTGTCATCTAGTACCTGCCACCAGATCACCCGCCACCCACCTGTCCATCAGGAGTACCTGTCCATCAGGAGTACCCGCCACCTCACCTGAGTACCCGCCACCTCAGAGTACCCGCCACCAGTCCATCAGGAGTACCTGTCCATCAGGAGTACCCGCCACCTCACCTGAGTACCCGCCACCTCAGAGTACCCGCCACCAGTCCATCAGGAGTACCTGTCCATCAGGAGTACCTGTCCATCAGCAGTACCCGCCACCTCACCTGAGTACCCGCCACCAGTCCATCAGGAGTAACTGTCCATCAGCAGTACCCGCCACCTCACCTGAGTACCCGCCACCTCAGAGTACCCGCCACCAGTCCATCAGGAGTACCTGTCCATCAGGAGTACCTGTCCATCAGCAGTACCCGCCACCTCACCTGAGTACCAGCCACCTCAGAGTACCCGCCACCAGTCCATCAGGAGTACCTGTCCATCAGGAGTACCCGCCACCTCACCTTAGTACCCGCCACCTCAGAGTACCCGCCACCAGTCCATCAGGAGTACCTGTCCATCAGGAGTACCTGTCAATCAGCAGTACCCGCCACCTCACCTGAGTACCCGCCACCTCAGAGTACCCGCCACCAGTCCATCAGGAGTACCTGTCCATCAGGAGTACCCGCCACCTCACCTGAGTACCCGCCACCTCAGAGTACCCGCCACCAGTCCATCAGGAGTACCTGTCCATCAGCAGTACCCGCCACCTCAGAGTACCCGCCACCAGTCCATCAGGAGTACCTGTCCATCAGGAGTACCCGCCACCTCACCTGAGTACCCGCCACCAGTCCATCAGGAGTACCTGTCCATCAGAAGTACCCGCCACCTCACCTGAGTACCCGCCACCTCAGAGTACCCGCCACCAGTCCATCAGAAGTACCTGTCCATCAGGAGTACCTGTCCATCAGGTGTACCCGCCACCTCACCAGGAGTACCCGCCACCTCACCAGGAGTACCCGCCACCAGTCCATCAGGAGTACCTGTCCATCAGGAGTACCCACCACCTCACCAGAGTACCCACCACCAATCCATCAGGAGTACCTGTCCATTAGAGTACCCGCCACCTCACCAGAGAACCTGCCACCAGAGTACCTGCCACCTCACCAGCGTACCCACTATGTCCAGAAAGGTGTACACCCCAGAAGAAGCATATCAAATACTCAGTCTGACCGATGAGAGCAACGGGGAGCTCTCACCGCTCAGTTCTGATTCCAATTCTGGTTCGGAATATGAACCCCCCGAAGGCAGCACATCCGGATCCGAATTAGAGGAGGACACAGTCCGTCCAAAAAGAAGACGGTCTGAACACCAGGCAGCGACCAGCAGTGCCAACGGCGGTAGACCCCAGGAGGCGAGGTCCAGTGCAAGCGCTGCTAGACCCCAGGAGGAAAGGCCCAGTGCAAGCGCTGCTAGACCCCAGGAGGAAAGGCCCAGTGCAAGTACACGCCAAAGAAGTAGGACCCGAACCCAGCTTCCAGATGGCTTGGCAAACCCATTGTGGCTGCCTTCTACCTCAGGGTCAGCCACGATCCCCCCTTTTACAGCACAGCCAGGTGTGCAGGTCAACACTGAGGGTTTTTCCAAACTTGATTTTTTTTATTTATTTTTCCCTGATGAATTGGTTCAAGGCATTGTGGAGCAAACTAATCTTTTTGCTCAACAATTCATTGAAAACAACCCCAGCTCCAGCTATGCCCGCCCTTTTGAATGGAGACCCCTAACAGTGGTGGAGCTTAGATTGTTTTTAGGCCTAACGTTTAACACGGGGCTTACAAAAAAAAATGAAATGAATAGGTATTGGTCGAAGAAACCCATCCACCATATGCCAATTTTTACATCGGCCATGTCCAGGTCCCGATACGAACTTATAATGCGGTTCCTGCATTTCAGTGACAACTCACAGTGCCCCCCCCCGAGATCACCCAAACTTTGACAAATTATATAAAATTCGCCCCCTAATTAATTTTTTTTCCAAGAAGTTTGCCGAACTTTATGTCCCTGACCAAAACATTTCTGTGGACGAATCCCTGGTGCATTTCACAGGCCGGCTGGGAATCAAGCAATATATCCCCAGTAAGCGGGCGAGGTACGGCTTGAAGCTCAACAAGCTCTGTGAAAGCGCCACTGGTTATGTGCACTCATTCCGCATGTACGAAGGCAAAGATTCCCAGCTCGAGCCCCCTGAGTGTCCATCGTACATGGGAATAAGTGGAAAAATTGTTTGGGAGTTGGTATTTCCACTCCTCCAAAAGGGGTATCATATTTATATGGACAACTATTATACCAGCCTGCCCCTTCTCCGCCACCTCTACCTAAAAAAAACTCTGGCGTGTGGTACAACAAGAATAAACAGAAAGGGCTTCCCACAGCGTCTTGTCACCACAACCATTCAAAAGGGGGAATCGGCAAGCTTGAGGAACGAGGAAGTGTTGGCTGTGAAGTGGAGGGATAGGAAAGATGTGTACATCATGTCCACCATCCACGATGACACCTCGGTGGAACTTCACAGAAGACGCAGTACCGTTCGCAAGCCTTCATGCATCAATGAGTACAATAAATTCATGGGGGGTGTGGATTTAAATGATCAAATGTTGCAGCCCTATCTTTCAACCCGAAAATCCCTCTTCTGGTATAAAAAAATCGCAATTTACTTTTTTCATTTGGCCCTGTTAAATTCTTTCATAGTCTACCAAAAATCCACACATAGACCCACCACCTTCATGAGATTTATTGAAGACATTGTCACTGCCCTGATCTACCAACAAACATCCCCCCCAGAAAGCATTCGCTCAGATTGTGTCAGCAGACTACATGAGCGCCATTTTTCAGACCATATTCCACCATCACGATCCGGAAGACGACGCCAAAAAAAATGTCGGGTGTGCACCAGAAGAGGAATTAGGAAAGACACCAGCTTCCATTGTCCCGACTGTCCCTCCCAACCTGGCCTTTGCATCGGAAAATGCTTCAAGCGATATCACACTCTCGAAAACTATTAGCCCATATTTCTAATACTGCCATTTCCCCGTTTTCAATATGTCCTGAATATTTCCCTGCCTCAACCAACCATATCATTGTCTTCCATGTGAACTGACCCTGGCCTGTTTCTCGACTATGTCTCTGCCTACCGTCTGCATTGTTTATCCGCCATGTTTCTGCCTTTCACGTGAACTGACCCTGGACTGTATGGATTATGCCTCTGCCTACCGTTTATTTCTGCCTTTTACCTGCACTGACCTCGGCCTGTTGACCATGTTTTTGCCTGCCCCCTTGGACTGATCTTTCACCCTGCTACACGGGGGTCTCACATATGTGAGGGGCTCCAGAATAGTGTTCTGAGTTCAGAAAACCAGTTTTTGGTTTTCTGTGTTCCCAGAACAGGGTCTGGTTGTCCGGAGGCTTCAAAGCGATTTGGGTGGGAGAAGCCTCTACCCCTGTCCCCGTTCTTTCCTGACCGTTGCCCTAAGCTTGATGGTCCTGCCTGCTCCCTGGACAAATACTCTGGCTGTGCTGACCATACCTCTGCCTGCTGCATGTACTAACTATGGACAGTATTCCTGCCTGCTGCATGGACGATCCTTTGTTCCTTTTGCTACTGCTGACCACATCTCTGCCTGCTATCTGGACCAATGCTTTGGCTGTGCTGACATCATCTCTACCTGTACTGACTATTCCTGCCTGCTGCCTGTTTTGCTGTCGCTGTCCACGTTCCTGCCTGCTGCCTGGACCGATGCTCTCCTCTTTGGACCACTGCACTACTAAAACCGCAGGTAATCTTTTCTTTCCCCTTTTTCTTTTTCTGTATTTTGGTTTATAATTGGTATGTACAGTACATGCTATGTTTTAGAAATATGAAGGGCCTTCAACAATGTGATAGGTTGTCAGGAATTTATGTGTGTAATTTATGCTCCTAGAACACATGACGGTGCTACTTAGATGTTAGGCCTCTGTATTTGGCCAGGCTGTGTAAAAGTCTCACACATTTGGTATCGCCATACTCAGGAGGAGTAGCAGAATGTATTTTGGGGTGTCACTTTTGCTATGTACATGCTATGTGTTGGTAATATCTTATAAATGGACAACTTTGTATAAAAAAAATGCGTTTTCATTTTTTTCCCACATATTCCAAAAACTTCTGGAAAAAAATGAACCGTTCAAAAGACTCATTATGCCTCATAGATTATACGTTGGGGTGTTAGCTTTCCAAAATGGGGTCATTTTATGGGAGTTTCCATTGTCCTGGTGCTCCAGGGTCTTCAAAACTGTAATAGGTGGTTGAGAAATGAGATGTGTAATTTATGCTCCTAGAATGCCTGAAGGTGCTATTTCAATGTTGGGCCTCTGTATTTGGCCAGGCTGTGTAAAAGTCTCACACATTTGGTATCGCCATACTCAGGAGGAGTAGCAGAATGTATTTTGGGGTGTCATTTTTGCTATGTACATGCTATGTGTTGGTAATATCTTATAAATGGACAACTTTGTATAAAAAAAATGCGGTTTCATTTTTTTCCCACATATTCCAAAAACTTCTGGAAAAAAATGAACCGTTCAAAAGACTCATTATGCCTCATAGATTATACTTTGGGGTGTTAGCTTTCCAAAATGGGGTCATTTTATGGGCGTTTTCATTGTCCTGGTGCTCCAGGGTCTTCAAAACTGTAATAGGTGGTTGAGAAATGAGATGTGTAATTTATGCTCCTAGAATGCCTAAAGGGGCTATTTCAATGTTGGGCCTCTGTATTTGGCCAGGCTGTGTAAAAGTCTCACACATTTGGTATCGCCATACTCAGGAGGAGTAGCAGAATGTATTTTTGGGTGTAATTTTTCCTATGTACATGCTATGTGTTGGTAATATCTTATAAATGGACAACTTTGTATAAAAAAAATGCGTTTTCATTTTTTTCCCACATATTCCAAAAACTTCTGGAAAAAAATGAACCGTTCAAAAGACTCATTATGCCTCATAGATTATACGTTGGGGTGTTAGCTTTCCAAAATGGGGTCATTTTATGGGCATTTCCATTGTCCTGGTGCTCCAGGGTCTTCAAAACTGTAATAGGTGGTTGAGAAATGAGATGTGCAATTTATGCTCCTAGAATGCCTAAAGGGGCTATTTCAATGTTGGGCCTCTGTATTTGGACAGGCTGTGTAAAAGTCCCACACATTTGGTATTGCCATACTCAGAAGGAGTAGCAGAATGTATTTTGGGGTGTCATTTTTGCTATGTACATGCTATGTGTTGGTAATATCTTATAAATGGACAACTTTGTATAAAAAAAATGCATTTTCATTTTTTTCCCACATGTTCCAAAAACTTCTGGAAAAAAATGAACCGTTCAAAAGACTCATTATGCCTCATAGATTATACGTTGGAGTGTTAGCTTTCCAAAATGGGGTCATTTTATGGGCGTTTCTATTGTCCTGGTGCTCCAGGGTCTTCAAAACTGTAATAGGTGGTTGAGAAATGAGATGTGTAATTTATGCTCCTAGAATGCCTGAAGGTGCTATTTCAATGTTGTGCCTCTGTATTTGGCCAGGCTGTGTAAAAGTCTCACACATTTGGTATCGCCATACTCAGGAGGAGTAGCAGAATGTATTTTGGGATGTCATTGCAAGTATGCATGTGCTGTGTGAGAGAAATAACTTGTTATTATGACAATTTTGTGCAAAAAAATAAAAAATTTTAAAAAATTAAAAAATTTCCCAAGAATTGTGGGAAAAAAGTACAACTTCAAAAAACTCACAATGACTCTTACTAAATACATTGGAATGTCTGCTTTCCAAAAAGGGGTAATTTGGGGGGTATTTGTACTTTCCTGGCTTGTTAGGGTCTCAAGAAATGAAATAGGCCTTCAGTACATCAGGTGTGATCAGATGTGATAATTTTTCAATGATTTGCACCATAGCTTGTAGACTCTATAACTTTCACAGAGACCAAATAATATACACTTTTTTGGTTATTTTTACCAAAGATATGTAGCAGTATACATTTTGGCCCAATTTTATGAAGAAAAATTACTTATTTGCAAAATTTTACAATAAAAACAAAAAAAAAAGTGTTTTTTTTTTAAAAAAATCTAACTTTTTTCACTTATATTGCAAAAAATAAAAAACCTAGCGGTGATTAAATACCACCAAAAGAAAGCTCTGTTTGTGAGAAAAAAATGATAAAAATTTGGTTTGGGTACAGTGTAGCATGACTGAGTAATTGTCATTCAAAGTGTGAGAGCGCTGAAAGCTACAAATTGGTCTGGTAAGGAAGGGTGTATAAAAGCCCTGTATTGAAGTGGTTAAACATGTGTTTCCTTCATGTACCCCCAACTTGTCTAGAACCTCATTCAAAGTCCCAAACTCCCTTTTTCTTCTACATTGTACCCAGGATGGAGACACCAGCCATGTGCCTCACTCAAAGTCCCACCTGTGTTTACACACAGCCCCCTTTTTCTTTGCATTTAAGAGACAGAGACCGCTCTTTCGGGGTTCGTTGCTGGGGGTCGTTGCCGGATCCTGACCTGAGGGCCCTCCTGGCCTCAGGGAAGTGCGAGCCATTTTCAGGCCTCGGGGCCTGGTGGCCCAAGGCTCTGCAACTGAGAAGTAGGCATAGGAGTTGCTGGGGCCTACTAGTCCAGGGATGGTCCTACGCGGTCTTGCCTGCGGGAAGAAGCGGAAGAATTGGGGACTCAATTGAGGGATGCATCCTGGCCAGTTTGCCTCGCGGTGCTGCCGGACGGCTGAAAGATTCTGGCACCGTGAGATATATACTTTTGAAGGAACTTTTTGCAAAGTGTCAGTGTGGTTACACGATCTTGTGGCAGAAGGCTGTGGAACGACTGTACGGCACTCATCGAGTCTGTGGCAGAGACTTGAGCGAGCTCCGCACCGGTTGCTAGGTCAGTGAGAGTAGGCCTATCCGGTGGTTTCTGAATCCAGCGTGGAACTGTTTGTCCTCTGGAACTGAGATTGCGCCCGTGATCCGCAAAGCTAAGTACCTGAACCTCCCCTATCCCTCTGTTGGAACTGGTAAAATAAAGCCTTGAAGAAAACGTATCCAAGTGTTGGTGTGAACATTTATAAAAGCTCTTCAAGGAGGATCCCTGACACGAGTGTGGTGAACAGAAAAGGTAACGGTAGGCCCAAAACTTTAGACCAGCAGCCCCTACGGGGGTAGTGCTACACACATGTGCAAGATAAGGGAAAACCTGCAAACATGGCCTGTTGGGGGGTACTTGAGGAGCACTGAATTAGAGCACTGAGATAAAATCTAGCTCAAGGCAATCCTATTCTAATTGTGGGCATTTGAGGGAAACCAAGTCAGTGTTAGAACCCCTACTTGTCTTTTTCAGGTTGGGCTTTGTGTCCCTTTTCTTAAAATTGGCTTCACTTCCTGACACACAGCCAAACAGGAAGTGAGGGTAAAACCCTAACAATGTCTTTTCTTGGGGACACACAGATCAATCTAACTAGTGTCCCCATTAAGCAAATTGCACTCTAGCACTTTGTTGTGTACACCCCAAATCATTAGGTAGTTTGGGGTTTAGTAAAGGCAAATCCACTCTGCAGTAAAAGTGTAGTTGCTGAAAATCTGAGGGGAAGCACTGGTGATTTTAACATCCAATCATGTAGAAGAAAAGATGATGTTTTTTATTATCCTTTCATGTCCCCCTCGGATATCCAGCAAGTGCACTTGTAGTGCAAAGTGGATTTGCCTTTAGTAAATAACCCCCAAAGTCCAAGATACCTAATAATTTGGGGTGTACCCAGCAAAATGCTGGAGTGCAATGTACATAATGGGGAAACTATTTATATTGACCGGTGTGTCCCCAAGGAAAGACATTGGTAAGGATTTACCCTCACTTCCTGTGTGGCTATGTGACAGGAAGTAAATTATTTGGAAGGATAAAGTGGCCAAATTTGGGAGTTGTCTTCACCCTATCAGGGGTGCAGACATCTCAAAAACTGTTCAGACTTCTAATCCCTCTGCACTCTATCCCCAAGTAAAAATAAGAAAGGATTTCATTTAGTTTAACTTTGCAAAGACACATTTCTAAGTACAACTGTTATGCATGTCAATGGCCCATTTAGACCTTGTTTAATAGAAAACACCAGTTGCCTTTCACTAGAAACATTTGTTAGTCCAGTCCTGGAAATCTGCATCTGCTTTACTATTAATTTCCATAAAAAGTGAGTTCCTGCAGCTAGATGCGCGACCGCTGTGTATATGAGATCAGCAACTGCTGTGTGCGCACAGGTATGCGCATATGTGGTTCTCGGAAAGCGGTGGCCAGCACACAGGAATGACATCACACCCCTACAGGAAGTTGCTTGTACTGCTGCTAAGTTCTCTGAGGAAGAGATGATACTTATTTGCAAATTAAGAATTTTTTATTATTTTTTAACATGGGGTGGTGTTTGTGTGAGTCCCTTACACACACATTCATACATATTAGGACCAATTTAGACAGGATCCGATTTACAGCAGGTTTTTAGCTTGTGGGAGTAAACCGGAGTACCCGGAGGAAACCCACGCAGGCACAGGGAGAACATGCAAACTCCAGGCAGATGGTGTCACGGGTGGGATTCAAACCAGTGACCCTTTTTGCTGCTGGTGAAAGTCACACCACTGTGCTGCACAAATATGTATCTAGAGATGTAGGTTCTTGTGTCCACTTGTGAAAATACAAGTGGGTCATGGTACATCTACATTCCAAATTTGGCACTTAAGATGGTCATGCACTATGCAATCTGATTGGCCAATCTCTGTACAACTCGAGCTTTTGGAAAAAAAGGTAATAGGGAGACGCACTTGAACATTTAATTCAAATTTTTTAAAATCAAACAGGCTCTTGCCTTATCTAATTTTTATATATTTTTTTAAGATTGCAGTGTATGGTCACCTTTAAAGATCAAGATCTGAAAATAAAAATGTATTGGGTTTAGAAAGACTTTTCTGTTCTTTGTAATGTATTGAAAGATTTGTGTGAAAATAGAAAAAAAAAATATTTCAAAGATATATGTAGCGGAGCCTCACTCTCCCTCTCTGGACTTCTCGTCTGAGCGGCTTGTGTCTAGGGGTACCTGGGAGAGGAGAGTGCAGGAACACTACGCCAAGCTCTCCCCTCTTGTGTGTATGAGGGTTGAGCCAAGTTACATTGAATTACCTCCGGGTCTGTTCATTGCATACGGAGCTTCTTCCATGGAGATGTGTCTGCCAATAATAGAGCCCCACACCAATCGAAAGTCCAACATTTCTCTGGTTTCAGGGTGAACACAATCAGTTGAACTTTCCGTAACAGACAGACAGGGGTGTGGATACGAGTAGGCCCAGGCACAACTGAACTCTCCTATTCCTTTGCTAGCGAATAGGCCTGGCGCACGGTCGCTGCCACCGACCGTGAGTTTTGGTCGCTGCCACCGACCGGATGAACTGTTGAGGCTCCTGCCACAGGCCTAAGTGCAGGTCCCTGCCACTGACCTGAGTTGAATAGTTGGACCGCTGCCACCAGTCATTGAACATGAATCACCTTCCTCCTTGAACTTGTCCCCTGTTCGGAAGAAGACATCCCTCCGGACGGTCTCCAGAGGTTCACCCGGCACTGGCAATCTGCTGCACCAGATCTTCGGGTGAGTCCCTACTCCGGTCCCTTACGCCTCTGGATTCGGGTGCCCCACTCCCGGGGCCCCCTAGGACAATCCCTCCCTCGCAGGACCCAGCGGAAGGTACTGGGCCCCAGGCCTCCGGGTGAGTACCTCACCCCAGACTGAAGGTGTCTGGGATGGAACACGAACTTTGGGTGTCCAGGCCTAGGCCGCCCTGACACCGACCGCGAACCGCAGCGCTCAGGCTGAAGGTGCCTGGGACTCGAAACCCTGTGGCGAAGATGTCCGCCCCCTTTATACCCTCTCCCAGCAAGCATGGCGGGTTCCCCGCCCCGCCGTACAACTGCTGCGAGATTTTACAAAGGGTACGGCACTGCAGCGATGGTTCAACCCCGGCCCAAAGTGACAGCGCCACCTGCTGGGCCGCAGGGAACTATGCATCACTGATATCTTCACCAGTTTTAAAAGTATATACCCGCTACATATATAAGCAGTAATAGGAATGAGATTGGCATCACAAGGGTTAATTAAGTGAGAACACCTACTAATTGCCTAACAAGACACATCCAATGAGATGGGCATGCACTATTATCAATGAGAAAACAGCCGTTACCCTGGCACCAGTTGCCGTTTACATATTTATTATTGCGTTGCGCGTCTGTGTGCGCCGATTCCCACGCCCAATCGATGATTTATCCGGCGCACCAATTAAGGTATGAACTGGCACAGCGCAATGTTCTTAGTAAATCAGCCCCATTGTGTTTATCAGATGATGGGGGATCTAGGTGGAGCCTCCGTACTGCTCTCTCCTTTACAATAAAGTCTCCTCTTACCCGGTGATGTGAGGGGCGGCAGATTGTCCATCATGACGTCCTTGTAGAGATCCTTGTGCCCTTCTAAATACTCCCACTCCTCCATGGAGAAATAGACAGTGACATCCTGACACCTTATAGGAACCTGACACACACAATGATACAGTCACCATCCAGACACATCCCTTGTCTGTTACTGGATAATGTCCCAGAATTCCCGGCACCGCTCACCTCTCCTGTCAGCAGCTCCATCATCTTCTGGGTGACTTCTAGAATCTTCTCCATGTTGTGTCTCTCAGGTTTTAGGGAGTCACATGGAGGCACTGTGATGGTCATATGATCACCTGACTTCACAAGAGGAAATCTCTGTATTGAGGAACCAATAGGAATATCATGTTAGATTCCCAGAATCCTCCTCACCTCTCCGGTCAGGTCTGTGTTTTATTAATAGAGATAAGAGTGATGTCATGTGACCTCCCAGAATCCTGCTCACCTCTCCGGTCAGGTCTGTGTTTTATTAAGAGAGATAAGAGTGATGTCATGTGACCTCCCAGAATCCTCCTCACCTCTCCGGTCAGGTCTGTGTTTTATTAATAGAGATAAGAGTGATGTCATGTGACCTCCCAGAATCCCCTCACCTCTCCGGTCAGGTCCGTGTTTTATTAATAGAGATAAGAGTGATGTCATGTGACCTCCCAGAATCCTCCTCGCCTCTCCGGTCAGGTCTGTGTTTTATTAATAGAGATAAGAGTGATGTCATGTGACCTCCCAGAATCCCCCTCACCTCTCCGGTCAGGTCTGTGTTTTATTAATAGAGATAAGAGTGATGTCATGTGACCTCCCAGAATCCTCCTCACCTCTCCGGTCAGGTCTGTGTTTTATTAATAGAGATAAGAGTGATGTCATGTGACCTCCCAGAATCCTCCTCACCTCTCCGGTCAGCAGGTAGATGATCTCCAGGGTGCAGTTTAGTATCTTCTCAGTCATGTGACTCCGGTCCTCCTCCATCCTCATTGGTGCCATCATTTAATCTATACAGGTCTCCTTGTAGACGGATAACTTTGGGAAATGAAAGTAAGAATTATTTGGATGGTATTAGTCACACAATAATAGGATGTGGATGTGAGGGGGGTAATAGGAGGGTTGCTGTACATTTAAGGACTACTGCCCTCATGGGAACACATTTATTATTTATTATTACTATACAGGATTTGTATAGCGCCAACAATTTCCGCAGCACATCATGAGGGCAGGCAGTACAATTACAATAAAAATTTTAATACAGGAGGAATCAGATGGTCCTACTTGTTAGAGCTTACAATCTAGGCGGGAGGGTCAAGTGATACAAAAAGTAATAAATTGTGAGGGATGGACTGATGGAGAAAATAAAGCTAGAGAGCAGGAGGTCTTGGGAGGAACAAAGAGAACAATGTGGTTGATATTTTGAGACTATGTTAGTGATATTGGTGGGAGCTGAGTTGTGGATGGCTTTGTAAGTTATTGTTAGGATTTTTTAATTTAACTCGTTGGGTGAGTGGAAGTCAATGGAGGGATTGGCAGAGAGGGGTGGAGGACATTGAATGGCAGCCAGTGGAAGGATTGGCAGAGAGGGGTAGCAGACACTAAGCATTTTGTAAGGTGGATGTCTGGCAGAAGCATTCATGATGGACTGAAGGGTGATGGCCTATGTAAGGGTAAGCCAATGAGGTGGGAGTTGCAGGTGACCAGGGAGTGAATTAGAAACTTTGTGGTGTCATTGGTTAGAAAGGGGCATTTCTTGGAAATGTTGCGGAGGTTGAGGCAGCAAGCTGTGGACAGTGAATGGATATGGGACTTAGGACCTTGGAGTGCGGGGACGGGTTTGTAGTTGTGCCGTTGATTTTGACAGAGAAATCAGGGGAAGAGGCACATGGGGGAGGAAATATTATGAAATCGGTTATGGATAGGTTGAGTTTGAAGAAGTGGTGTGGCATCCAGACTGATATGTCTGTTAGTAAATTGGTGATGCGTGAGGAGACTGATGTTGTGAGCTGAGGAGTAGAGAGATAGATTTGGGTGTCGTCAGTTTATAAATGGTATTGAACGCCATGGGAGGCAATCAACTGACCCAGGGAGAAGGGTGTAGACTGAGAATAGGAGAGGTCCAAGAATAGAACCTTGGGAAAACCTAACAGAGAAAGGAAGAGAAGAGGGAGTAGAATCATAAGTGACACTGGGGGTGATTTACCAACAACACTGCGCTGCTCCGGTTCATACCTTAATTGGTGCACCGGATAAATCATTAATTGGGCGAGTGAACCGGTGGCGCAATGTGATAGTAAATAAAAATATCAGCGGCGTTTCTGTCTCTATTCAAAATGAATGGTTCCCTATGGGAGCCCATTGATTTGAATAGAGGTCGCACCAGAAGTCGGATCAAGATGATCCAACTTGCAGGGCGACTCGTGTGCAGGTTCACACAGGGGCAGCGCGACTTTGCGAGGCAACTTGGACACGACTTGAGCGTGAACCACAGCGCGACTTGAAGTCGCCTCCAGGACAGGCTTCTTTGCCAGTACCTGCCCGCGAGAATGTTTCCAGCGCAATCCCATCGCGCTGGTTCTCGGTGACAGGGTACTGCACACCTAGCCCTCTCTGTTCCCTGTGTTTGGTATGAATCATGAGGAGGAACTCCATGCCAAATAATAAAAAATAAAAAAAAAACGGCATGGGTTCCCCTCCAAGACCATACCAGGCCCTTAGGTCTGGTATGGATTTCAAGGGGAACCCACTATGCCAAAAAAACAGCGTGGGGGCCCCCCAAAATCCATACCAGACCCTTATCCGGTTTTGATGCAGTCCAGTGCTTTTTTCCCCCTCTTTTCACTTAACCTTAAGGGCCAGTTCACACCAGACGCAGTTCCGTTCAGTTTCGCGCGCATTTTTTCTGCACTAAAAATGCATGCACAGTGTTTTCCATGTATTCCAATGGCTCTCGTTGCCTCTAGTTCACACCATACAGTCAGTTTCCGGTCATTTTCCGTTGCAGAAACTGACCGGAAACTGACTGCATGGTGTAAACTAGAGCCAACTAGAGCCATTGGCATACATGGAAAATACTGTGCATGGATTTTGTGCAGAAAAAAAGCACACAGAACTGTGTCTGGTGTGAACTGGCCCTAATAAGGACAAGTGTGTTGCAGTGTGTCTTTGGTATGTTCCGGTGCATTTTTGATGCGTTTTACTGCGGTCCAGTACAGTTCTGCACATAAAAAAAGCAGCATGACCAATTTTTTTTCCTTTCTGAAATGCACTGGAACGGACTGCAGTGGTGTGAACTATGTCATTGGCATTAATGTGACCAACATTCTTTGCGTTTTTCATGCATCAAAAAAACACACTGCACTGCATCCGGTGTGAACTGGCCCTAAATATCATACCTGGTGGGTGTCTATAGTATGCCTGTAAAGTAGCACGTTTTCCATGTTTATAACAGTCCGAGAGCAAAATTAAATTTCTAAAGTAAAATAATAGTCATTTAAAGGTACTCGCGGCTGTAATGAATTACCGGTTCCCGTCAATACAGATAAAAGTCATTGAAAGTCTTTGAAAAAAAAAAATGTGTGAGGGTCTCCCAAAATTCCATTACCAAGCCCTTCAGGTCTGGTATGGATATTAAGAGGAACGCTGCGCCAAATAAAAAATAAAAAATGACGTGGGGGTCCCCCTCAAAATCTGTACCAGGCCCTTCAGGTCTGGTATGGATTTTAAGGGGAACCCCGCGCCAAACTTAAAAAAAAAATGGCGTGGGGTCCCCCTAAAAATCCACACCAGACCCTTATCCGAGCACGCAACGTGGCAGACCACAGGAAAAGAGGGGGACGAGAGAGTGCCCCCCCGAACCGTACCAGGCCACATGCCCTCAACATGGGGAGGATGCTTTGGGGTCTGGACCCCAAAGCACCATGTCCCCATGTTGATGGGGACAAGGGCCTCATCCCCACAACCCTTGCCCGGTGGTTGTGGGGGTCTGCGGGCGGGGGGCTTATCGGAATCTGGAAGCACCCTTTAACAAAGGAGACCCCCAGATCCCGGCCCCCCCCGTGTGAAATGGTAATGGGGTACGAATGTACCCCTACCATTTCACAAAAAAGGTGTCAAAAATTTTAACAATTATAATAGCAGGTTTTTGACAATTCCTTTATTAATGTCTTCTCCTTTCTTCCATCTTCTTTCATCTATTTCTTCATCTTCATCTTCCTTCTTCCTTCGGTGTTCTCGTCAGCATCTTGCTCCGGCTTCTTGTTCCCCGCTTCTTTCTCCGGACGATCCGCTTGCATTTGAGGTTCCCACTGTGTGACGTTTCAGTTCTCCTGACAGTTCTCCTCTGACTCCTGGGCCACCCGGTGACCCCGCCCCCCTCTGATGCACATGGACTTCACGGGGACTGCCCTATGGCTTCCCCGTGGTGTCAGAGGGGGGCGGGGCCACCGGACTCAGAGAACTGTCAGAAGAACTGAAGCGTCACACAGCGGAAACCTTGAATGCAAGTGGATCGTCCAGAGAAAGAAGAGGGGAACAAGAAGCCGGACTAAGATGCGGACGAGAACACCGAAGGAAGAGGAAGATGAAGAGGAAGAACAAGATGGAGGAAGAAACCCGAATGGAGAAAAGAAGAAGATGGAAGAAGAAAATGGAAGAAAGGAGAAGACATTAATAAAGGAATTGTCAAAAACCTGCTATTATCATTTTTAAAATTTTTGACACATTTTTTGTGAAATGGTAGGGGTACATTTGTAGCCCATTACCATTTCACACAGGGGGGTCGGGATCTGGGGGTCCACTTTGTTAAAGGGGGCTTCCAGATCCCGATAAGCCCCCCACCGGCAGACCCTCACAGCCACCGGCAAGGGTTGTGGGGATGAGGCCCTTGTCCCCATCAACATGGGGACATGGTGCTTTGAGGGGTCACAGACCCCCAAAGCATCCTCCCCATGTTGAGGGCATGTGGCCTGGTACGGCTCAGGAGGGGGGGCGCTCTCTCGTCCCCCCCTCTTTTCCTGCGGCCTGCCAGGTTGCTTACTCGGATAAGGGTCTGGTGTAGATTTTTAGGGGGACCCCCACACCATTTTTTTTTTAAGTTTGGCGTGGGGGTCCCCTTAAAATCCATACCAGACCTGAAGGGCCTGGTACGGATTTTGAGGGGAGCCCCCACGCATTTTTTTTTTTTCAAAGACTTTCAATGACTTTTCTCTGTATTGACGGGAGCAGACAATTCATTATAGCCGCGAGTGCTTTTAAATGACTTTTTTTTCCCTTTAGAAATTTCATTTTGTGCAGAGACTGTTATATAATGGCAAGTTTAGAGGTGCGCCTGTTCAACTTATGCAAATGCGTTTACGTGACTTGATATTTACTAAGATTTTCCCGGCGCAGTGAACCGGCGCATTTGAACGAGCAAAAATGCCGCGCAGTGCACAAATACACCTCTCGCAGTTATAAACGTAATTGCAGGCGCAGCAGGCTGGTTCAGAAAAAGTTACTTTCTCATTCTATTTTGGGCATGTTTGTTACTTGGGCAGTTGTCACTATACTTCCTCACATCACCCTATTATATCGGCACTTCCAGCTTCTTTATATATTGATTTAAAGATGCCGTGCGCCAGGTCCATAGTGGCGCACTGAGCGCCTCCTCCCGTGCGCCGAGAACACTATAGTAAATGGGGAATAGCGCTGCGTTACCGGTGCAAATGTTTCGTAAATACCAAAACTGCTGTTGCGCGTGCCGATACTCATGGCGCAAATCAGCCCCCTTGTGTCAGGAACCAGGAATCAGACCGAGACAGAAGTACAGTTAAATCACACTTGTTTAATGATAAAAATAAAAAAGGTAAACAGAGTAAGCGTAGTCAAAACATAGCCATAGTTCAATAACCGGATCGGTATAGTCGGCCAAGCCAATGTTCAAGAGCCAGCGATAAGGTAGCAGTACAGCAAGCAGGATCTGTAGCCAGAGGGAACGTCAGACAAGCAGGTCTTCAACTGGAACGCAGGACAAAGTCTCCTTGTGATGTTAACACAGGCGAAGGCAAAGAGCAAAAGAACTGGAAGTCCTTAAGTAGGCAGAGCTGACGAGCAGGATCATCAACAGGTGGATCACTGTGGAGAGATGGGAGCTGGCAATTAGCTGACAGCTGAGCTGCCAGCACAGAGAAGGAAGGGCTGAGCCCAGCCCTGACACACTGAAGGTTTGGTGAGATAGGTAGGATGAGAACCAGTGAAAAGTCCAGTCATGGAGACCGTGATGGGAGGGCCCGTGGAACTCAGAATCCCTTGGAAAAGATGGGAGGCCCTTGTTTCAGATCCCCATGCACCTCTTATGTTTAAGTCACCCTGTGCCATCCTGGCACAGGGTGACTAAGAAAATATGTCTTGGATTACTTAAAATGGGACAGTAATATTTATCCACAATATCGCCCAGGATATATGTAAAGACTATTCTTGGTTTGTTTGATTCTAAACTCAACATGTTAATTGAAAGAGCTGATCACATTGGCCTCTGTACAATGTAGGAGACGAGCCGATGCCTAGTGGAGCTCCTGCTATTGTGTGAAGATGTCCTGTGTTTGTACTTATGATCATGTGTATTGTATAGCCGGTGAGCTAGGAGACGGGAAGTCTACCGTAAAAGGTAATATCTCGGAGTCATCTAGTCTGGGTAAATAATTTAGTTAATTTATGTTTCTGGTATTGTTAGAGCAATATGAGCAGGAGGGGTGAACTCCTTCCTCTGTTACTGTATATAAGACTTGTATTTTGGTTCTAATAAACAGTCCATGTTCAGCCGACAAACAAGTCTCTTTGTGTGCTTGTGAGCAGCTGAAATATCTGATATCTATATCCAGACTGATAGGAAGCGGTATATGACGGAAGCACTCAAGCGGAGTAAGGGGCATTTCGTTACATTGATGGCAAAGCAGCAGGACGCTTCCTGCAGTCTGGGACATCCAACCTCCACCTGGATCCAAGGTCCGGATAGCAGGAGAGGAGGGGAGAGGTACAGATACCAGTCGCCATGGAAGAGGAATTCAGAAGGAGGTTGTGAGAGATGCAGATACAGCACAGAGGACCAGTATCAGAGCAGGTCCTGCTGGGATAGTTTGATTCTATCCACTGCGAACTTTGGAAGGAAGCACTAGCCGTGAGCAGTGACACCAGGCAAAAGTTCTACCCTCCATCCAGGAAAGGTACTGGTCGCAGTATAGATTGCGGGTGCTGTTGGGAGAAAAACCGCACAAGGAACAGACAGCTGAATTAAGCAGGCTGGTCTGGGCAGAGATGCGGCTGGATGAGAGCTACAGAGCCCTTCGGTGGCATGTATCCCAAGCATGTCCCTGGATAGCGGATGACAGCCAACCGGAAGGCTTAAGCTACGGTGGCCTGGGACTGTTGTATGTGAAGCTGACAAGGGACTCTAACTTTGGGAGTGATTTGGAGTGGCAGGTGGACAAAATCATGGATTTCAGAGAAGGGCTACTGAACGTCTCGGAAGTGCACTGGAAGATATAGAGTTTCTGGCCGTTCAGGAATGGGAGCTGGAGATCGCCTACAGACGGCTGTTAGACTCTGCTCAGCACCAGGGCTGGGCTCCCTTTGCCTGGGACTATCAGGAAATACCAGTTGACAACTCTGAAATCCTGCCTGAAGAGTCGGCAATGTGGCAGAGTAACAGTGTGCTTTGCCAACCTGCCCCCACAGCTATGGACGCGGAGGTCTTATGGCGGATGCAGCAAGTGCTGACTGACTTTGATGATCCTGTTGCTGCATGGGATGATCTTGAATGGAGGAATGTGCCTGTCCAGCAGCATGACAGAAAATCAGCAGTGGAAAATCTGGAGATTGCCATCCCCAAAGCTGAAGAGGTCTGCCAACCTCTGCCCAGCACCGATAGCATCTTCTGGGTTCCATGGACAGGAGATGGTGAACCTCTATCCCCAGACACCAGTTGCAGAGACAGGGGATTTGATAGACTTTTCTGCTGAGGAAGAACAAACTGATGAGCCTCCAGCAGAAGAGCTGGTATCAGGGCCAAACAGTCCATGTTCAGCAGACAAACAAGTCTTGTCTCGTTGTGTGCTTGTGAGCAGCTGGAATATCTGATATCTATATCCAGACTGATAGGAAGCGGTATATGACGGAAGCACTCAAGCAGAGTGAGGGACGTTACATTACAGAGACCAAAGGGGTAGAATTTTTTGAGGAGGAGGGGGTGGTCTACCGTATCAAAGGCAGCAGAGAGGTCAAGGAGTAGGAGTACAGAATAGTTTTCATTGGTTTTAGCTTTCTCCATAAGGAGAGCAGGTTCTGTGGAGTGTTGAGGGTGAAATCTAGACTGAAGGGGATCAAAAAGTTTGTACTCAGTCAGATTGTCACTTAGTCAGTTGTAGACCAGACGTTCAAGGAGTTTGGAGGAAGAACTGAGTAAGATGTGGCATAGGTTGTTAAGATTAGTGGGGTCCATTGGGGTCTTTTGAAGGATGGAGGTGACTAGCGCATGTTGGGGAAGATGCCAGAAGAGAAGGAGAGATTGAAGATGTGGGTTAGAGAGTGTAGAATAGAGCCAGAGTGTGACCATACCATTTGTGAGGGAGCAGGGTCCAGGGAGCAGGTGGTTAGAAAAAAGATTAGCAACCTCATCTATAGTTGCAGGATTGAATGAGGGAAGTAATGATTGTATATACAAGTAAAAGGCGCAAATATCTAATACAAGGTTATCCTATAGATGTATTATTATGTGCTGGATGCATAAATAATCCACGTATGCACAGTATGGTACTAAGTCCACAGTCTCTTTAATAGGTGTCCACAAGGACTTGAGTCTTTCAATGATAGTTCATAAAGAGTTAAAATTGGAGGGGGAGGACAGGGAATGAAACAATAAATTAGTGAAATAGGATAAAATGGAATGGGAATGGACCACACTCAGGGCTGCCATCAAGGTGGAACAGAGACCATGTTCCCAGCGCTGAAAAGACAAGTAGGGAGAGAAGAGGCGCCTCTTTGTGCAGATTTTGCAAGTTTAATATACAATTAGATTTCCTTATAGTGCACTCGCATGCCCTTTATATGTATATATACTTCAGGTGGGACTTCTCATCCACATCCTCCCTTTACATTGTGTGGGTGGCGGGTTCTAGTAAGCATTGCCGCCCTCTCCTTTCTAAGTTGGTCTTCGGATGAGTCCCTCCTCCGGTCCCTTACGCCGCTGGATTCGGGTGCCCCACTCCCGGGGCCCCCTAGGACAATCCCTCCCTCGCGGGACCCAGCGGAAGGTACTGGGCCCCAGGCCTCCGGCTGAGTACCTCACCCCAGACTGAAGGTGTCTGGGATGGAACACGAACTCCAGGTGTCCAGGCCTAGGCCGCCTGGACCCCGACCGCGAACAGCAGCCCTCAGGCTGAAGGTGCCTGGGACTCGAACCTCGTGGAGAAGATGTCCGCCCACTTTATACCCTCTCCCAGGATGCACGGCGGGTTCCCCGCCCCGCCGTACAACCGCTGCGAGAGGCCACAAAGGGTACGGTACTGCAGTGATGGTTCAACCCCGGCCCAAAGTAACAGCGCCACCTGCTGGGCCGCAGGGAACTATGCATCCCTGGTGTCTTCACCAGAATTTAAAAAGTATATACCCACTACATATACTCAGCCACTCCCCCTGCCCACCCTTCTAATGATATCTGATGAGTCTCTGTCTGTTAGCTTGAGAAAGGAGCGCGGCTGTTTCTTCCATCTACAGCCTGCACACTCACGAAACCTGGTCGCATACCGATGACGTCACCCCCCTCCGCCTGACTTCTCCCTGCGCTCCAAGCCTCGCACTGAGGACATGCTCCACTGCTCCACCGCAAACCTGCTGCACTCCATCCAGCGGTGTAGAGCTTCCATTACAATCACAGGAAGCACAGCCTAGGAGATCAAGGAGAGGGACCGACTCTACCGAGGACAGCCCCACACCTTGGGACATGACTCAATGCCTGATTTAAACTACTTAAATGTGAGTGCACTATAGGGAAATCTATTTGTATATTAAACTTGTTGTAAAATCTGCACAAAGAGGCGCCTCTTCTCTCCCCTTTTGAAGTAATGATTGTACCTGTCGACATGGTGTGTTAAGTAGGTGATGTATATGGGCATTGGAGATCTTCTCACAAATTGAATCAACCTTATTTTTCAATTGATTGCCGATCTCCTGGGCAGTGAGTGAGTTAGTAGGTAAAGGCAGTGGATGACGAAGAAGAGAGTTAAAAGGTAAAGAAGAGTTGACGGGGGCTGGATGAGAAGGTGTTAATGAAAGTGATAAAATAGGTCTGATTGGCAATGAGGAGGAAGGAATTGTATTTTTGGAGGGCAGATTTATATTAGTTGAAGTCTTTCTGGGACTTAGTCTTATGCCTCAGGTGCTCAAGAGCGCTGCTATGTTTTTTTGAGACGTCTGGTGTCATCTGTTTGCCAGGATTGTAGGGGTCGGGGCCTGCTTCTGTGTGTGGTGAAGGGGGTTAGCTTGTCTAGGGAGGATGACAGTTAGATGTTGTAGACAGAAGTGGCTAGATTAGGCAAAGACAGAGATGAGATTTTGTAATAGAGGTGGTCAGTAGCAGAGTAGAGAAGAGAAGGGTTGAAATGGCAAAGGTTTCTAGGGGTAACTGTTAGGCGGTTGGAGGGAGAAGAGGTGGAAGACAGGGAGAGAGCGAAACTAATAAGGTGGTGATCGGAGAGTGGGAGAGGATTGTGTAGTGATGTAGTAGTGGGATGATGATTAATAGTTATTCTTATAATGTGAGTAATTTTCCGCAGCAATCGGTTCTTCCAGAGAATGCATTTATTGACTTAACAGATGACCAAATCCAGCAGAGGTATAGACAAGGTAGATGATGACCGGATATTCATGCAACATTCAGACACCTTCAAAGAACCCAGTTTCTCCTGTCACATTTTCGCCAAACAGGGCCTTCCCTTTTATACACATTTTCTTCCCATGGGTGATAAAGACAAGCAATTTGATTGGTCGAATCTGTTAGGCCTTTGATCTGCTTCTGTCCTTCAGAGTGACAGATAATGACCCTAAGCCGAAACAGCTGCAGTCTTCAAACTACCACTTGGGTTGACCCTTGAGGTGGTCTTTTATTAACATTAACATAGCAAAGAGTCATTATCTGTCCCTTTGATATGCCTTCTGAGTGACAGACAATGACCCCTAGCTAGGGAGGTGAGTTTGTTGCAGACAGAGTGGGCATTCCAGAGGGCACAGGGGAAGAGGAGGCTGGATTTGGGATGAAGAGGAATGGAAACCAAGTTCTGTGGATTGCAGCTGCTGCCTGAGGGTGTAGGGTGATGGGAGCGTTGGGCACAGTTAAATGATGGAGGACCAGGATTTGAAGATATGTCACCAAAGGTTAGAAGAAGAAGAAGGGTGAGGGAGGTAATGTGGGAGTGTGATTTATACAACGTGACATACCCCAGCTGGAGGTTTTATCAGCATGTAGGTGTAGAATTATCAGGAGTTGGTGAGTGCAACTACAGAGTAAAAAAAATCATAAAGATGCAGACAAAGAACAGATGGCGAAGACAACATCCTTCAAAAATACACACAGACACAGTGAAAGCAAAGTCAGTTTTCAGTTTTGGGTGGATGTGAATCAGATGGGACATACCTGTGGAGAGACAGAGAAGAAAACTTCACATGAGGCAAAGCTTAAAGTGCATTTCACTTGTATAAAGAGTCACTTTGAGAAAGAATCACTGAAGAAAAGAATCCCAGCAAAGTGCCCCCCGAAAAGATTGGATTGGATAGCAGGAGGATTCTGCTGGTAGAGTAGAGAGCTGTGGGGGAGAGGTCTCTTCCCTCCAATGACAGCCCAGTGTAGGTAGGAGGAGGACAGAAGAGGGAGATGTTTGCTAAGTTTTTAGAACATTGTACAGAGTGGTAGTGGGTTCCTTGGTTTCTGAATTCCAGCACCGGGCACTGCCAGAGCCTGTGTCATGGGAAGATATTGGACTGTCCACCCATTAAGCGATACTGCTCAAACAGACCAGATGTTGGAAAAGTAAGTGCAGGTGGGGTGGGAGGACCATTAGAGACCAACAGCTCCTATGAGCCCTAAACCCCCCTCTTACCTCAGAGCCTTGCAGCCTGACTACCCGCTCAGAGGCCCTCAATGCCATTCAGCCCCACCAACCTCTCAGAGTTGTTCAGACCTATTACTTCCTAGGAGGCCCCCAAAGTCCTTCAGTTACACTTCCTCCTCAGGGGTCCCAGAGACCTTCAGATACAGTAAACCCTCAGAGGCTCCCAGAGTCCTTTAGTCCCACTACCTTCCTCAGAGACCCCTCAGCTCCTCTACTTCCCTCAGAGCCCTCAGTATTTTCCTCCCTCTGACACCAATGATGGAACATATTCTTCATGGCAGGCTGGGGAATGTTTTCTTCCTCCTGACCAGCAATGTAAGGGGCTCTATGCTCCATACTCCTGACCCCGGCACCCCATCATTGTGTTGGCTGCATATTGTAATGATTGCCCATTGGCTGCCTGTGTAGTGTAATAATTGCCCTTTGTAGGCCATGTATGGTCAGGATGGTCATTGTCTTGTCTATTGTCAGTGCTGTGTGTTTAGAGGAACATAGTACTAGAATTTATCTCCAAAATTAAGAGAATGTTCCGGCCCAGTAAAATGGGGAAATGTTATGACCCTGAAGGGGTTAATCTATGTTTCCACACTATATATGTGTGTATCATCATCTGCTGGAGATAAAAGACGTCACAGTGACTATGGAGGAAGAGGACGGACATGACGGGGGTTACTGGGTGTAAATAGATAATAAAATCTTATTACCTCCTCTGCAGCCACTTCCAGCAATGTCTCCTCGCTACTTCGTACTTATTCTAGATCACTTCCTGCTGTAGCTGACATCACTTCCTTTTGAGCATCAGTAATTTGTGTATTGATTTTTCTATTATTATTTAATTAATTTTTTTGTACCATTAAAAGTTATCTGTTTTCATAAGCGGCGTGGTCCACCTGTGGCTTCTTTATCCAGGGGGAGTCCAACTCTCTAGGTTTCTCCCTGGTGGGTTTTTCTTTAGACATCACTTCCTGTCTGTATTCCATAAAGACTTCCTGTCTGGGTAGACATAAGATCACCATCTTGAGGAGTTCAGAGGAACTGCAGCACTCGGAAACATCTCATAATAACATCTCCTATAGAATATCTATTTTACTTTAAACAAAGGTATAAAACAGATAACTCGCAAAATGTATCTTTTTTGGTGAGAAAATGCAAAAAGTATATCATAAAAATATATATCAATCCACTCATAATGAAGATGTTAAAGGAGAAGTCCAGGCTGAGCTTTTTAGGCTGGGCTTCTCCTCTCCTGTGACCCGTTTTCAGAGGAAAGCGGTCTGAAGTCCGCTCTCCGCTGACATCATAGTACTTGTGTGGATGTCATTATTGATTAAAACAGTGTTTCTCAATCAGGGGTTCTGCTGCAATTCACCCATGTGGAGGATGTATATCTGTCCAATGCACACTGACAGTGAGTACTGACAAGGGGCATTGATACCCGATGCCTCCCCTGTAGTTCTGGCTACTATGACATCACTGCAGAAGGCAGAGCGGGACTAGAGGAGGGCATGCAGTGTGTGGAAATCATCTTGTCTCCCTCCATCATCAATGGCTATTGATTCCAGCAGGCATGGAATGCTGTAGTGAGGCACATACAATAAGTGAACTGTGTACAGCATACCTGTACTCCCACCATTACTAACTGTATTCCCACTGATCATAACTCTACTCCACAGATCCCCACCGGCCCCCTACTTCAGTCCATCCCAGGCACTTGTGTGTGACATCCCCTGGGATGGATGAGAGAGGAGAGGTGGGATCAGCACACCATAACAGACATGTACAAGCAGCTTCCCTGTACAGCTCTGCATGTGGGGGTAAAATAAACACTACTACAGACCCCCTGTGCCCTCACCTGGTGACACCCCTGTGTTCTGTCCTGAGGATATCCCTGTGCCCTGACCCGGTGACACCCCAGTGCCCTGACCCGGTGACAGCCCTGTGCCCTGAACCAGTGACCCCCCCTGACCTGGTGACACCCCTGTGCTCTGCCCTGGTGACATCCATGCCCTGATATGGTGACGCCCCTGACCTCTTTCCTGGTGACTCCCCTGTGCTCTGCCCTGGTGACATCCATGCCCTGACCTGGTGACCCCCTGTGCCATGACCTATTGACTCCCCTGTGTTCTGACCTGGTGTCCTCTTGTGCTCTGCCCTGGTGACAACTCTGTGCTCTTACCTGAAGACTCCCCTTTGCCCTGCCCTAGAGACATAACATGATGATACCATACCTCCCAACTTTGTAAAGTCCCTTCGCGGGACATTCTGATGTCCCCTCTCCCCTGCCTGTTGAGAGCGCGGGGGGTGCGGGACATTGCCAAAAAAAAACGGGAATTGCCTCAGAAGTTGTTGAGCGGGGGGGGGGGAGGAGTGATGGTTGCCGCCGGAGCATTTTGAAGAAAAAAAAAAGGACTTGGAAAAAAAAAAAAATTGTTGAGTGGGGGGCCGCCGATCGGGGGGGGGGGGCATACTAGTGCGCTGATCACTGATATCAACAGTTCACTGATCAAATTGATGTTCTGTGAGCTGTTGATATGAAAATAGTTTTAGGGGTTTCCCAAGATCTCAAATTTTTTGCCAAGGATTCCTCAACGGCAAAAAGGTTGAGAAACGCTTGATTAGAAAGAACATTAGAAGACTTAAAGCAGAGGTTCCGCGGTCCCTCGTTTTTTTTTTTTTTTTTATGTGCATTTAATGGGGTTACAGATACCAACTTAGTACTCACTTGTTGGGCGATTAGAACCATCCCCCGTCTATTTTCGTTCCAAATATAAACTTTTAAAAAAACGATCCTGGGATTTTCCATTTTGCTTAGGGGCATTGTGAAGCCAACAAGCACAGACTTCCGGGAAGCGAGTGAAATAGCTTGAGATTACGATGGTCAGCATTCCACATTGTCTCCTGGGAAGCATGACACTGTGCTCCCAGGAGACATTGCAGACACCTCCCAGCAAACACTGGGGCGTCGGGAGAAGAACAGATACGCCCACTCCCGCGGGAGGAATACCTGGAAGTCAGAATTAATACGGCTGATTACCGGTAATTACATCCGCCCCCAAAAAATAATTAGCCATATGTATATGGTCCAAAGATCAGGATAAGCTAATGTGTATATTTTGGGTGAACCTCCGCTTTAAAGTGACTCTTTTTTTTTTATTTATATATTCTTTATTGTTTTCTTCCATACAAAAAAAATCGATTTAAAATACATACATCTTTATACATGCATCACATTGTATGAACTTTAAAGTGCCCACTGTACCCATGTCCCTCCCTCCCCTCCCCCCTTCACCCCCATCATCTTATTTGTACTTCACACACAAATTCTTTAAAGTGACTCTGAATACATCCCAGTGTACAGCGGAGTCACCCTTCATTACACTCACCTCTCCAGTCAGCAGGCTGAGGATCTCCAGGGTGAGGTTCAATATCTTCTCATTCCGGAGAAATTCCTTCCTTACATTCTTCACAAAACTCAAATTCTGCTGATTGTCCATCATGACGTCCTTGTAGAGATCCTTGTGCCCTTCTAAATACTCCCACTCCTCCATGGAGAAATAGACAGTGACATCCTGACACCTTATAGGAACCTGACACACACAATGATACAGTCACCATCCAGACACATCCCTTGTCTGTTACTGGATAATGTCCCAGAATTCCCGGCACCGCTCACCTCTCCTGTCAGCAGCTCCATCATCTTCTTGGTGACTTCTAGAATCTTCTGCATGTTGTGTCTCTCGGGTTTTAGGGAGTCACATGGAGGCACTGTGATGGTCATATGATCACCTGACTTCACAAGAGGAAATCCCTGTATTGAGGAACCAATAGGAATATCATGTTAGAATCCCAGAATCCTCCTCACCTCTCCGGTCAGGTCTGTGTTTTATTAATAGAGATAAGAGTGATGTCATGTGACCTCCCAGAATCCTCCTCACCTCTCCGGTCAGGTCTGTGTTTTATTAATAGAGATAAGAGTGATGTCATGTGACCTCCCAGAATCCTCCTCACCTCTCCGGTCAGCAGGTAGATGATCTCCAGGGTGAGGTTTAGTATCTTCTCAGTCATGTGACTCCGGTCCTCCTCCATCCTCATTGGTGGCATCATTTGATCTATACAGGTCTCCTTGTAGACGGATAACTTTGGGAAATGAAAGTAAGAATTATTTGGATGGTATTGGTCACACAATAATAGGATGTGGGTGTGAGGGGGGGGGGGGGGGAATAGGAGGCTTTCTGGATATTTAAGAACTACTCCCCCCATGGGAACACACTTAGTCTGTACTGTTTAGCATATGATTTTTTTGGGGCTCTTGGGATCCTCTTGTCTTGCTGGATCAGAAATTCCCTTTTCTCTGTTGGGTTTGTTTGGTTTCTGAATTGGTTTTGATTAGTTTTAAATCTGAAGATAAGGAATGATAAATACGACCCTTCTTTTGATTCGTTTACTCTGAGGCCGTGCTGTGAGGACAATGTCGGGTCATCATGATGTCTAGGAAGGGGAACTTGCTGACTTTTGCCCAGAGTTGCCGGCTAATCAAGATAATTTGGCAGAACTCCGGCTGCATGGCTCCAATCTCCGGCAGCCTGCTGACTGACAGGCGTGATGTCACTGTCACTCTCTACAGTAAGAGAAGAGATCGGATTGGATAGCAAGAGGATGCCGCTGGTGAAATACAGAACTGTGGGGAAGGAGTCCGTTCTTTTTTTTTCAAATTCTTTATTTATTTAAATTATCCAGCATTAACAAAACAGCCGATCCATTTGATCAAATACATTAATAAATTGAACATAAAGCAGATTTATACAAACTCGAGTATACATCAGTCGTGATTAATATAAATATATGTGCGGCCATACAAATCAACCAATAATCATAAAAGTTCCAAAACATGGGCTATTAATGGAAGAGTCCATACTCTAAATTCAATTGATCATAGCCGTCTTGGGTGCACGGACAACATATTTTTCTTTAACACCTTTAAAATCAGAGAAATAAACTAAAAAGGGCAGAAAAAAAGAGATTGCAGTAAAAAGTGAGAAAGAGGGAAAGGAGGGGAAAAAGAAAATAGGAGGAAAAAAAAAAAAGGGGGGGTGGTTGAAAAAGAACCAGAACAGGTATAGTCGCCGGCAGTGGGTATGGAGGACCCAGTAAGTCATCTAACACTATGTTTGATAAACCTCAGGATGCAAATAGTCTTTCCTTCCTCCGAAAATTTAAACATATTCCAGTGGGCCCAAGTTTCATATCGATTTTGGGCTGATAGTAACAGGTCTTCCACCTTGTTTTGTTTACCTACCTCTTCAATTCTTGTAAGCCATAGAGGTAATTTAGGGGGGCTCGTATCTCTCCAATATCAGAGCAGTATGTATAATCTGCTTATGTTGTGCCTGGGTGAAGGTGCTGTCTAGTGTCGTTTTCCACTTCCTTAGGAACAGGGGGATATACTCATCAGGGGGGCGATCAGTAACGCATACATTTGCGAGAGTGTGTGGGAACAGGGACCAGTCTCCTCACATAGTTGGGAGGAGTCTCTTCTGTCCTTTTTCAATAGCAATTCAGTGTGGGTAGGAGGAGGACAACAGGGGGAGGGGTTTGTTCTCTTAGTCTTGGTCTATTGTGTGGAACATTTTTTTTTCTGCAACATTTTTCTTGACCAAGGCTTCCTTCATTTGCTGGCAGGTGTTCTTTAAGAAGGTCAGAAAAGTAAGGTGGGGTGGGAGAACCATCAGAGACCAAGAGCCCCTATGAGCCCTGAAGCCCCCTCTTACCTCAGAGCCTTGCAGCCTGACTACCAACTCAGAGGCCCCCACAGCCCTTCAGACCCACTAACCTCTCAGAGCTGTTCAGTCCTATTACTTCCTAGGAGGCCCCCAAAGTCCTTCATCTGCACTTCCTCCTCAGAGGTCCCAGAGCCCTTCAGATGAAGTAAACTCTCGGAAGCTCCCAGAGTCCTTTAGTCAAACTACAACCTCAGAGACTCCTCAACTCCTCTAGTTTACTCAGAACCAATGGCAGAACTATTATGGTCACAAAGGTCCCACCTGTGACCCTGGCATTCTGACTCGGGAGGGGGCACCAAGACAACAGGAAAGGGTCTTGCTGCCGGAGTAAAGTGTCTCAGGATCAGGGGAGGCTCAGAAGTTCAAATATAACACAAAAAAAGTAAGAAAAATAGATACAGTTCTTTTGTAACCAATTGTTTACCAAAGATATTTTTATTAAATATAGAAAAGACTTAAAGACACAGAACACAAGGTCACAACAAATGTATAGCTAATAAAACAGATAGAAAATGGGTATGACCTGTCTATACCTAGAGCTACACACCGGCATGCCTCCATCCCTGCATATATATGTGAAAAGGAAGGGAGAGGTAGATTGGGACTTTGAGGCATGTGGGTGTATCTGATAATGTGTATGGAATGTAAATAACCTGAATGTCCCAATCCCCTGGGGGTGCTTCATGATAGTGATATTAGTAAACATGATTCAATAATATAATATATCAACGCATTTATGATGTAAAAATACAATTATAAAAAATCAACATAAGTTGATATAATAATAATTAATTTATTAATACAGAGTTGATCACTAAACATGATTTGTGACAGACATTACATTTCATAGCAAAGAACAAATAAATACAGATAAAACATAGAAGAAATATAATATATATATAATTCACATAATAAATACTGATAGAAAACATGATTGGTTAGAATTATTGGAGCTAGCGTGGCTTGGCATCCCTGGATGAACACTCAACGCATTTCATGGCCTTTTGACGTTCGTCAGGAGTTGGATGCATGGGTTAAACTATAAAGTAATGGAATAATGGATAAATTTAGTACTAGCTATGCATTCTATCCTAGAGATGAAAAAAAAAAAGGACAATTCCTTTCCTACTTACAAAGTAGCCCAAAGAATAAGGTCAGCTCCAAGGGTGGGATTGAACGGTGGTCTGGAATGAGTAGTCTCTCCCGGGACTGCGGCAGGGAGTAGCCATAAATAAAACCAAGGCAGAAAGTCAACTGGGCCAGGCCGACGGTCACAAAAAATTATAAGAATGTCATTTGGGTACAGTGTTGTATGGCTGAGTAATTGTCATTCAAAGTGTGGCAGTGCTGAAATCTGAAAATTGGCCTGTCGGGTACTGAAGTGGTTAATAATGCACAAATGTCCATATATGAGGATTTCTACAGGGACCACCGAGGCCATCTATGCATGGCCCGGATGTGACCCATATTACTAGGAGACCATAAATCAGATGACTATAGAAAGATATAAAAGTCCACTCACTATCATGGAACTTCAGATTGAAGGAACTTCATTCCAGTCACACCATTCATTTTTTGCACATAAGGACCAAGTTGGTGTTGGTGGAGCACTAGCAAAAAATGGGAGCATAGGAGGAGGGGAGAGGAACAGAAGGAGGAAGAGGAAGGGATCTTAGTAAAGGAGGGTGAATAGGAAGGGAGGGGGAGGGGAGGGAGGTTCTCCACAAATGGGGGTATTCACTCGAGGTGTAACCACACAATCACAGAATGGACGGGGAGGACCCAAGAGACAGGGGATAGAACAAGATATGTACAGGATGGATAAACAATAGATAAAAGTGACTTTACAATTGAATGTAAAGTCAATTTGAGGGACTGATTAAAGTTTGGTCCCTGACTGGTGAGATCATCCAAACATGATGATTACATCCATGAACTGGAGAGCGCTTGTTGGGGTGATAAAGCCAATCTGTAAACACGGTGTAGATGTTATTCAAGAACTCCGCACACTCCAGGTGTGGAGAAAGTCTCCAGGTGGGTTTAGCCTGTCATTTATCATAGGTAGAATCATCTCTTCAGGGAAGACTATCACACCTCCAACCTTTACCTCTTCCATCAGCTCATCCCCCACAGTTATAAAATTTTCTACCACCTGCCCCACCCCATTAGGTTGTAAGCTCTTATGAGCAAGGCCCTCTTAACTCTCTTGTCTTGTAAAGCCCTGTACACACAATGGATTTTTCCATCGGAAATCCAATGAAGCTGACTTCCATCAGTCTTGCCTACACACCATCAGTAAAAATCTGACCGTCCCAAACGCCGTGACGTAAAACACTCCGACAAGCCGAGAAAAATGAAGTTCAATGCTTCTGAGCATGCGTCGACTTGATTCTGAGCATGTGTGCGGTTTTTTGTCCGATGGAGCTCCACACAGACGATCGGAATTTGCTATTGTTTTTTTTCCCATCGGATAAATTTAAAACATGTTCTATTTTTTCTCACCGATGGAAAAAAGGCCGATAGGGCCCACACACGATCGGTTTGTCCGATGAGAAAAGTCCATCGGACTGTTTTCATCGGTAAAACCGATCGTGTGTACAGGGCATAACTGTATTGTCTCCCTTTAGATTGCAAAGCACTGTGCAAACTGTTGGCGCTCTATAAATCCTGTAGATTTCTAATAATAATGATAATAATAGTTAGAAGTGTCCGCACATGGACTTCCACGAGGACCACAAGACTACATTTATCATTTATACAGTGTCTCCGGGTCTCCAGGCAGATTTAGCCTGTACCGTAATTAATAATGCACAAATGTCCATATAAGAATTTCTACAGCAACCACCGATACCATCTATGCATGGCTTGGATGTCACACATATTACTAGGAGCCCATAAAAGTCCACTCACTGTCATGGAACTTCAGATCAAAAGACCTTCATTCCAGGTGTAAGAACAAAAGTCTATCCAATGGAGAGATATAGAGACACCACCATAGGACCAGATGGGAAAAGACTGACGTCTGACCAGTTTTATGGCTATCCAAACTTCCTCAGAGACTGCCCTGCCCACAGTAGTGTACACCACCCTTTAATACCAGACCAGAGATTTTCTTGTCATCTTCTGAGGAGAATGAAGAAAATCAACTGCCGCTCACTCTTAGCCGCTCTTTCCACTGGAAGTTGAGTTGGGCAATATGGGGAGATTTGGGTATAGAGAGACCTGTAATCTTATGTATCAAATAAAAAATCTTATTCCTGTAACCTCTAATTTTAGGTCAATCCCACCATGTGTGTAACATCGAGTGTTCACAACCTCTGGAACAGAGGGGGGTACTGATGGGTAAAGTTTAGCTAATTTGGACAGAACTAGGTACCATCACATCAGAACCTTCAGACTCGTCTCTCCCAAGGTAACAAGCCTTGGTAGGAGTGAGAGAAGGCCCCATGCCATTCCTCCAAGTCCCTTACCCGTGAGAGGTCTCTCTCCCATTCCACCATATAGAGGGGATCAGAAGATAGTGACTTGTATGTAGCGCACCCACCTCTCCCCAACCTGCATTAAATTAGAGTCCTCGCAGGCAGAAAGAGGCACACAGCACCACAAGCCCGTACCCTCCTGAGTAAAGAGGTTGAGCGGTGTTAGTTTTTGGCCTTGTCTACGGCCAGAGTCAAAGTCCTCCCAAGAATGATCTCACCTCTACTTTAGATAGATGCAAGTCCTCGTTTTCCCCAGGAATGTGAATTTCCACACCAGCTGAAAGTCCAACTCAATATTTATTTCACACAGGATAATAAACAGCCTCTTTAAGAGCAGACAGGTTGGAGCGAAGATACAGGACAGCTTAGGTGTGGAGGAGGTCCAGGCACAAACGTAGCTTAACTCTTTAGACTGTTTAGGTTTCTCAAACAGCTTTGGTGTACGATCTCTGCCACAGACCGTGAGGTTGGTCTCTGCCACAGACCGGGTGAATAAAGTCACTGCCACTGACTTGGAGCGTAGGGTCACTGCCACTGACCTGGTGAATAGGGCCTTGCCCTATGAAGTCACTGCCACTGACTTGAAGCAAGTAGGGTCACTGCCACTGACCTGAACGAGTAGGGTCACTGCCACTGACCTGAAGAACTACCTTCTTAAAGTATTTGGCCCATGTCAAGGAGAAAACCATCCCTCCGGAGAGTTACCAGAGGCCCCCACTGTCACCACGACTCTGCGCTGGGTCTTTGGAAAGGGTTACCTCCCTGGCCTCCTCCTACACACGTGATGGTGAGGGCGCCCCCTTAGTGGTGATTTTTATTGATTTGTGGATTTTTTTTGAAGTAGATGCAAGGTAGATGCAGTGGATCTGCAGGGAACAGCATTTTGAGCACAAAGCACTTTATGTTGTATATGAATTTGCACATGGATCAGTTTACTTAATTTATTGATAAACACCATAAGATCAATGAAGTAGGTGTAAAGTGGAAGCAGTAGATCCACATGGAATAGTATTTGAGCCCCTAGCACTTTATATATGAATGTCTCCACATATTTTAGTGTATTTGTGATAATTTATGCGCACACACAATAGGACGGCGCTGTGACACATAATGCTCTTCTAGGTGATAAAGGGAATACTTACCTTTGTTACAGCAGCAGTCCGGTATAAGTTATTTCTGTAGGTATTTGAGTTGTTACACATAGCGCAGGTTTTTTTCTATTTATATTGGTGACATAATTGCCCAAATCTGGGGATCAGGAGACATTTCCACCCTTTACTCTCGGCTGGGGTTCTTTGTATCTATATAACAGATGTTCTACATGACTAAATCTGACATCAATTTTACTGCAAAATCAAAGGGGCAAAATGTCTCCCCCCGAGCAGTAATATATTTCTATCCCCCTTGGTGGGAGTGGAGATGACCCATCTATAACGATATACAGTACAGTGGAACCTCCAAAAAAAAGAAATCCAATCTTTCCAGACATCAGAGATCTCACACGGGGGAGAAGCCACTTTCCCGTCCTGAGTGAGGGAATTGTTCCTCATTGAAGTCCTGTCTTCCTGTACATCAGGGATCCCACACAACCCGGGGGTTAGTCGGAAAAATATCTCAAAATGACTATGTCCCCAAATTCCCGCTTGTGGGGGAATCCCCAGTTACCCCAATCAAGCTCTGTTCAAGATCCAGGTGCCTGGGCTAAATTGTATGGTTAAAACTATAGACCAGGTAATTCAGGGAGGAAACCCTTTGTAAGATTAATGGAACATTGGAATATTCCAGATAGCTCTTTTCCACTATATGCAACTCTCTCACGCTCTTTCTGCCCAGTTCCCACAAGGTCTCCCAAACTTATAGAGTCCGGGCTAGAGCAAGTAGTTAGAACGAAATCAATAAAGAAACAATATCAGCTCTATATACACATCTTTTGACAGTATCTCAATCGAATATGAGATGGGAGAGGGATATCCCAGAGTTAGAGGAAGAAGATTGGGAAGATATATGGGGATTCCCCTTTCAGACATTGGTCTCTTTACAAGATAAATTCATACAATTTAACCACTTAACGACCGCCCACTGTAAATATACATCAGCAGAATGGCACCGACAGGCAGAATCACGTACATATACGTGATTGCCTTTGTATAGTTGGGGGGTCCGATCGGACCCCCCTTCTTTACAGTGGGTGGTCGTTTTACCTTCGGGAGCGATCCGGCATGAGGGGACGGCAGTTCGATTCCGGCCACCCCCTCTCGATCGCTCCCGGCGAATGAGAGAGCTTCCCCTGCCTGCCAGGAAGGAGGAAGTGATGTCATCTCTCCTGCTGCGCTCACATATACCGAGCGCCGTACAGGAGAAGATGCAGGTTAGTACACAAAACAGCACACTGACACCAGGACACATAGGCACATAAATCGCCCCCCCAGATCACCCACCAGCCCCCCCAGCCCCCAGTCACAGTGTCACTGATTGCAGTGACCATTTATTTAGTGATCACTGCAATCAGTGACATTTGTGACTGTAAAAGTGTCACTACATTTAGTTTTAGGTCCAGTGTAGCCCCCTAACCCCCCCCCTAATAAAGGTTTAACCCCCTGATCACCCCCCAGATAACCCTTTCACCCTCTAGCACCGCCGTCACTAAGCAATCATTTTTCTGATCGATGTCTTAGCGTCGGTGATGCTGATCGGTAGCCAGTAATTTTTTTTAGGTTCGCCGCAGGTTTTTATAGTGTCGGGTACCCCCATATATTACCTAATGAAGGTTTAACCTCCTTGATCGCCCCCCAGGTAACCCTTTCACCCCCTATCACCACTGTCACTAAGTTATAATTTTTCTGATCGATGTCTTAGCGTCGGCGATGCTGATCGGTAGCCAGTAATTTTTTTTAGGTTCGCCGCAGGTTTTTATAGCATCGGGTACCCCCATATATTACCTAATAAAGGTTTAACCCCCTTGATCACCCCCCAGGTAACCCTTTCACCCCCTAGCACCGCCGTCGCTATGCGATCATTTTTCTGATCGATGTCTTAGCGTCGGTGATGCTGATCGGTAGCCAGTAATTTTTTTTAGGTTCGCCGCAGGTTTTTATAGCGTCGGGTACCCCCATATATTACCTAATAAAGGTTTAACCCCCTTGATCGCCCCCCCAGGTAACCCTTTCACCCCCTATCACCACTGTCACTAAGCGATAATTTTTCTGATCGATGTCTTAGCGTCGGCGATGCTGATCGGTAGCCAGTAATTTTTTTTAGGTTTGCCGCAGGTTTTTATAGCTTCGGGTACCCCCATATATTACCTAATAAAGGTGTAACCCCCTTGATCACCCCCCAGGTAACCCTTTCACCCCCTAGCACCGCCGTCACTATGCGATCATTTTTCTGATCGATGTCTTAGCGTCGGTGATGCTGATCGGTAGCCAGTAATTTTTTTTAGGTTCGCCGCAGGTTTTTATAGCGTCAGGTACCCCCATATATTATCTAATAAAGGTTTAACCCCCTGATCGCCCCCCAGGTAACCCTTTCACCCCCTATCACCACTGTCGCTAAGCAATCGTTTTTATGATCGTTGTCTTAGTGTCGGTGATGCCGATAGGTAGCCAGTAATTTTTTTTAGGTTCGCCGCAGGTTTTTATAGCGTCGGGTACCCCCATATATTACCTAATAAAGGTTTTAACCCCCTTGATCGCCCCCCCAGGTAACCCTTTCACCCCCTATCACCACTGTCACTAAGCGATAATTTTTCTGATCGATGTCTTAGCGTCGGCGATGCTGATCGGTAGCCAGTAATTTTTTTTAGGTTTGCCGCAGGTTTTTATAGCTTCGGGTACCCCCATATATTACCTAATAAAGGTGTAACCCCCTTGATCACCCCCCAGGTAACCCTTTCACCCCCTAGCACCGCCGTCACTATGCGATCATTTTTCTGATCGATGTCTTAGCGTCGGTGATGCTGATCGGTAGCCAGTAATTTTTTTTAGGTTCGCCGCAGGTTTTTATAGCGTCAGGTACCCCCATATATTATCTAATAAAGGTTTAACCCCCTGATCGCCCCCCAGGTAACCCTTTCACCCCCTATCACCACTGTCGCTAAGCAATCGTTTTTATGATCGTTGTCTTAGTGTCGGTGATGCCGATAGGTAGCCAGTAATTTTTTTTAGGTTCGCCGTCAGGTTTTTATAGCGTCAGGTACCCCCATATATTACCTAATAAAGGTTTTAACCCCCTAATTGCCCCTAGTTAACCCTTTCACCAGTGATCATCATATAAGTGTTACGGGTGACGCTGGTTAGTTAGTTTGCTTTTTATAGTGTCAGGTCACCCGCCGTATATAACCCAATAAAGGTTTAACCCCCTGATCGCCCGGCGATAGTATCTGATCAGCTCAATATCTGATCTGATCAGATCTATACTAGCGTCCCCAGCAGTTTAGGGTTCCCAAAAACGCACTGTTAGTGGGATCAGCCCAGATACCTGCTAGCACCTGCGTTTTGCCCCTCCGTCCAGCCCAGGCCACCAAAGTGCAGTATCGATCGATCACTGTCACTTGCAAAACACAACACACATAACTGCAGCGTTCGCAGAGACAGGCCTGATCCCTGCGACTCCAGTGCTGTAGGAGGTGATTTCACCACCACAGTTAAAAAAAAAAGCATATATGCCGAAGCATTGGGGCAGCAGGGGCGGAGGAGCGATTTTGCTCCTAATGCCGCGTACATACGATCGAAATTCCGACGGAGGCTTGCCCGTGGAAAAGTCTGACCATGTGTACGCGGCATAACTTTTGCGAGAAGATGCCCCCATGCTTCGGCATATATAAATCGTGCATGTATGCCCATCATTAGAAGTGGGTGGATGAAGGGCGGTATTCTAATGGTGGGCATACCCACCGATCAATCTTTTTTTTTCGTTCAGCCAACAGGCTGCATGAAAAAAAAGATTACAATACATGTCCAACAAGGACCAGCAACGTACTGGTATGTTGCTGGACTTTGAATGTTTATACCAGAATGATGCCTGCGGGTTTAGGTATCATCTTGGTATCATTCTTTTCAGCCAGCGGCCGGCTTTCATGTAAAAGCAATCCTAGTGGCTAATTAGCCTCTGGACTGCTTTTACAAGCAGTGGGAGGGAATGTCCCCCCCCGGATATAAAAAGCGCCATTGGGAAATTGGGAAAGCATTTTATCACACCGATCTTGGTGTGGTCAGATGCTCTGAGGGCAGAGGAAAGATCTAGGGTCCAATAGACCCCAGTTTTTTCAAAAAAGAGTACCTGTCATTACCTATTGCTATCATAGGGGATATTTACATTCCCTGAGATAACAATAAAAGTGATAAAAATAAATAAATATGGAAGCAACAGTTTAAAAATAAAATATAAAAGCAAAATTAATAATAATAAAAAAAAAAAAAAAAAAGCACCCCTGTCCTGCCCTGCTCTTGCCCAATGGCGAACGCAAGCGTCGGTCTGGCGTCATATGTAAACAGCAATTGCACCATGCATGTGAGGTATCACCGCGAAGGTCAGTTCGAGGGCAATCATTTTAGCAGTAGACCTCCTCTGTAAATCTAACGGGGTAACCTGTAAATGCTTTTAAAGGCTTTTAAAAATGTATGTAGTTTGTCGCCAATGCGCGTTTGTGCAAAATTTTAAAGCATGTCGTGTTTGGTATCTATGTACTCGGCCTAAGATCATCTTTTTTATTTCATCAAACATTTGGGCAATATAGTGTGTTTTAGTGCATTAAAATTAAAAAAAGTGTATTTTTTCCCAAAAAAATGCGTTTGAAAAATCGCTGCGCAAATACTGTGTAGAAAAAAAAATGCAACACCCACCATTTTATTCTGTAGGGCCTTTGCTTTAAAAATATATATAATGTTTGGGGGTTCAACATAATTTTCTTGCAAAAAAAAATATGTTTTCATGTAAACAAAAAGTGTCAAAAAGGGCTTTGTCTTCAAGTGGTTAGAAGAGTGGATGTAAGCTTCCTAATGTTGTGTATAAAATGCCAGAACAGTTCAAAACCCCCCCAAATGACCCCATTTTGGAAAGTAGACACCCCAAGCTATATACTGAGAGGCATGTCGAGTCCATGGAATATTTTATATGTTGACACAAGTTGCGGAAAAAATAAAATTTTTTTTTTTTTTTTTTTTGCACAAAGTTGTCACTAAATGATATATTGCTCAAACATGTCATGGGCATATGTGGAATTACACCCCAAAATACATTCTGTTGCTTCTCCTGAGTACGGGGATACCACATGTGTGAGACTTTTTGGGAGCCTAGCCGCGTACGGGACCCCAAAAACCAATCACCGCCTTCAGGCTTTCTAAGGGTGTCAATTTTTGATTTCACTTCTCACTGCCTATCACAGTTTCGGAGGCCATGGAATGCCCAGATGGCACAAAACCCCCCCCCCCAAATGACCCCATTTTGGAAAGTAGACACCCCAAGCTATTTGCTGAGAGGTATTGTGAGTATTTTGCAGATCTCGCTTTTTGTCACAAAGTTTTGAAAATTGAAAAAAAAAAGAAAAAAAAAATGTTCTTTCTTCATTTTCAAAAACAAATGAGAGCTGTAAAATACTCACCATGCCTCTCAGCAAACAGCTTGGGGTGTCTACTTTCCAAAATGGGGTCATTTGGGGGGGTTTTGTGCTATTTTGGCATTTTATGGCCTTCAAAACTGTGATAGGTAGTGAGGAGTGAAATCAAAAATTTGCGCCCTTAGAAATCCTGGAGGCGGTGCTTGGTTTCCGGGGTCCCGTACGTGGCTAGGCTCCTAAAAAGTCCCACACATGTGGTATCCCCGTACTCAGGAGAAGCAGCAGAATGTATTTTGGGGTGCAATTCCACATATAACCATGGCATGTGTGAGCAATATATCATTTAGTGACAACTTTTTGTAATTTTTTTTTTTTTGTCATTATTCAATCACTTGGGACAAAAAAAAAAAATATTCAATGGACTCAACATGCCTCTCAGCAATTTCCTTGGGGTGTCTACTTTCTAAAATGGGGTCATTTGGGGGGGGGGGTTTGTACTGCCCTGTCATTTTAGCACCTCAAGAAATGAGATAGGCAGTCATAAATTAAAAGCTGTGTAAATTCCAGAAAATGTACCCTAGTTTGTAAACGCTATAACTTTTGCGCAAACCGATAAATATACGCTTATTGACATTTTTTTTACTAAAGACATGTGGCTGAATACATTTTGGCCTAAATGTATGACTAAAATTGAGTTTATTCGATTTTTCTTATAACAAAAAGTAGAAAATATCATTTTTTTTCAAAATTTTCGGTCTTTTTCCGTTTATATCGCAAAAAATAAAAATCGCAGAGGCAATCAAATACCATTAAAAGAAAGCTCTATTTGTGGGAAGAAAAGGACGCAAATTTCGTTTGGGTACAACATTGCATGTCCGCACAATTTACAGTTAAAGCAGCGCAGTGCAAAATTCTGAATTCACCTCTGGTCCTTTAGCTACCAAATGGTCCGGGGCTTAAGTGGTTAAGATTAGTGTTGAGCGGACCCGAAATGTAAAGTTCGGGTCCGTACCGAATTTTGGCGTTTTCCCGACCCCGGACCCGGACCCGGATTTTGCGCTAAAGTCCGGGTTCGGGTTCGGATTCGGGAATTTAATGGCGCAGTTAGAAATGCTTCAGGGGCCAGCCAATCACCATTTGATTAGCTGGTGTGCCCTTAGAAGCCATCATAGCCATGCCTACTAATGGCATGGCTGTAATTGGTCAGTGCAACATGTGACCCAGCATGTGACCAGCTTCTATATAAGAAAGAGGCACACAGCACAGATCGTCACTCTGCTTTTAGACAGTGTAGGGAAAGGATCCTGGCTGCTGTTGCTGTGAGGGAGAGAATAGGAGTTAGTCCTGATTCTGCAATCTACTGATAGAAAAGATAGGGAGACAGTGTAGTGTAGTGTAGTGTAGGGGCAGGATCCTGTTTGTGCTTTCAGGGAGAGAGATTTAGATAGGAGTCCAGATTGAGATATATAATAGCTCAGCGATCTGCATAGGTTTATCTGTTTGTGTTGCAAGCTCAGTGCACCAGCACTGCATTACGTTGAGTGATACACCTATTCCATACTGTGGCTGTATTGTGCTCTTGCTAAAAGACCTATTTTGGTCAGAAAAAAAAAAAAAAGGCACTTTATTGTGCTTTTGCTAAAAAGACCCATTTCTTTCTCGTACATCACGGGACACAGAGCGACATAGTCATTACTAATGGGTTATATAGTTACCGTCAGGTGCTGGCACTGGCAACTTCCAAAACCGGAAGTACCCTCCCCTATATAAGCCCCTCCCATCCGGGAGCACCTCAGTTTTTTGCCAGTGTCTAAGGTGTTGGCCAAGAAGAAACATGTGTTTTTCACTGAGCTTGCGTACAGGTTCTTTTGGGCCTCAGTAAGCTATTCCGGATCCGACCAAAAAAGCTTCATAGCTAAACGGTCGGTACCCGGGCCTTGCAGAGAAGAGCAAGGTTCTGCCTGTAATGCTTCTCTTAGGAGAGCTGGACCCTGGGATCCAGAGCTCTGGTCATACCCACGACCAAGATGTTTTCTGTGCAGGGTGCTATACAGGTCCAGGGGAGTGGAATCCTTGGGAACCCGGTCCCTGAAGGTTTGATTACAATGCCTGCCGTGATAGGTGAAGTTTGGGCTTTTGTGGACCAAACAAAGTCCTGCGGCGGGGAACAGGTAAGTGGGGGCCCCCAGGAACTTGGTTCTATTGGGGGACCCCCAAGCCTAATTTGTCTTTCTGTCTGTTACCTAACGGTATTCCCGCTAATATCTGTGCATGCCTGTAACTACTAAAAAAAAAAAAAATGTAATAATTTTTAATGGTGGTCAAGAAAAAAAAAAAAAAGAATGTTTTTTTATATATGTTTAGTATATTAAACTGCGGTACCTGTGTTTGTCCACTAGAGGCCGCTGTGGAATGTTTTTCTTGTCATATGGACTAGTTTCTTCTCAGAGAGCAAAGTCCAGGCAGCTGGTGAGTTCTCCTACAGGAAACTGTTTCCTCTGCCATGTTGCAGTGTTCGTCTATCCCCCGGCCTGCGGCAAAGGGGGCCCTGGCTCCTGTCCCTGGTTTCCATGTTTGAAAATTAGCGCCGAGGCGCACGTGGCCGCGCGCGTGCGCGTGCACGCGCCTCTATATATAGAGGTGGCCGGAAAAAGGGGCGGGGCCTGGGGGATGACGCTCTGTGCGCGCCGCAGCGATTCTGCGCATGTGCGGGCGTCCCAGCAGGTTTTTAAAAAAAAAGCCACATTATTGCAGTAAGCTGGCTATGAAGTACAGAGACAGAGCTGGCAACATTTAAAGGCATACAGCAAGCGGTTGATACAGGCATCCCCTAGAAAGGCACATTAGTAGACACCAACTGTTTATTATAGCAGCATTTATGCTAGACTATTATCAGTAACTGGTGTATTTTCGGCTGGAATACCTCAGCTTTGTGGCTTAGGAATATGCCGTCTAAAAACTCCGGGACTAGAAATTCCAGGAGGAATAGGGGGTCTCCATCGGGCTCTGAGGATCTTGGGCATGCTTTGGCTGCACCAGTCTCCCCTGAAGGATCAGGATGAGGTTGATTCAGTTGTAGAGGAATCAACAGTGGAGGAGCCGTTCTCAGCATCACATGCTGAGAGGTTATGGGTGCAGTCCCTGACTAATATGGTCCGATCAGCATTTAAAATGCCACTTGCGGAGCCATCCTCCTCTTCTGTCTCCTCGTTGGGGTCGCTAAAAGCTCCCCAGACTGTTTGTTCTTTTCCGATCCATCCTTTACTGGAGGGGCTCATTTACCAGGATTGGGAGCATCCTGACAAAATATTTACTCCCCCCAAGAGATTTCCGGTGGTCTATCCTATGGAGGATAAGTTTGTCAGAAAATGGAAGGTCCCTACAGTGGACGCAGCCATCTCTTGTGTGAATAAATCACTGACATGTCCGGTGGAAAATGTCCAAATGTTCAAGGACCCAATAGATAAAAAATTGGAGTCCTTATTGAAATCTGCTTTTTCTACAGCAGGATTGGTGACACAACCAGCAGTGGCAGCTATAGGGGTCTGCCAAGCAGTGAAGGATCAGTTGAAACAGGTCTTAAGGGACGTGCCAGATCAGCAGGCTCTTGCTCTAGCTGATCTACCTAGAGCCTTATGCTTTGCGGTGGACGCTATAAAGGATTCAATCCATCAGGCCTCCCGCCTTACGCTGTCTGTAGTACATATGCGCAGGCTTCTATGGCTCAAAAACTGGTCTGCTGAAGCTCCCTGTAAAAAATTGCTGGTCAGCTTCCCATTTCATGGGGAGCGCTTATTCGGGGAAGACCTGGACAAGTATATCCAGAGAATTTCCAGCGGTAAAAGTACACTCTTGCCGGTCAAAAATAGAGTTAGAGGTCCCTCTTTTAAGAGGCCGGCTTCTCCAGTCCCTAGGACATCGGCTGTGAAACAGTTCCGACGGCCTCCCCGGTCAAATCCCGGAGGTAAAAATCAGGGACAGTTGCAGGGTAACAAGAAACCCTGGGTCAGGAGAGGTACAAAACCTCCCCCAAAGTCAAATGCATGAAGGGTTGCCCCCACCCAATCGGGTGGGGGGAAGACTTCAGTTGTTCACAGAAACCTGGCGGGACACGATCCGAGACAGATGGGTGCTCTCCGCAGTAAATCTGGGATACAAATTGGAGTTAAAAAACTCCCCTCCTTCCCGCTTTATAAGGTCGAACGTGCCAAGGGATCCCCAGAAGAGAGGATCCCTCCTGTTGGCACTGGAACAATTATTGCTTCAAGCAGTAATTATAGAGGTCCCCCTGGAAGAATGGGGGTTCGGGTTTTACTCAAACCTCTTTACAGTTCCGAAGCCAAACGGGGACGTGAGGCCCATATTAAATCTAAAAGGGCTAAACAAATTCCTACATATCAGGACTTTCCGGATGGAGTCGATCCGATCGGTAGCCACTGCCCTACAAGGGGAGGAATGGTTAGCCTCGATCGACATCAAAGATGCGTATTTGCACATCCCCATCTTTCCAGCCCACCAAAAATTTCTACGCTTTGCGATAGAAGGGCGCCATTTTCAGTTCAGAGCCTTACCCTTCGGTCTGGCCACAGCACCAAGAGTGTTCACAAAAATTCTGGCCCCATTATTGGCCAATCTAAGAACACGAGGTGTAACGATAATGGCATATCTAGACGACTTGTTGCTGATAGACCACTCAGTGGAAAAACTAGAAGTGGTTGTTCACGAGACAATCAAGTATCTGGAATATCACGGTTGGATTATCAACCGAGACAAGTCAGCCCTAAAACCAGTCAAAAGTCTGGAATACTTGGGGCTAAGGCTGGATTCAGACCAGAGAAAAATTTTCTTGCCTCGAGAAAAGGGGTCGTCTTTGAGAGATTTGATCCACTTAGTGGGTTCAAAAAGACAGCCATCCATACGCCTGTGCATGAGGCTGCTGGGAAAAATGGTGGCATCATTCGAAGCAGTACCCTACGGTCAATTCCATTCAAGGAAGTTGCAAAGGGCCATACTGTCAGCCTGGAACAAAAAAGTTCAGGCTCTGGACGTACCAATGTCCTTGTCCCCTTCCGTTCGCAGAAGCCTCCGTTGGTGGTTGGTTCCCCGGAATCTGGAAAAAGGGAAATCCTTCAGTCCGATTTTTTGGAAGGTGGTCACTACAGATGCCAGCCTTTTAGGCTGGGGAGCAGTACTGGAGCAATGGTCTCTCCAGGGCAGATGGTCGGATGCGGAAAAGGCCCTGCCCATCAATCTCTTAGAGATACGAGCAGCCCGGTATGCCCTAGTAGCATGGACATCCAAACTCCAAGGGTCCCCTGTCAGAGTTCAGTCAGACAATGCCACAGCAGTGGCATATATCAATCGTCAGGGGGGCACCAGGAGTCGTGCAGCCCAAAGGGAAGTAAATTACATCCTGAGATGGGCAGAAAGATATGTCCCAGCCATATCTGCGGTATTCATTCCAGGGGTGGAGAATTGGAAGGCGGACTTTCTAAGTCGCCAACAATTATGCCCAGGGGAATGGTCCCTTCATCCCGAGGTTTTCCGGACAATATGTCAGCGGTGGGGAATACCGGATGTAGATCTGCTAGCATCCAGGTTCAACACGAAAGTGGACAGGTTTGTCTCTTGGACAAGGGATCCCCTAGCGTGCGGCTCGGATGCCCTAGTGTTCCCTTGGGATCAGTTCAAGCTGATATATGCATTCCCACCGCCACAATTGTTACCTCGATTACTCCGCAGAATCAGGGTAGAAAAGAAACCAGTGATTCTGGTGGCTCCAGCGTGGCCCCGAAGAGCATGGTACGCGGAGATTGTAAAAATGTCTGTGGGGAGTCCTTGGACCCTCCCACATCGTCCGGACCTGCTTTCGCAGGGACCGATATACCACCCTTCCTTACCAGCCCTAGGTTTGACGGCCTGGCTATTGAAGCCCACATTCTAAAAAGGAGAGGGCTCTCTAATGCTGTGGTGTCTACCATGATCAATGCCAGGAAACCGGTATCCAGGCAGATCTACTATAGAATCTGGAAGGCGTACATCGCCTGGTGTGAGGCCAGGAAATGGCATCCACGTAAATACGTAATAGGTAGAATTCTGGACTTCCTACAATGGGCTGTAGATAGGAAGCTTGCCTTGAGTACTATCAAAGGTCAGATTTCGGCCTTGTCAATATTTTTTCAAAGGCCCTTGGCTTCGCATTCACTAGTCAAAGCCTTTATACAAGGAGTGATGCGTATTAGTCCTCCGGTTAATATTCCCATATGTCCATGGGATCTAAACTTGGTTCTGTCGGTTCTACAGAAACAACCATTTGAACCATTACAGCATATTTCCTTAGTGCTTCTCACCAGGAAATTGATTTTTCTAGTAGCCATTTGTTCGGCTAAAAGAGTATCGGAATTAGCAGCTATGTCCTGTAAGGAGCCATATCTGGTTATCCATAAGGACAGAGTAGTGTTACGTCCTCATCCAGCCTTTCTTCCTAAGGTGGTATCGAGTTTTCATTTGAACCAAGATGTGGTTCTTCCTTCTTTTTTCCCCAAGCCTACTTCGGTAGAGGAAAAGTTATTGCATTCTTTGGATGTAGTAAGAGCAGTTAAAGCTTATCTAAAAGCCACTGCTCAGATTCGCAGAACGGATACTTTGTTTATTCTGCCGGAAGGCCCCAGAAAGGGTCAGGCAGCGTCAAAATCTACTTTAGCCAAGTGGATTCGACAGGTCATAATACAAGCCTATAGTTTGAGAAGTAGACCGCCTCCGTTCAAAGTTAGGGCGCACTCCACGAGAGCAGTTGGAACTTCATGGGCAGTGCATCACCAGGCCTCCCTGGCTCAAGTCTGTAAGGCCGCAACATGGTCTTCCGTACACACGTTTACTAGGTTCTACCAGGTGGACGTTAGAAGTCAGGAGGATGTCGCCTTTGGGCGCAGTGTGTTGCAGGCCGCAAAAGATCCTCATGTCTGATAGCGCTCAGCTTATATATGGTGTAAATCCCCCCCCTCATTTGGCATTGCTTTAGGACATCCCATTAGTAATGACTATGTCGCTCTGTGTCCCGTGATGTACGAGAAAGAAAATAGGATTTTTATAACAGCTTACCTGTAAAATCCTTTTCTTGGAGTACATCACGGGACACAGAGCTCCCGCCCCTCTTTGGGGACACTTATTGCTTTGCTACAAAACTGAGGTGCTCCCGGATGGGAGGGGCTTATATAGGGGAGGGTACTTCCGGTTTTGGAAGTTGCCAGTGCCAGCACCTGACGGTAACTATATAACCCATTAGTAATGACTATGTCGCTCTGTGTCCCGTGATGTACTCCAAGAAAAGGATTTTACAGGTAAGCTGTTATAAAAATCCTATTTTTTGGGCCCCAAAAAAAAAAAAGGCACTTTATTGTGCTGTTGCAAAAAAAAAACGGCACTTTGTTGTGCGCAAAAAAGACCTATTTTTGGGCAAAAAAAATATTTTGCAGTGTATATCTCTAGTTGTGTGAAATAACCAATTTCTATATATTTTTCTTGTACTATGCTATACTAAAAAAAACAAAAAACTTTTTTTTGAATAGCATTCTCTGCAGCTGTGCGATTCAGCGGTTATATACTGTGGTTGTGTTGTGCTCTTTCAAAAAACGCCATTTAGGGCCACAGAAAATATTTTGCAGTGTGAAATACACATGTGGAGGTGTGTAAAATAAACAATTTCTATATATTGTACAGTGCTATACTAAAAAAATCAAAATTTTTTTTGAATAGCATTCTCTGCACTTCTATAGCTGTGCGATTCAGTGGTTAAATACTGTGGTTGTGTTGTGCTCTTTCAAAAAACGCCATTTAGGGCCACAGAAAATATTTTGCAGTGTATATCTCTAGTTGTGTGAAATAACCAATTTCTATATATTTTTCTTGTACTATGCTATACTAAAAAAAACAACCTTTTTTTTTTTAATAGCATTTTCTGCAGTTCTGTAGCTGTGCGTTTCAGCCATTACGTACTGTGGGTGTGTTGTGGACTTCCAAAAAACGCCATTTAGGGCAAGATCCTAAATTTGGAAAATATGAGGGGAAGGTCAAAGGGACGTGGTGGCCCCGGTCGTGGTGCTGCTGGTGGAGCTCCTGTTGCAGGGAGAGGACGTGGTGGATCTGTGCCAGCTACACGCACAAGTGAAACACCTTCCTCAGGTGCGAGTAGGCGACCGAGCCTGCGGCGGTATTTTGTCATGCCTAATGAGGCTGTACCAATGTTTAGGCCAGGACAAGTACAGGCGATAGTAGATTGGGTATCAGGCTATGTACTTACCAAGGCCGAGATGCCGAGAGTGGTTCACCCTTGCACCCAAGCGCACTCCGCCCCCTGGAGGTGAGACAGGGAGAGGACAGCACGAGGGAGCACTGGCCACCAGCAGGTAGAGGTGTCTTGAGCACTGGCCACCAGCAGGTGGCGGTGTCTTGCTGAAGAATCTAGCAGGAATGAGTCTGAAGAACAGGCCAGGAGTCAAACACCAAGGGTAGACAGGGTCAAACAGCAACCAGAAGCAAGGCACAAGTCCGTTTAGGAGCTTAGCAGGAAGCACCAGAATAGTCAGGTTAGGCAAGAAGTCCAGGGTACAGGCAGAAGGTAGAGGGCTGGAGACAGGCAGCAGATCCGGGTCACAGGCCGAGGGTCAAGCACAAGGAGAGAGGCAGAAGTCCGTTTAGCAAGCCAAGGGGTCAGGTTCAGGAGAAGCAGAAGCGTAGTCAAATCCGGTCCGGGTCACAGCAGGAGAACTTTAACTTCTTTCAGGCACAAGGAAACACAGTAAAGCTGACAAACCAGCAACCAGATAGTGTTACTGCGTCTGTTTAAATAGGCCCGCCTGTAGTCCCATTGACGAGCTATTGCGCATGCGCATTCGTCGTTGCGCCGGTGCGCGCACCCGAGCACGCCGAAGCGCCGTCCCGCCACGCACGCGCATGCGCCGATGCGCCGTTTTGCCGCGCATGCGCACTGAGCGCAGATTGGTGACAACAGACGGGGAATTTCCCTGACAGTGCCCCCCCCCCGAGGGGCGGACTCCGGACGCCCAGACTGGCCATTAATTCCGGATGTTCTTGGTGAAAGGCTCGTATTAGGCGAGGAGCATGCAAGTTCCTGGATGGTTCCCAGGAGTTGTCTTCCGGGGGGTACCCCTTCCATTTAACCAAGTATTGTAACTGTCTGCCTTTTTTCCTACAGCCCAGGATGGATTCCATCTCAAATTCCTTTTCCCCATCTACTTCAACTGGTGGTGGAGGAGGTTCATCTCTTCCAGGAAAGGCGTTGGGAATGACGGGTTTTAATAAAGATGAGTGGAACACTGGGTGAATCCTATAGGAATCAGGTAATGCTAGTTCAAAAGCCACAGGATTAATAGCTCGTTTGATCTTGAAGGGCCCGATAAATCTAGGGCCGAGCTTTCGAGAGGGAATAGGCAATCTGAGGTTGGCGGCGGAAAGCCAAACTTTTTCCCCGACTCTGAACGCCGGGTTTTCCTTCCTTCCCCGGTCATAAAATTTCTTGTAGGATCCTTGGGCATTCCGCATCATCTCCTGGAGTCTTTGGAAATTCGCCTGGACAGAAGCCACTCGGTCCTGGACCGCGGGAACAGGGCTCTCGGGGATGTTTTCAGGGAGAAAGGAGGGATGAAAACCATAATTGGCCCAAAAGGGGGTTTGATTGGTAGCAGAATGCATTGAATTGTTATAGGCAAACTCTGCGTAAGGAAGTAGAGATGCCCAGTCATCCTGGGAAGCAGAGCAGAAACAACGGAGGTATTTCTCCAGGGTCTGATTGGTTCTTTCTGTCTGGCCATTGCTTTGGGGGTGGTACGCCGACGAGAGGCAGGTTTTGACTTCTAGTGACTTGCAGAGTTCCTTCCAGAATTTTGAAGTGAACTGGACCCCTCTGTCGGAGGTGATACTCCTTGGTATTCCATGAAGCCTGGTTATCTCCTTAAAAAAGATTTGAGCAGTATCCATGGCTGAAGGTGTCCCAATCATCGGTAAAAAGTGAGCCATTTTTGAGAGGCGGTCCACAACCACCAGAATCGTGGTAAACCCTCAGGAGGACGGCAAGTCCACGATAAAGTCCATGGACACGTCCGCCCAAGGGCGCTCAGGAATGGGTAAGGGCTTGAGCAGGCCCCAACTCTTGGTGTTTGGCCCCTTGTTACGCTGACACTGAGTGCAGGAAGCGACATAAGACTTACAATCTTGCCTCCAGCCTGGCCACCAGAAGGAGCGGGAGACAAGTTCCGACGATTTACGTGCTCCGAAGTGACCTGCCAGTTTGAGATCGTGGAAGGTCCTCAAGACCAGCGGTCTTGTTTCCAGAGGGACGAAAATCTTGTCCTGGGACCAGAATAGGCCGTCCCGCTTCTCCAGGGAGGTAGTGACCGGATCAGAGCAGAGCCCGGAAGCGATTTTAATAGAGGTGAGTAGATCGGCCCGGGGAATCAACAGAAAGTTCTGAGCTGACAGAATGGTGCCCGGTTGGGCCGACTGAGGGGTTTCCGGAAACATCCTGGATAGCGCATCCGCCTTCCCATTCTTGGAGCCGGGTCTATAGGAAATGTGAAAGTTGAACCGGGTGAAGAAAAGGGCCCAACGGGCCTGCCTGGGGCGTAGACGTTGAGCTGTTCTTAAGTACTCTAGATTTTTATGATCTGTGAAGATCATGATGGGGTGTACTGCCCCCTCCAGAAGGTATCGCCATTCCTCCAGTGCGAATTTTATGGCCAGTAATTCCCGGTCCCCTACATCATAGTTTCGCTCCGGGGGAGTCAACTTTTTAGAGGCAAAGGCTACTGGATACAGGAGAGACTTGGGGCCTCGTCTTTGAGAGAGGATGGCTCCGATGGCTGTCTCAGAGGTGTCCACTTCCAGGGTGAACGGCAGTAGAGGATCCGGGTGCTGAAGTACTGGTGCTGAAGTGAAGACGTCCTTGAGGCGAGAGAAGGCCTCTTGAGCTTCTGGAGACCAGTGAAAACGGTTATTTTGCCGGGTAAGTTGGGTTATTGGGGCCACAATGGAGGAAAAGCCCACGATGAATCTCCTATAGAAGTTGGCGAAGCCTATAAACCGCTGTACCCCCTTCTTGTCGGTTGGGGCTGGCCAGTCCTGAATGGCCTTCACCTTCTGCGGGTCCATCGCGACCCCATCGATGGAAATGATAAAGCTGAGGAACTGTACGGTGGTCTTTTCGAACTCGCATTTCTCAGCTTTGAGGTAGAGTTTGTGCTTCCGAAGGATGGTGAGGACCTTCATGACATGAGCCCGGTGGAGTTCGATGTTGGTGGAAAAGATGAGGATATCGTCCAGGTACACTACTAAGAAGTCATCAAGGTGCTGTCTGAAAATGTCGTTGACTAGGTGTTGGAAGGTGGCTGGAGCATTACAAAGACCGAACGGCATGACCGAATACTCAAAGTGTCCAAAACGAGATCTGAAGGCGGTTTTCCACTCGTCTCCGGCCCTGATTCTGATAAGATTGTAGGCCCCCCGTAGATCCAGTTTGGAAAAGACCCGAGCAGATCGGAAGCGCTGAAATAGCTCCGGAATAAGGGGTAGTGGGTACCTGTTCTTAATGGTTATCTTGTTTAGGTCCCGGTAATCGATACAGGGTCTTAAGGACCCGTCTTTCTTTTCCACAAAGAAGATTCCTGCACCGGCTGGAGAGGAGGAAGGGCGAATAAATCTCTTCTGGAGGTTTTCATCAATATAAGCCTTGAGGGCTTTCAACTCGGTTTCGGACAACGGAAAGATACGTCCGAACGGAATTTTGGAGCCCGGCAAGAGATCGATAGGGCAATCATAGGGCCGATGAGGTGGTAGATGGTCGGCTTGCTGCTTATCGAACACGTCCCGGAATTCTAGATAGACTGAAGGAACATGCTGTAGGTTGTCCGGCTTGGCAATCATGGAAGCGCAGACCGTAGAGGCAGAGGCAAGACAGTTCTGGGAACAATAGGAGGAGGTGAAACTAACCTCTTTCTTCACCCAATTTATGAGGGGCTCGTGTGCCTGTAGCCAGGGAAGACCCAGGATGATGGGGAACATCGGGGAAGGTATGAGGTCTAACCGGAGAAGTTCTTGATGACCCGAGTCAGAGATGGCAAGGATAGGTTTGGTTTCCTGCGTGATCAGCCCTGAACGGGGCAAGGACCCATCTGCCAGGTGGATCTGAAGGCAGTGGTCCTTAGGTTGAGTGGGGACATGGAATCTTGAGACTAAGGCAGAGTCCAGGAAGCAGCTGCAGGCTCCAGAATCAATAATTGCCGGGAGGCGGATTGCCCCTTCCGGCAGCTGTAGAGACACAAAGAGAATGACATAAGACTGAGGGTTGTCAAAGAGTTGATAGTTTAAAGTGTCTTTAGAGATAGACTTACTAGGTCTTACGGGGCAGTTGAGGAGGAAGTGGCCGGCACCCCCGCAATATAGGCACAGATTGGCCTGACGCCTTCGCTGTTTTTCCTCAGGAGTCAGGGGAGCCCGAACCAACCCGAGCTGCATGGGTTCTGGCTCAGGAAGAGGTGTGACTGCAGGCGCAGAGGTTGGTGGGTAGTGAGGTACAGTCCTGGATGGAGGCCAGTTGGGACGAGGAGATTGAAATCGCTCCGCCCATCGTTCACGCAGACGCCTATCGAGTTGTATGGCGGATTGGATCAGGTTCTCCAAGGTAGTGGGGGTTTCGATCCTGGCCAGCTCGTCCTTGAGAGTCTCAGATAGTCCCTGGCGGTATTGGTATCTGAGGGCCGCCTCATTCCATTTGGTGTCGGCGGACCATTTCCTAAATTCCGACGTATAGTCTTCCACCGGTCTTCTCCCCTGAGTTAGGTTATGGAGGACGGACTCGGCCGTGGCTGATCGCTGGGGATCATCGTATAATTGAGCCATATGTTCAAAAAATGTCTCTACTGAGTCCAATATGGGGCTCTGTTGCTCCATCAGGCCATGGGCCCAGGCTTGAGGGTCATCCGTTAAGAGAGAGATGATAAACCCCACCTTTACTGCTTCCGAAGAGAAGGTCCTTGGTTGGAGGGCAAGGTAGAGGGAGCAGGCGTTTTTAAAGGCCCGGTATTTTTTGCGGACACCCGAAAAACGCTCCGGAATAGGGACCCTGGGTTCAGGGGTGGCCATCACTACTGTAGAACTCGTAGGTACTTGGGAGTTGGTGGCGGTGTTGGCAGAGGTGGCAGCTGTGGGGCCTGGCCCCAGGAGACCGGTGAGCTGTTGAAGACGGCCATCAATCTGGGTATATCCCTCTTGGAGTCTTTGGACAGTGTCCGTTAGGGTGGAGACCTGCTGGCAGAGGGTGTCGAATGGGGAACGCACTCTGTCGGCCTCAGACATCTGGCTGGTTTGTACTATCAGGCTATGTACTTACCGAGGCCGAGATGCCGAGAGTGGTTCACCCTTGCACCCAAGCGCACTCCGCCCCCTGGAGGTGAGACAGGGAGAGGACAGCACGAGGGAGCACTGGCCACCAGCAGGTAGAGGTGTCTTGAGCACTGGCCACCAGCAGGTGGCGGTGTCTTGCTGAAGAATCTAGCAGGAATGAGTCTGAAGAACAGGCCAGGAGTCAAACACCAAGGGTAGACAGGGTCAAACAGCAACCAGAAGCAAGGCACAAGTCCGTTTAGGAGCTTAGCAGGAAGCACCAGAATAGTCAGGTTAGGCAAGAAGTCCAGGGTACAGGCAGAAGGTAGAGGGCTGGAGACAGGCAGCAGATCCGGGTCACAGGCCGAGGGTCAAGCACAAGGAGAGAGGCAGAAGTCCGTTTAGCAAGCCAAGGGGTCAGGTTCAGGAGAAGCAGAAGCGTAGTCAAATCCGGTCCGGGTCACAGCAGGAGAACTTTAACTTCTTTCAGGCACAAGGAAACACAGTAAAGCTGACAAACCAGCAACCAGATAGTGTTACTGCGTCTGTTTAAATAGGCCCGCCTGTAGTCCCATTGGCGAGCTATTGCGCATGCGCATTCGTCGTTGCGCCGGTGCGCGCACCCGAGCACGCCGAAGCGCCGTCCCGCCACGCACGCGCATGCGCCGATGCGCCGTTTTGCCGCGCATGCGCACTGAGCGCAGATTGGTGACAACAGACGGGGAATTTCCCTGACAGTGGGTTGCTGACAGTGCCTCGGGTTCCTTCACATTGTCTCCCACCCACTCTTCTGCTGAAAGATCAGAGTTGGCACCTGAAGCCCATGTCCATCAGTCTTTCACCTCACCCCCTTGCAAATCAGCCAAGCAGTCTGAGCCCCAAATCATGCAGCAGTCTCTTCTGCTTTTCGATGACTCTGTTAGCAGGGTTTCCCAGGGCCATCCACCTAGCCCTGCCCCAGAAGTCGAAGAGATTGAGTGCACCGATGCCCAACCACTTATGTTTCATGATGGGTACATGGGAGGACCATCGCAGCACGTCTCGGATGATGACGAAACACAGGTGCCAACTGCTGCTGCTTTCGCAATTGTGCAGACAGACATGGAGGGCAGGGGTGAAGACTGGGTGGAAGATGATGTGGAGGACGATGAGGTCCTCGACCCCACATGGAATCAACGTTATGCAGGTGACCAGTGTAGTTCGGAGGAAGAGGCGGTGGTCGCACAGAGCCACCAGCACAGCAGAAGAGGGAGCAGGGTGCAAAAACGGAGCATTCGTCCCCTAGACAGTACATCTGCTACTGCCCAACGCAGCAAGGGACCGAGCACACCAAAGCCAGGTCCAAGGACTTCCCTAGCGTGGCAGTTCTTCACACAGTGTGTTGATGACAAGACACGAGTGGTTTGCACGCTGTGCAATCAGAGCCTGAAGCGAGGCATAAACGTTCTCAACCTGAGCACAAGCTGCATGACCAGGCATCTAAGTGCAAAGCACGAGCTGCAGTGGAGTAGACACCTCAGAAACCAAGAAAGGTCTCTGGCTCCTCCTGCTTCCTCTTCTGCTGCAGTCTCGGCCTCTTCATCCACCTCTGTAGTGACAGTGGCACCTGTCACCACGCAAACAGAGGATCTGCCAGCAACACTACCACCTGGGTCACCGACCATCTCCACAATGTCCCATGGAAGCGTTCAGCTCTCTATCTCCCAAACATTGGAGCGGAAGAGGAAGTACCCCCCTAGCCACCCGCGATCCCTGGCCCTGAATGCCAGCATTTCAAAATTCCTGGCCTTTGAAATGCTGTCATTCCGTCTGGTGGAGACGCAGAGTTTTAAAAGCCTGATGGCATTGGCTGTCCCGCAGTACGTCGTGCCCAGCCGCCACTACTTTTCCAGGCGAGCCATCCCTTCCCTGCACAACCAGGTGGGGGACAAAATCAGCTGTGCACTGCGCAACGCCATCTGTGGCAAGGTCCACCTAACTACGGATGCGTGGACCAGTAAGCACGGTCAGGGACGTTATATCTCCCTAACAGCACACTGGGTAAATGCAGTGGCTGCTGGGCCTGAGGCAGATAGCGGTTTGGCGCATGTCCTTCCACCACCGAGGATTGCAGGGCGCTTCAGTTTGCCTCCTGTTGCTAACTCCTCCTTCTCCGCTTCCTCATCCTCTACCGCCTCCTCATCCATTCAGCGTAACACCTTCACCACCAACTTCAGCACAGCCAGGGGTAAACGACAGCAGGCAGTTTTAAAACTTTCCTGTTTGGGGGAAAATCCCCACACCGCGCAGGAGTTGTGGAGGGACATGGAACAACAGACCGATGAGTGGTTGCTGTCAGTGAGCCTCAAGCCTGGCCTGGTGGTGTGCGATAATGGGCGAAATCTCGTAGCAGCTCTGGGTCTAGCCGGTTTGACGCACATCCCTTGCCTGGCGCATGTGCTGAACTTGGTGGTCCAGAGGTTCCTTAAAAATTACCCCAATATGCCAGAGCTGCTGCAGAAAGTGCGGGCTGTGTGTGCGCACTTTCGGCGTTCTCACCCTGCTGCTGCTCGCCTGTCAGCGCTGCAGCGTAACTTCGGCCTTCCAGCTCACCGCCTCATATGTGACGTGCCCACAAGGTGGAACTCCACCTTGCACATGCTGGCCAGACTGTGCGAGCAGCAGCAGGCAATAGTGGAGTTTCAGCTGCAGCAATCACGCGTGAGTCGCTCTGCGGAACAGCACCACTTCACCACCAATAACTGGGCCTCCATGCGAGACCTGTGTGCCTTGTTGCGCTGTTTCGAGTACTCCACCAACATGGCCAGTGCCAATGACGCCGTTCTCAGCGTTACTATCCCAGTTCTATGCCTCCTTGAAAAAACGCTTCGTGCGATGATGGAAGAGGATGTGGCACAGGAGGATGAGGAGGAGAGGGAGGAAGCGGGATCATTTCAAAGGCTTTCAGGGCAGTCTTTCACAAGTGGCTACGAGGGTGGGTTCCTGCACCAACAAACGCCAGGTACACAATTGTCCGGCAGAAAGGGCACAGTTCTGGAGGATGACGAGGTGGAGGAGGAGATGGAGGAGGAGGAGGAGGAGGAGGAGCCATGTTCACAGCAGGGTGGCACTCAGACCAGCTCGTGGCCATTACTGGTGCGTGGCTGGGGGGATACAGAGGACACAGACGATACACCTCCCACAGAGGACAGCTTTTCTTTGCCTCTGGGCAGCCTGGCACACATGAGCGATTACATGCTGCAGTGTTTCCGCAACGACAGCCGAGTTGCCCACATTTTAACTGGTGCTGATTACTGGGTGGCCACCCTGCTGGATCCCCGTTACAAGGACAACGTACCGTCCTTAATTCCCTCACTGGAGCGGGATCGTAAGATGCGCGAGTACAAGCGCACGCTGGTAGACGCGCTGCTGGTGGCATTCCCACCTGACAGCGGGCGTACGGTGGAAGCACAAGGCGAAGGCAGAGGAGGAGGAAGAGGTCGCCAACGCAGCCGGGGCACCGGCAGCACCTCAGAAGGCAGGGTTAGCATGGCCGAAATGTGGAAAAGCTTTGTCAGCACGCCACAACAACCAGCACCACCAGCTGAGATGGAACGTCTTAGCAGGAGGCAGCATTTCACCAACATGGTTGAGCAGTATGTGTCCACAGGCCTACACGTACTGGATGACGGGTCTGCCCCCTTTAACTTCTGGGTCTCCAAATTGGGCACATGGCCTGAGCTTGCCGTTTATGCCTTGGAGGTGCTGGCCTGCCCTGCAGCCAGTGTATTATCTGAACGTGTATTTAGCACGGCAGGGGGCGTTATCACAGACAAGCGCAGCCGCCTGTCCAGAGCCAATGTGGACAAGCTCACGTTCATTAAAATGAACCAGGCATGGATCCCACAGGACTTGTCCGTACCTTGTGCAGAATAGACATGTATACCGGTGTTGTGACAAAAACTGTCCGGCCATCGGATTGTGCCCGGCCCGTACTGCGCAGGCGCAGCGCTTGCGCAGTACAGAGGACAAGGAGATTCACAAAATCTCCGAAGATGAACGGCGCCTGCGCTGTGAGTGCAGGTTCAAGCCCCACCATCCAAGAGGACATACGGTAGCACATAGTAACAGGGCCCCTCACGGGCTCGCTTCGATCGCGGCCTTGCTTGGCTCGGCTTGAACCACGGATGGTGTGGCCTTCACCTGAACTCAACACGCAGGCGCCGTTAGTCTTGGGAGATTTTTGAAATCCCCTTGTCCTACATACTCAGCAAGCGCAGTACAGGGCGGACACTATTCGACAGGGGACAGAATTTGACACATCACCGGCCTTACCCAGCCATTGTTGTATTTTTGAACCAGTGTTGGCTACCTCGTCCTCCTCCACCGCCGCTTCCACCTACACAGCCACATCCACCGCCACCTCAACCTCCTACTCCATATGGACCTCGTCCTGCTAGGCCAAGATTAACATTTTTATTTTATTTTTTTGTAGCGCACAGATCCTTTCCCCCTTACCTGCCTTTATGTTGTTGGCTCTTCGCAGGAGGGAGAAAGGCACACCGCACTACCAGCCCGTATCATCCTATATAAAGAGGTTGAGCGGTGTACTTGACGGGCCGTGTCCACAGCCGGAGTCAAAACTCCTCCAGAGGATGATTCTCACCTCTACTGTAGGTAGAGGCAAGTCCTTTAATTGCCAGTAAAGTCAATGTCCACACCAGCTGAAACTCCAACTCCTATTCTCTCATGGCAAAATAAACTGTACTCAGATAGAAAAGGTTAGAGCAAAGAAACAGGACAGCTTAAGGTGTGGAGGAGGTCCAGGCACAAACGTAGCACATTCACTTCACTGCTTAGGTTTCTCAAACAGTTTTTGGCGCACGGTCTCTGCCACAGACATTGAGGTTGGTCTCTGCCACAGACCGGGTGTACAAGGCCCCTGCCACGGGCCTGGAGAACTTTGGTCTCAGCCACAGACCAGGGTGTATAAGGCCCCTGCCACGGGCCGGTTGAATAAGGCCTCTGATACAGTCAAGGTGACCTTGAGCTTCTTCTACGAACCTAGCCCATATCAAGGGGAAGACATCTCTCCAGGGAGTCAACAGACCATTCCTTCACCGTGACTCCCGCATCGGTCCATCAGAATGATCCTCCCTTCCCTGGAACAGGGTCCCCTACACGAGGCGGCTCTGGACTCCAGGCTTTACTCCCGCCCCTAGGCCTCCATACCCAGGGCAGCAAGAACTCCAGGATAGTACCTCACCCCGGGCTAAAGGTGCCCGAGATGGAACAGGAACACATGCACCCAGGCCGAAGGCACCTGGGCGCGGACCCCACTGGACATCAGCCCCCAGGCCAAAGGTCTGCCCCTTTTATATGCTCTCCCGGCATGCACAGCAGGTTCCCCGCCCCGCTGTACTACTGCCAAGAGGGGACACAAAAGGCGCCACCTGTAGGCCGCAGGGAACTGCACACCAATACTGTCCCCCGAGGACAAAATGGTCCATGAATCCTACAGAATTAGGGTATTTGAGCCTATTTACCACTCAAACACTTTCCTTAAATTTAGCACCCCGCTACATTTTTATTTCAAAGTATTTTATTTTCCCACTAGCTTATCCATTAAATTAAATAATTTATTCCAGAAAGGGCGTATTCTGGGGCATTCCCACCATATGTGTGGCATTGTGCCGTTGAGTTTCTGAGGTTCTTAATGACTTCATGTACCTCTTCTGCTGAAAAGGGGGCCTCCAGCATATTTTTTAATTTTTTAATTTTTTTTATGTTCTTTTAAGTTATTTCCTATCCACATTTGTTTGCAGAGCACTTGCCATGTTCTTAACAACATTTTGCTGCCATTTGCAGCCCTCTAGCCCTTTCCATTACTTTTTTAGAGCCTTTTTAGTCGTCAGAAGTCCGGGTCCCCATTGACTTCAATGGGGTCCGGGTCCGGGTCCGGGTTCGGGTTAAAGTTCGGTCCCGAATCCAAACTTTTTTCCGAAGTTCGGCCGAACCTGCCGGACCCGAATATCCAGCTACCCGCTCAACACTAGTTAAGATAACACATAGAGCTTATTATACACCATATAGACTACATAAAATAAGCCCATCAAATTCTCAGGAATAGAAACACAAAAAAGAAGGGGTAGGCTGAACGCCCAACCCAATATACAAAGTGTCCACAACACTAAACAAAGTGATGAGTGTCTTAAAGGGTGGATAAATGACATGGAATGGATGAAGTAATTCTTGCACAATTCTTCACGTGAATGATGACATACATGTGTGCTTACCAGAAACGTTGGACCCGAATGTCATACGACAGCGGATCAATCAAGCTTAAGAGAGTCCCCAACGGCTGTCCACAGGAACGTCACTGGATCACTGATGAGTGATGAAGTATAACAGCTGGGCAGTCAGATGACCTCAATCCTGGATGAAACCGATGGATCAAATACTTCTCAAATCTCCAATACCCTCAAGGCTGGAGGTCTCACCGGAAGGTTGGCTTTCTGGATCCTGGTGCTCAACCGGACAATGGAATACAATCAAGCTTGAATAAAAGAATACCCCGGATATTGCAGAAGGACCAACTGGAGAAAACTGAAAAAACTTTTCTTCACCGAATTCATGCAAAGAGAAGAAAAAAAATAGGGTGCTCTACTGGTGTAGGTCAAAAAATGGGTTTTTAATAAAAAAAAAAAAACACCAACATACAGAAATAAAAAGTGATCACAGTTCATATATTAAAAGGCAATATGGGAAGCAAAATGCATAGCCCGACGCGTTTCGTTCCTAACAGGACAATGCCCCTGTAGATGTCCTGTTAGAAGCGCTGTGGTGCTAATTACCGCAAATTAGCAATAAAACGGTATTCACTATAGCGCTGGTAAAACAATACTCCCAAAATGTAATTTACTATAGCTCCCTGATAACAAATAGCGCCCAAACCCTTACTCTGCTAAAACTTGGAGAATTGCACATGGAAATAATGTTTAGAGCATGATATAATTGCCTAAATGGTACTGAAATATGCGGTAAATTATTTAAAGATAATCTGCTTTTAAACTGTGAAAAAAGTGATTTCTACACTGAAATATCTTTAAAAGTCTGAGATGAGATAAATTCCCTGTTTTTGTACAACTAGGTGCCAACACAACTGAGCATGCTCAGACCTGCAAACTACTCTAATTTTAGCTCCAGTTGGGGTGATTTAAGAAAGCTGTGCGCCATAAGTAGAGGCGCAACGCACATTTCCATATTTACGAAATGGTGCACCGGGAACAGAGCGCAAATCCCCTATTTACTATAGCGATCTCGGGACACGGGAGAATGCAATCTGTGTGCCACTATAGACATGGCGCACGGCAGCTCCAATTCAATATTAACAGAAGATGGAGGTGCCAATATAATGGGGTGATGTGAGGAAGTATAGTAACTACTGCCCAAGTAACAAATATTCCCAAAATAGAAAGAGAAAGTAACTTTTTCAGAACAAGCCTGCTGCGCCTGCAAGTAGGTTCTAGAACTGCGTGAGGTCAATGTAAGCACTCTTGCGCTCGTTCAAATGTGTTGGTTCACTGTGCAGCCAAAATCTTAGTAAATGTCAAGTAACGTAAATGCATTTGCGTGGGTTGAACGGGCGCACCTCTAAACTTTACTTTTTTTTTTAACGCTGGTTCACTTTTGTGTCTTTTTTTTTAAGGATATTTGCACACAGGTCATGTTAGCGTGTTACGTTGTTAACATGTGACATGTACCTTGTTTAAATTATGTAAAAAGACTCTCGCTACTCTAGCTCCTCCTAAAAGGGCATTTAACCTCCCCCCTCTAATGCATATGATTTCTTTGGGCTAGCTTTTGCTTTTAACCACTTCAATACAGGGCTTTTTGTACCTATTCAATACTGGGCCTATTTTGGCACTTCTCTCCTACATGTACAAATCATCATTCTTTTGCTAGAAAATTACTCAGAACCCCCAAACATTATACATGTTTTTTTAGCAGACACCCTAGGGAATAAAATGACGGTCATTGCAACATTTTTTCTTGCACAATATTTGCGCAATAATTTTTCAAACGCCTTTTTAAAAAAAAAAAAAATGGTTTCATGAATTAAAAAATAACAAAACAGTAAAGTTAGCCCAATTTTTTGGGAAAATATGAAAGATAATGTTACGCCGAGTAAATAAATACCTAACATGTCACGCTTTAAAATTGCGCACACTCATGGAATGGCGCCAAACTTTGGTACTTAAAAATCTCCATAGGCGACGCTTTAATTTTTTTTACAGATTACCAGGTTAGAATTACAGAGGAGGTCTAGTTCTAGAATTGTTGCACGTGCTCTAACGCACGCGGTGATACCTCACATGCGTGGTTTGAAAGGCGTTTACATATGTGGGCGACTTACGTGTGCATTCGCTTCTGATCGCGAGCTACCGGGGACAGGGGCGTTTTAATTTTTTTTATTATTATTTATTTATTTATTTATTTTACTTATTTATTTATTTTTTTACAATGATTTTACTTTTTTTTTTTTTTTATCACTTTTATTCCTATTACAAGGAATGTAAACATCCCTTGTAATAGGAATGTGTGTGACAGGTTCTCTTTATTGAGAGATGCGGGGTCAATAAGACCCCACATCTCTCCTCCAGGCTGGAAAGCATGAGATCAGTGAAAATTTTTTCACTGATTTCATACTTACAGCCGCAATGGCGGCTTTGTTTACATTTGAGACCCGGGCGTGACGTCATCACATCGCGCCCGGGCCTCCGACGATCATAGAGATGACTGGTGACCATCTGGTCACCAGTCATCTCTATGCTCATCATGTGACTCCACCAACGATGCCGGAAGATTCGCTCCGGGTCCCCGATCGCTCGGGGGAGCCCGGAGAAGCACCGGATGGCGGCGGGAGGGGGGGTGTCCCCTCCCGCCGCCTATAAGAACGATCAAGCGGCGGAACCGCCGCTATGATCATTCTTATGGTGCGCAGAATCGCCGGCACTTCAAAAGGATATCTGAATGATGCCTCTAGCTGCAGGCATCATTCAGATATCCCCCTACAAAGCCGAGGACGTCATATGACGTCCACCCAGGATGGGAGATCCCATCTGTGGACGTCATTTGTCTATGGCTGGGTAGGGAAGTGGTTAAAGGGGAACTCTACACTCCACTCCATTCTCCAAAGGCTGTGAGCTGCCTTCACCAATCCAAATCACATCCTTTTTCAGCGCAAACAGGGCCAGCTATAAAAGGGGCGAGAAGAGCGATCGCCCAACCCCCTCCTGAACCATACGAGGCCACATGCACTCATAGCTGGCTGCCTTTGGGGCATGTGGGGCTCAGCCCAATATCAAGCACAGAGCACCTTGTACCCACTAGTTTAAAGGGGCTTTCCACATTCCGTAAAACCCCCTGTCTGCAGCCCCCACAACCCCAGCCTAGGGTTGTGTGGAAAAGGCCCTGCCTTGTCCCCCTAAATATGTGAACAAGGTGGTTGACTTTTGGGTTGCCCGGGCCCCCTCCTGCCCCCAAGCATCCACCACCCTTTCATGGGCTGGCTTGCTGTGATTGGCTAGGGGTTTGTTAGTGCGTGGGAGGGGGTGGTATTTTCACGTGGGGGTTCTCATTTTAAGCCTTTCCAGACCCAAATGGCCTTGTATGTATTGGGGGGGGGGGCAGGCTATTTTTGTGTTACAAATCAACATTGCAGCTACAAGATTGTAAGTTTTCTCTAAAGCCGTACATCTTTGAAGCAGCATTTTGGATACATGCTACAGATGCACCACTTTACAGGCAGAGTAACCCCCCCCCCCCCCCAAGTTACTAGCTTTAGGGAAAGTTCACTCCATAGAAACGCAGTCCAGATGCTTTTCTGCATGCGCGTTTATGATGCATTCCTGTGCGTTTATGATGCATTTTTGTTGCGTTTTACAGCGTTCCAGTACAGTCCAGTGCAGGAAAAATGCAGCATGTTCTACTTTATTTTCTGGAACTGGAACACACTGGAACTGCAAGCAATGGTGTGAACTATGCCATTGAAAATCATATAACCTACTTTTGATGCAAAAAAAATGCACTGTGAACTGGCCCTTAAGCAATTTGGCATTTTTAAAGGCACTTCTCCTTGTTTCGTTTTTGGTGTTATCCAAATTGGTGACATTGATATATGTCCCTTAGGGTGGGACCTGGGTCCCCCATACCCATTTTAAGGCCAATAACTAGAAGATAAGGCAGCCAAGTGGGGACTAGCAAAATGAACAAGTCAGTTCCCATAGACTGCAATGGTATTTGTTGTATAACTTTTGCCCATGTTAGGCTCTTTGTTTGTCCCATCTCTAATTTTGTAGCATGCTGGATGATGTGCTTTCATTTGGACAGGGTGTGGTTTATTTTGTGCTAGCTGCATTTGGGTTGGTCTGGGCATGCTCAGGGACTTTGCTTTTTTTTTTGGTGCTTTTTGCGTGTGAACAGCACTTGGATGTTTCTGGGCATGCTCAGGGAGCGTGTTTTTTGGGTTAGTAATTTAACCACTTAGCAACCACCTGCCGACAAATAACGTCGACAAGGTGGTTGCTTAACTCTGGGAGGACGTTATATAACGTCCTCCCAGAATCGCGCTCCCGTGCGCCCCCTGGGGCACGCACACGGGAAACTCCGTGACCGCCGGGTCCTCTGGACCCGGCGGATCACGAATCGCGGTAAATCGCCGCTGATAGCGGCCGTTTACCACGTGATCGCTCCGTCAAATGACGGAGCAATCACTTGTAAACAGACCGGCGTCATGTGATGACGCCGGTTCCTCTCTCCCCTCTCTGTACCGATCGGTACAGTGTGAGAGGAGAGGGGGAGAGAGCGGATCATGGCAGCAGCGCTGTGGGCTGGATCTGTGACAATTGCAGTCACAGATCCAGCCATCCATCCATCCCTGCTCAGCCATCCCATGTGCAATACCCTGCCAATACTCTGCAAAATACCCTGCGCAATACTCTGCAAAATACTCTGCAATACCCTGGTGCAATACTCTGCAATACCCTGGTGCAATACTCTGCAATACCCTGCGCAATACTCTGCAATACCCTGCGCAATACTCTGCAATACCCTGCGCAATACTCTGCAATACCCTGCGCAATACTCTGCGCAATACTCTGCAATACCCTGCGCAATACCCTGGTGCAATACTCTGCGCAATACCCTGGTGCAATACTCTGCGCAATACCCTGGTGCAATACTCTGCGCAATACCCTGGTGCAATACTCTGCGCAATACCCTGGTGCAATACTCTGCAATACCCTGGTGCAATACTCTGCAATACCCTGCGCAATACTCTGCAATAAAGAAGTACATTTGATTGGGGTACGGCGCTGCTCCCTAACCCTAATGAAAGGGTCAGTTTTCCTAAGTGATTGTTAAATAACTCAAAATTAAATTGTAATTGATATATACTACAAGAGGTGAACAATTATAATCAGTCCACCTTTCAACAGTGGTGTTGACACTAGATGCATGAAACCAAAATCACCATCAGATACACCACGGTGAACATAGAGACACCCAAAAACAAAGTGTAGTGTCAAACTAATTATGTGTTAGTATGCAAAAAATACAAGACTGTATCATTAAGACCACAGTTTAGTGCAATACATCTATACACATTGATAGGATCCAAATGTGATAAGTGCACGTTAGCTCCAGAATAGAAGCTCCAATCTGCAGCTGCAGATACCTATCTCTGCCAGATAGCAACACAGTCCAAAATTATGTATGCACACAGACAGTAAACTGATTTTTTTTTCGTTTCTGTTATAAAATTTTGCAAATTACTATTTTTTCTTCATAAATTTTGGCCAAAATTTATACTGCTACATATCTTTGGTAAAAATAAGTACAAATTGGTGGATATTATTTGGTCTTTGTGAAAGTTATAGAGTCCACAAGCTATGGTGCCAATATCTGAAAATTGATCACACCTGAAGTACTGACGGCCTATCTCATTTCTTGAGACCCTAACATGCCAGAAAAGTACAAATACTCCCCAAATGACCCCTTTTTGGAAAGAAGACATTCCAAGGTATTCAGAAAGAGGCATTGTGAGTTTTTTGAAGTTGTCATTTTTTCCCACAATTCTTTGCAAAATCAAGATTTTTTTTTTATCTTTTATTTTTTTCACAAAATTGTCATATTAGCAGGTTATTTCTCACACACAGCATATGCATACTACAAATTACACCCCAAAACACATTCTGCTCCTCCTCCCGAGTATGGCGATACCACATGTGTGAGACTTTTACACAGCGTGGCCCAGTGTTTCTCAACTCCAGTCCTCAAGGCGCTCCAACAGGTCATGTTTTCAGGTTTTCCATTATTTTGCACAGGTGATTTGATCAGTTGCACTGCCTTAGTAATTACCACAGCTGTTTCATCTGAGGGAAATCCTGAAAACATGACCTGTTGGGGCGCCTTGAGGACTGGAGTTGAGAAACACTGGCGTGGCCACATACAGAGGCCCAACATGCAGGGACAGGGAGCACCTTCAGGCGTTCTGGAGCACCCAGGCCAATTCTGACATTTCTCTCCTACATGTAAAAATCATCATTTGTTTGCTAGAAAATTACATAGAACCCCAAAACATTATATATGTTTTTTTAGCAAAGACCTTAGAGAATATAATGGTGGTTGTTGCAACTTTTTATCTCGCACGATATTTGCGCAGCAATTTTTTTAACGCATTTTTTACGGAAAAAAAATGTTTTGTGCTTAAAAAAAAACAAAACAGTAAAGTTAGCCCAATGTTTTTGCATAATGTGAAAGATGAAGTTACGCCGAGTAAATAGATACCTAACATGTCACCCTTAAAAATTGCACACACTCATGGAATGACGCCAAACTTCGCTACTTAAAAAATCCCCATAGGCGACGCTTTAAATATTTTTACTGGCTACATGTTTTGAGTTACAGAGGAGGTCTAGGGCCAGAATTATTGCTCTCGCTCTAACGTTCGCGGCGATACCTCACATGTGTGGTTTGAAAACCGTTTTCATATGTGGGCGGGACTTACGTATGCGTTTGCTTCTGTATGCGAGCTCACGGGGACAGGGGCGCTTTAAAAAAAATTTTTTTTTTTATTGTTCATTTTACTTTATTTTAGTTTGACATGTTTTTCCGCCCCAAACATTTTTTTGATCACTTTTATACCTATTACAAGGAACGTAAACATCCCTTGTAATAGGAATATGGCATGACAGGTCCTCTTTACAGTGAGATATGGGGGGGGGGGGGGGTGTCAATAAGACCCCACATCTCACCTCTAGGCTGGGAAGCCTGAAAAAAACCCCAAAAAAAACAACAATCCTGGCTTTGATCGTAGCGGTGAGTCGGTAGAAGCACCGGAGGGCGGCGGGGGGGGGGGACATCCCCTCTCGCCTCCCGTAAGAATGATCAAGCGGTGGAACAGCTGCTATGATTGTTGTTATGGTGTAGGGAATCGTCGGCTGAAAAAGCTAATATCTGAATGATGCCTGTAGCTGCTTCCATTATTCAGATATCCCCGCACAAAGTCAAGGACGTCATATGACGGCCGGCGGGCGGGAAGTGGTTATTGCGGAGTATTGCCGGGCATTGCGGAGTATTGCCGGGTATTGCCGGGCATTGCGGAGTATTGCCGGGCATTGCGGAGTATTGCGGAGTATGGCAGGGCATTGCGGAGTATTGCGGACTATGGCAGGGTATTGCAGAGTATGGCAGGGTATTGCACAGGGTATTGCACAGGGGGTATTGCACAGGGTATTGCAGAGTATTAAAATAAAAATAGTGTACCTGCGCTTAAGATGTAGTGCAAGGGTGTGACGCCTCGCCGTGAACAACGTAAATAAATGTGAAGAGCTGCAGCCCCCCTAATGGGACCTAACAGTAAAGAAGTACATTTGATTGGGGTACGGCGCTGCTCCCTAACCCTAATGAAAGGGTCAGTTTTCCTAAGTGATTGTTAAATAACTCAAAATTAAATTGTAATTGATATATACTACAAGAGGTGAACAATTATAATCAGTCCACCTTTCAACAGTGGTGTTGACACTAGATGCATGAAACCAACATCACCATCAGATACACCACGGTGAACATAGAGACACCCAAAAACAAAGTGTAAGTGTCAAACTAATTATATGTTAGTATACAAAAAATACAAGACTGTATCATTAAGATCACATTTTAGTGCAATACATCTATACACATTGATAGGATCCAAATGTGATAAGTGCACGTTAGCTCTAGAATAGAAGCTCCAATCTGCAGCTGCAGATACCTATCTCTGCCAGATAGCAACACAGTCCAAAATTATGTATGCACACAGACAGTAAAACAGTCCTCTTCATAAATTTCAAAAGTAAACGTTCTGCTCTTCATTTAGATGTCAGTGTCCCCCACATGTGTCCCCACTCACCAGATCCTTTAACCCCTACAGGGGTAAACAGCTCAAAGGGATATCCGGATCACACGTCCACAGGGGAGATATCAGCTGGGCTAGTTCTTCCTATAATTTGTGGAGTTCCGTGGAAGGGAGGATTCCCAATTACCTCATAGGTGCAGACAAAAAGAGAGAGAGGCTTCCATAGTGCAGATGAAAAAAACTTCCGGCTTTATTAAAAAATATATTTAAAAACATACAATGCAGCAAAGTCTACAATAGACAAGCTACACGCCAAAGGAACAAACAAAAACGGACAGCACAGCAGTCCTCAATTTCGTATATAAGCAGCGGTCAGTACCAGCTGGTAACGCTGCATGCGTTCCAAATGCGTTCCAGCAGTACTTCCGGATTAGCGTGGTATGCGTATGACGTAGCTCCGCCTTACGCGTTTCGCCATAGGACTTCGTCTAGAGGCGGTACCACGCTACGCTATCTCCACGCTTAAGAAGGGAGAGCGTCACTCTGAGCCCACCCACTCCTTCAGGGCTGCCAAATCAGGCCTTAGTATCACGGTTCATCACCGGCCAATGGGCTGGTCATGCTACAACGAGGGGAGGCATCTCCACAGGAGCAATTTGATGTGTGTTCCCCCGGGTCATAATGTCTACCGTGACGCTCTTCCAACTACAAAGTTATAATATTATGGAGGGACTGTGAGATATAAATTATAAAATATGACAGATTTAAGATTGGTACGTTACTATCCACACTTTAACATGTTTACAGCACTCCATAAATCACTCCATATGTTTTCTATCTATGTATTTCGCCTAGGCAGATGCATGCGCCCTCTATGGTGAAAATAAATCACTACACTAGTTGCACTGTATGAACCCAGCTATTGCCTTATAAATGTGTAAAATTCATCCCCTCTAGTTTTAATATACATCCAGCCTCTGTGATCAGATGGCTATGCTATATTTGGTATTCATACCTAGATGTAAATTATAAAGAGAAAATGAGCTATAGCATATGGGTGAATTATATAACTGAATTGTATCTACAATGGGCACACATATACCGCCCTACAATTCACTCACCATAGTCTGTCATTAAGTCTAACTCAGGTTAGAATTGTGCGCCCTCTCTGGTGATAATGTATACTACACTTTCTGTATAGTACAAACCCAGCTACTGCCTTGTAAAGCTTGTAAAGATATCCACATGTGGGTGTACCAACTACGATGGTGGATATGCTGAACAGCCCAACTTCTATGCAGTAGGTAATATATATAGTGTGGATCCAAAGAAGTAAAAATTACAAAATTAAATATTGTATAAAAAATATAAAAAAATATAAAAAAATATTCTTGTTCTTGAAATTATTTTTCAAGACCATGGGTATGTCTATATAAGCATAACGCCTATCCATATAGTCACCATACCACATATGCGTACATACTCAGGCTAGAAGTGTGTTAGCTAGGGGATGGCCTAGAATTAATTAGGTAGTAAGTAGGTGCATAAATATGCCCCAATTAAGCCATGCTATGCGCATGCCAGATGGCAACCATACATCCTGTCCCCACATGGGGTGCTAGTAAAGGGGAAAGGAAGTGTATGGTATGAAGAGAATGCAAAAATATATATAGGATACTTCCTATGTTCTAAATGTCGGGGCCAGTATTCTCAAGGGTTGGCTATGAAGCAGTTGAGGTCTATGTCCACGTTCAACCCTTTCGGCACCAAAGACCCAAGTCGATAGATCCAACTAGTCTCATTTTGGGAGATGCGAGTGGTTTTGTTACCCCCCCTCCAATGATCCTTGATCAAATCAATCCCATAGAATATGAGTCCAGTTGGATCTCTCCTATGAAATCAAAATGTCGTGAGAGGTTGTGTTTAGGGAACCCCTTCTTTATGTTGTTTATATGTTCCCTAATGCGTACGCACAGTGGGCGTGTAGTCCGACCCACATATTGCAGGTGACATGGACATTCAATAACGTAGGTGACGTGCGTACTATTGCATGTTATCAATTCACAAATTTTGTATTCTTTGTAGTCTACTCTTGATTTAAATGTTTCTTTCCTACGTGGCTGCTTCTTACTGACCCTACATGCCAAACATCTTTGGCATTTATAGAACCCTTTCATTTCAGGAAAGATGTTGACTGCTTTGGGGGCATTGATTACATTATGTACTATATGATTCCGTAGACTAGGGGCTTTTCTGTACACAAATGCTGGTTTGTTAGGTAGAACCGTCGATAATACTCTGTCTTCTTTCAAAATGGGCCAGTATTTCTTAATGATGCCCTCCAAGGCCCTATATTGGTTATTAAACCTCGTAATAAATGCCAATTCCACTTTGTTCTGTTTAATGGACGTTTTTTTCAGCAGGCTGGATCTATCTAGCTTGGAGATCTCTTCCTTCATTTTAGTCAGGGATGTGATCTCATAACCTTTTTCTTGAAATCTATTAATGACAACATCCGCTTGCTGGTTGAAATCCATCAATGAGCTGCAATTTCTTCGCAGCCGGAGCAATTGTCCTTTAGGGACATTTCCCTTCCATCTAGGGGGGTGACAGCTGGAAGTAGGGATGTATCCGTTACGATCCGTAACTTTAAAATAGGTTTTTGTATGAAGCAGATCCCCTTGCTTAAAAATCTCCAAATCCAGATAATCAATTTTTTGTTGGTCACATTTTCCCATAAGGGTTAACCCGTACCTATTGTTATTTAGTTGTTGAAGGAAGATTTGGAAGGTTTCGATTGGTCCATCCCATAATATCACTAAGTCATCTATGTACCGCCGGTACAACTTGATTTCAGGGAGGTTCCTATGATAAATGAAATGAAGGAAGAGATCTCCAAGCTAGATAGATCCAGCCTGCTGAAAAAAACGTCCATTAAACAGAACAAAGTGGAATTGGCATTTATTACGGGGTTTAATAACCAATATAGGGCCTTGGAGGGCATCATTAAGAAATACTGGCCCATTTTGAAAGAAGACAGAGTATTATCGACGGTTCTACCTAACAAACCAGCATTTGTGTACAGAAAAGCCCCTAGTCTACGGAATCATATAGTACATAATGTAATCAATGCCCCCAAAGCAGTCAACATCTTTCCTGAAATGAAAGGGTTCTATAAATGCCAAAGATGTTTGGCATGTAGGGTCAGTAAGAAGCAGCCACGTAGGAAAGAAACATTTAAATCAAGAGTAGACTACAAAGAATACAAAATTTGTGAATTGATAACATGCAATAGTACGCACGTCACCTACGTTATTGAATGTCCATGTCACCTGCAATATGTGGGTCGGACTACACGCCCACTGTGCGTACGCATTAGGGAACATATAAACAACATAAAGAAGGGGTTCCCTAAACACAACCTCTCACGACATTTTGATTTATTTCATAGGAGAGATCCAACTGGACTCATATTCTATGGGATTGATTTGATCAAGGATCATTGGAGGGGGGGTAACAAAACCACTCGCATCTCCCAAAATGAGACTAGTTGGATCTATCGACTTGGGTCTTTGGTGCCGAAAGGGTTGAACGTGGACATAGACCTCAACTGCTTCATAGCCAACCCTTGAGAATACTGGCCCCGACATTTAGAACATAGGAAGTATCCTATATATATTTTTGCATTCTCTTCATACCATACACTTCCTTTCCCCTTTACTAGCACCCCATGTGGGGACAGGATGTATGGTTGCCATCTGGCATGCGCATAGCATGGCTTAATTGGGGCATATTTATGCACCTACTTACTACCTAATTAATTCTAGGCCATCCCCTAGCTAACACACTTCTAGCCTGAGTATGTACGCATATGTGGTATGGTGACTATATGGATAGGCGTTATGCTTATATAGACATACCCATGGTCTTGAAAAATAATTTCAAGAATAAGAATATTTTTTTATATTTTTTTTATATTTTTTATACAATATTTAATTTTGTAATTTTTACTTCTTTGGATCCACACTATATATATTACCTACTGCATAGAAGTTGGGCTGTTCAGCATATCCACCATCGTAGTTGGTACACCCACATGTGGATATCTTTACAAGCTTTACAAGGCAGTAGCTGGGTTTGTACTATACAGAAAGTGTAGTATACATTATCACCAGAGAGGGCGCACAATTCTAACCTGAGTTAGACTTAATGACAGACTATGGTGAGTGAATTGTAGGGCGGTATATGTGTGCCCATTGTAGATACAATTCAGTTATATAATTCACCCATATGCTATAGCTCATTTTCTCTTTATAATTTACATCTAGGTATGAATACCAAATATAGCATAGCCATCTGATCACAGAGGCTGGATGTATATTAAAACTAGAGGGGATGAATTTTACACATTTATAAGGCAATAGCTGGGTTCATACAGTGCAACTAGTGTAGTGATTTATTTTCACCATAGAGGGCGCATGCATCTGCCTAGGCGAAATACATAGATAGAAAACATATGGAGTGATTTATGGAGTGCTGTAAACATGTTAAAGTGTGGATAGTAACGTACCAATCTTAAATCTGTCATATTTTATAATTTATATCTCACAGTCCCTCCATAATATTATAACTTTGTAGTTGGAAGAGCGTCACGGTAGACATTATGACCCGGGGGAACACACATCAAATTGCTCCTGTGGAGATGCCTCCCCTCGTTGTAGCATGACCAGCCCATTGGCCGGTGATGAACCGTGATACTAAGGCCTGATTTGGCAGCCCTGAAGGAGTGGGTGGGCTCAGAGTGACGCTCTCCCTTTTTAAGCGTGGAGATAGCGTAGCGTGGTACCGCCTCTAGACGAAGTCCTATGGCGAAACGCGTAAGGCGGAGCTACGTCATACGCATACCACGCTAATCCGGAAGTACTGCTGGAATGCATTTGGAACGCATGCAGCGTTACCAGCTGGTACTGACCGCTGCTTATATACGAAATTGAGGACTGCTGTGCTGTCCGTTTTTGTTTGTTCCTTTGGCGTGTAGCTTGTCTATTGTAGACTTTGCTGCATTGTATGTTTTTAAATATATTTTTTAATAAAGCCGGAAGTTTTTTTCATCTGCACTATGGAAGCCTCTCTCTCTTTTTGGCTGCACCTATGAGGTAATTGGGAATCCTCCCTTCCACGGAACTCCACAAATTATAGGAAGAACTAGCCCAGCTGATATCTCCCCTGTGGACGTGTGATCCGGATATCCCTTTGAGCTGTTTACCCCTGTAGGGGTTAAAGGATCTGGTGAGTGGGGACACATGTGGGGGACACTGACATCTAAATGAAGAGCAGAACGTTTACTTTTGAAATTTATGAAGAGGACTGTTTTACTGTCTGTGTGCATACATAATTTTGGACTGTGTTGCTATCTGGCAGAGATAGGTATCTGCAGCTGCAGATTGGAGCTTCTATTCTAGAGCTAACGTGCACTTATCACATTTGGATCCTATCAATGTGTATAGATGTATTGCACTAAAATGTGATCTTAATGATACAGTCTTGTATTTTTTGTATACTAACATATAATTAGTTTGACACTTACACTTTGTTTTTGGGTGTCTCTATGTTCACCGTGGTGTATCTGATGGTGATGTTGGTTTCATGCATCTAGTGTCAACACCACTGTTGAAAGGTGGACTGATTATAATTGTTCACCTCTTGTAGTATATATCAATTACAATTTAATTTTGAGTTATTTAACAATCACTTAGGAAAACTGACCCTTTCATTAGGGTTAGGGAGCAGCGCCGTACCCCAATCAAATGTACTTCTTTACTGTTAGGTCCCATTAGGGGGGCTGCAGCTCTTCACATTTATTTACGTTGTTCACGGCGAGGCGTCACACCCTTGCACTACATCTTAAGCGCAGGTACACTATTTTTATTTTAATACTCTGCAATACCCTGTGCAATACCCCCTGTGCAATACCCTGTGCAATACCCTGCCATACTCTGCAATACCCTGCCATAGTCCGCAATACTCCGCAATGCCCGGCAATACCCGGCAATACTCCGCAATGCCCGGCAATACTCCGCAATGCCCGGCAATACCCGGCAATACTCCGCAATGCCCGGCAATACTCCGCAATAACCACTTCCCGCCCGCCGGCCGTCATATGACGTCCTTGACTTTGTGCGGGGATATCTGAATAATGGAAGCAGCTACAGGCATCATTCAGATATTAGCTTTTTCAGCCGACGATTCCCTACACCATAACAACAATCATAGCAGCTGTTCCACCGCTTGATCATTCTTACGGGAGGCGAGAGGGGATGTCCCCCCCCCCCCCGCCGCCCTCCGGTGCTTCTACCGACTCACCGCTACGATCAAAGCCAGGATTGTTGTTTTTTTTTGGTTTTTTTTTCAGGCTTCCCAGCCTAGAGGTGAGATGTGGGGTCTTATTGACCCCATATCTCACTGTAAAGAGGACCTGTCATGCCATATTCCTATTACAAGGGATGTTTACGTTCCTTGTAATAGGTATAAAAGTGATCAAAAAAATGTTTGGGGCGGAAAAACATGTCAAACTAAAATAAATAAAGTAAAATGAACAATGAAAAAAAATATTTTTTTTAAAGCGCCCCTGTCCCCGTGAGCTCGCATACAGAAGCAAACGCATACGTAAGTCCCGCCCACATATGAAAACGGTTTTCAAACCACACATGTGAGGTATCGCCGCGAACGTTAGAGCGAGAGCAATAATTCTGGCCCTAGACCTCCTCTGTAACTCAAAACATGTAACCAGTAAAAATATTTAAAGCGTCGCCTATGGGGATTTTTTAAGTAGCGAAGTTTGGCGTCATTCCATGAGTGTGTGCAATTTTTAAGGGTGACATGTTAGGTATCTATTTACTCGGCGTAACTTCATCTTTCACATTATGCAAAAACATTGGGCTAACTTTACTGTTTTGTTTTTTTTTAAGCACAAAACATTTTTTTTCCGTAAAAAACGCGTTAAAAAAATTGCTGCGCAGATATCGTGCGAGATAAAAAGTTGCAACAACCACCATTATATTCTCTAAGGTCTTTGCTAAAAAAACATATATAATGTTTTGGGGTTCTATGTAATTTTCTAGCAAACAAATGATGATTTTTACATGTAGGAGAGAAATGTCAGAATTGGCCTGGGTGCTCCAGAACGCCTGAAGGTGCTCCCTGCATGTTGGGCCTCTGTATGTGGCCACGCTGTGTAAAAGTCTCACACATGTGGTATCGCCATACTCGGGAGGAGGAGCAGAATGTGTTTTGGGGTGTAATTTGTAGTATGCATATGCTGTGTGTGAGAAATAACCTGCTAATATGACAATTTTGTGAAAAAAATAAAAGATAAAAAAAAAATCTTGATTTTGCAAAGAATTGTGGGAAAAAATGACAACTTCAAAAAACTCACAATGCCTCTTTCTGAATACCTTGGAATGTCTTCTTTCCAAAAAGGGGTCATTTGGGGGGTATTTGTACTGTTCTGGCATGTTAGGGTCTCAAGAAATGAGATAGGCCGTCAGTACTTCAGGTGTGATCAATTTTCAGATATTGGCACCATAGCTTGTGGACTCTATACCTTTCACAAAGACCAAATAATATCCACCAATTTGTACTTATTTTTACCAAAGATATGTAGCAGTATAAATTTTGGCCAAAATTTATGAAGAAAAAATAGTAATTTGCAAAATTTTATAACAGAAACGAAAAAAAATCATTTTTTTACAAAATTTTCAGTCTTTTTTCTCTTATAGCGCAAAAAATAAAAAACCCAACGGTGATTAAATACCACCAAAAGAAAGCTCTATTTGTGTGAAAAAAAGGACAAAAAATTCATATGGGTACAGTGTTGTATGACTGAGTAATTGTCATTCAAAATGTGAGAGCACCGAAAGCTGAAAATTGGTCTGGTTATTAAGGGGGTTTAAGTGCCCAGTGGTCAAGTGGTTAAGGACATCCTTAACAGGTGTACCCACTTTGAAGTTCAGTCTCTACATTGGGTGAACTTGTGTTTTGTGTGTTTCATGGACTGTGCATAGGTTTGTGTGCTAATGAGGCAATTGAAAACACATGTTATATAAAGCTTGCAGATCACATTCTTTACCTTGCCCTGAAAAGAGGCAAGATTGTGTGTGTGTGTGGCCCCAGCAAGAGATTACATTTGGGTGTCCTTATGGAGTTTGTAACACATGTATTTTCTCTTTGTATTTTGTTTATGTCTTTTTTTGTGTGGGGGGATATTTTCCCCTGAAATATTTTTGATGTTGTCAATGTGTGTCGTTTGTAGGTTGTTCTCTTTGATTTATTTGTCTGTGCTGCATTATTTTGCAAAATCTTTCTTAAGATGTTGTGACTAAAGTATAAATCCTTAATAGACGTCCATTTGTGGGTGCAGTCTTTTTATCTCCTGCTAATTTCCAATGCAAAATGGTCAAACCTCAAAAAACTGATTCTGTTGGTGTCTCAAATTAACATACATGTGTTTTGTTTTTCTTGCTCTTTTCCAAGTCCTGTCTTGTTGACCAATAAAATTTCTTACAGTTTGATGTTTGTTTTTTTGTTACTTTTCATGGAACAGATTTCCCAGCTGCAGCTTAACTAGGTAAAACAAAACAGGTGTGATTTGTCAGTTTCTTTCCTGGTGCCTTCATGGTAGCATATGCATGGATTGTGTGCTGCCATGGATCGTCACCAGGAAAGGAAAAATACAGAGAGGTAAGCAGGGCCGTCTTTAATGTTGATTGGACCCTGGGCAAAAAAAATCTTGCCCCCCCCCCCCATGCAATTTTGCTCTCCCCCTGACATACAATAAATATCAGCTAGACTTAAAATCAGTTTACTGTATCAGATCAGGCAGTGATTGTGATTCGTTGCCAGAGGTTACAGCATATCATTACCACTTACTGACTGGCTGCTAGAGGTTACAGCACACATTACGGCTCACCGATTAGTTGCTAGAGGTTACAGCACATGATTTCTTGTTGATTGGTTGCTAGAGGTTACAGAACATCATCTCTTCACTGCAGAGGGGCATGATATACATATGAATGCCACCTTTATTTACATATAAATGCTCCCGTTATTTACGTATGAATGACGGTTATTTACATGTAAACACAAGGTCTGCAGGTGAGTCATCTGTAAACAATAGGGCAGAGCTAGGCAGCATTAGTAGCAGCACTTCACACTGAGATATCAGGACACAGCAAAGGACTAAAACTTCAAAGGACAAGGGAATTTATACTGGAATAGTTGGCAAGTATGAGGCAGCTGCTTTGGGCCCCACAACAATGACAGGGCCCAGGGCATCTGCCCCTTTTGCCCTGCCTTAAAGACGACCCTGGAGGTAAGTATTCAATTTTCCTTTTTAGTGCAGTGGTTCTCAGCCTCAGTCCTCAAGTACCCCCGACAGGACATGTTCTGTGAATTTATCTTATCTAGAATAGCTGTCCAAAATACCAAGTCATTGACTGTGATTTAAAGCACCTGTGCAAGATGAAGGAAAACCTGAAAACATGGCATGTTGGGGGTACTTGAGGACAGGCTTGAGAAGCACCGAGCTAGCTCAAGGCAATACTTTTCTAATTGTGGGCATTTGAGGGAAACCAAGTGAGTGTTAGAACCCCTGCTTGTCTTTTTTAGGTTGGGCTTTGTGTCCCTTTTCCTAAAATTGGCTTCACTTCCTGTCACATAGCCAAACGGGAAATGAGGGTACAACCCTACCAACGTCCTTCCTTGGGGACACACAGGTCAAGCTAACTAGTGTCCCCATTATGCTAATTGCACTATAGCACTTTGTTGTGTACACCCCAAATTATTAGGATTTTCCTTTTTAATAACCCCAAAAATGCCTTTCTGCAATACAAGTGTAGTTGCTGTAAATCTGAGGGGAAGCACTGGTGATTTTATCATCCAATCATGTAGAAGCAAAGATGGTGTTTTTAATTTTTCTTGCATGTCCCCCTCGGATCTCCAGCGACTGCACTTCCAAGTGCACTTGTAGTGCAAAGTGGATAGTGCAAAGTGGATTTGCCTTTAGTAAATAAACCCCAAAGTCCAAGATACCTAATAATTTGGGGTGTACACAACGAAATGCTGGAGTGCAATTTACATAATGGGGAAAGTATTTAGATTGACCTGTGTGTCCCCAAGGAAAGACATTGGTAGGGTTTTACCCTCACTTCCTGTTTGGCTATGTGACAGGAAGTGAATACATTTAAGGTGGCAAAGTTTGGGAGGTGTCTTCACCCTATCAGGGGTGCAGACATCCACAAAAACTGACCAGACTTCTAATCCCTCTGCACTCTATCCCTAAGGAAAAAGAAGAAAGGATTTCATTTAGTTTAACTTTGCAAAGACACATTCCTAAGTACAACTGTGATGCATGTCAATGGCCCATTTAGACCTTGTTTAATAGAAAACACCAGTTGCCTTTCACTAGAAACATTTGTTAGTCCAGTCCTGGAAATCTGCATCTGCTTTACTATTCATTTCCATTAAAATTTGGTTCCTGCATCTAGATGTGTGACCGACGGTTATGTTAAATGCGCAACAGCTGTGTGCACGGAGGTATGTGCCCGTGGTGCATATCTGGTTCCCAGAAGCGGTGGCCAGCACACAGGAATGACATTGTGCCCCTACAGGAAGTTGCTTGTACTGCTGCTAATTTCTTCCCACCACCATGCTCTGCTCACTGTTTTCTGGGGAAGAGATGATCCTTATTTGCAAATTAAGATTTTTTATTACTTTTACATGGGGTGGTGTTTGTGTGGGTTGTGTGTGTATGTCTAAATGATTTTTCCTCAAAGCACACACCGACTTAGTGTTGCTACCTTTCCAGGATTCACCCGGGCAGTTCGGGTTTAACAGTTCCTGTTTAAGACCGCCTGAAACCCGGACTCATTATTCAGACCGGACTATGGCTTCCTAGCAGGGTTGCTGGCTGCAGTTGTCTAATCCGAGAGTGTCTGTTAAGCCTTGTACACACGATCGGATTTTCCGACGAGAATTGTGTGATGACAGGCTGTTGGTGGAAAATCCGACCGTTTTCTCTATCAGACAATTGTTGTCGGATTTTCCGCAGACAAATGTTGGATGGCAGGCTTAAAATTTTCCGTTATCAATAGTCTGTTGTCGGAATTTCCGAGCGTGTGTAAACAAGTCCATTGGACAAAAGCCCAAAGTACAAACACACATGCTGGGAAGCAATGCTCACCAAACACGACATTAGCAGAAGGCGCCAAAAGGGTGGCGCTAAAGAGCTGAAAAACCACAGTTTCATGTTTGTTGGCCGACAATTGTGTGATATGTTTATGCAAGACAAGTTCATGGCTATGGCCATTTTACATACCTTTTCTGATAGTTTAAGTTTTAGTTAAGTGGCCTTTTGGTGCGCAGGAAAACGCACCCTCGTCTAATTCTAAACCATTATTATTTACAGAAATTGTTAATGGCTCAAGAAACCCCTAGAAACCTTTGGAGGAACCCTGGCTGATAAAGGCTGGCATAGGTAGTCATATATTTCTATCCCCCTTGGTGGGAGTGGAGATGACCCATCTATAAGGATATACAGCACACAGCACAAGTGCAGGGCTGTGTTCACACTACCAGATGTTTCTCAGGGATGCAGTTCCTCTGAGCTCCACAAGATGGAGATCTCACTTCTACACAGGAAGTCTCTATGGAAGATGGAAAGTGAGTTCAGGAACAGGCAGGAAGTGATGTCAGGTATAGACAGGAAGTTCCGGGTGAGGGGTCAATCAGGAGGAAGTAGGGAGGAGACATTGCTGGAAGAGGCAGCAGAGGAGGTAATAAGATCTTATTTTCTATTTACACCCAGTAACCGCGTCATGTCCGTCCTCTTCCTCCATAGTCACTGTGACGTCTTTTATCTCCAGCAGATGATGATACACTAAGGTGACCAGAATTTTAAAATGACATTTTTTTTTTTTACTAGTAATGGCAGCAATCAGCGACTCTCTTCCCCCCCGCCTCACAGCCTCTCAAGTCTTACTCTCCGGGCCTGGGCTACTACTGGGTGGGGAGCGGAGGAAGATCACTCCGCCAGGGAAGGCAAGGAGATAAGCAGACAGGCAGCTGGCCGGGACTTGAATCAAAGGCAGAAGAACATGCGAGCGGAATGGGCATGCACCCGAAACTAAAGAAATATTCCCTCCGCTCTGACCAGCATGTGATCATCAGAAAGGGGCACAGATAATGCAAAAAGATAGACCCCCTTAGCTAGTAGGTGCCGGGGTGTGTAATTCAGAATTCGTTTTTTTTCATTCTGCAATGATTGTCTTTGAAATTGCCCCAGCCCCTCTTCAAATCCAATCTGTGGACAGACTTTGTCTAGGGACAGTGTCCTCAATCCGGGGACTGTCCCCAGAAACCAGGGATGTCTGGTCACCCTATGATACACACATATGTAGTGCTACCCCCAGTTAAGAGAGCCGCTGTATTTGTTTTCGGGCCCTGCGTGCAGCACCGCCAACCCCCGGCAATCTTACTCGACCCACTCTGGCACAGTTAGTCTAGGGTTATAATTGTACCACATTCAATTGTATTGCATGAAATAATCTCTAAACAGTAAGACAACACACTGAGGCGAGAGATCAGATATAACAGCTTTACTCTTATAGTAAATAGCATAGGTATAACATCCCAAATGCAACTGGCCTGCAGAGCCCTTCAGCAATCAATTCAGCACACTATAATGGCGCTGCGCGGTAGTCCACCACGGGTAGCTATTATTGTTTAGTGCGCCATAGGGCGCGCATACCATATCTTAACTCCCACCCCGGTCAGGCCTGACATGGAATAAATCTCAGTCACATCCTTAAGGGATTTCTTCGCATGCCAGCTTTCGGTGGTGCACTTGATGAAAAGTATTTGTAATCCACAACAGCCAATAAGTTGGAACACTATACTGGGGGGGAATACTTCAACTCTGTCCTGCTATCAGTCCCCCTCCGGGGAACAGCAGATAAACAAACTGTGGGCCTAGGCAGTCTATAGGCCTGAACATGGCACAGTCTATTGGTCTGGGCAGGTGCCCGCTCACCACTCCGGATGCGATCCCAGTCCGGGATTTCCACCTGCTGTGTCTCCGCACACAGCGTCCGCAACGATCGAGTCCCCGATCTTACTGATGTCCTCACTCGACAGGTCAAGTGCCACCCAGGCTCCGCAGTGGGGTGGAAGGCTCTCTGGAAGTTGCGCAAGGCCCAGGCTTCAGGCCTTGCACTGCAGCAGATCCGCACAGGAAGAAACTCTTGCTTGCAGCGTGGTGTCCAAAGAGGCCGAGCTCCGCCTCGCCTCCTCCTTAAATAGCCCCTCCCATGAGTCTCTGCGGTGGCTAACTGCACTCTGGGTGCCGAACGGGGTTCTGGGTAACGTAGTTCCGGGGCCTTAAAGGAGACCCCGCTACACATATATAGTGTGGAAACCTAGATTAACCCCTTTCAGGGTCTGAACATTTCCCCACTTGTAGGGCTGGAACATTCTCCTTATTTTGGAGATGTGTCACCTTTCCCAACAATCACCTTCTTACCTCATCAGGCTATACTAACGGGTTATATGACTTTTATTAGTGATGGGGGCGGGGTATTTAGGGAGGATTGGAATATGTATGTCTTTATTTTATAAGATTAGAATAGGAAGAAAGAGGCAAAAATATAATTTGTAGTAAATGTCCTGAAAACGAATGTCTCCATAATGGTCCCAGTCTCAGATATTCATCCTAAAATGTGATAAGAACAGTCTTCTGTGACCACGGGAGATCACAGGAATATGATGTGTCCTGGCAAAGCCTAAATACAACGTTCATCTTTTATTTAGGAGATTTGTGACGCACCCGGGAGAAATGACTCTGTGTGTACAGATACCTCACAGAGCGCCCCTCACAGCTCCTTCTACCAATGTCCCTCCAATCCAAGTCAGAGAATCCTATGACATCACACTGACCTCACAGCTCCTCATTCCAATGTCCCTCCAACCAGAGTCAGAGAATCCTATGACACCACACTGACCTCACAGATCCTCATTCCAATGTCCCTCCAACCAGAGTCAGAGAATCCTATGACACCACACTGACCTCACAGATCCTCCTCCCAATGTCCCTCCATCCAAAGTCAGGAAACCCTATGACATCACACTGACCTCACAGCTCCTCATTCCAATGTCCCTCTCGCAAGCAAAGCAAGATGATTGGTTCCAGAATTCCTTGCAACAAGCTTTTAACCTGTCTGGGTAAATTATATCCCAGTGGGGTTTTGCTAAAAATAGAGACCTGATTGGTGAGGTGAGGAGGATTCTGGGAATGTCATTTGATTTTACTATATGTGTTCAGATGTAGAGTTTTCCTCCTGTGAAGTCTGGAGATCATATGACCATCACATTGCCTCCACCTCCCTCCCTGATAGAATAGAGAAATAAGAAGATTCTAGAAGTCATCAGAATGATCATCGAGCTGCTGACAGGAGACATGAGCGGTGCTGGGAAGGACATCATAATGGACAATCAGCCGCCCCTCACATCACCGGGTAAGAGGAGACTTTATTGTAAAGGAGAGAGCAGTACGGAGGCTCCACCTAGATCCCCCATCATCTGATAAACACATAGAAACAATGTATTCAGTCAGTGTGTGTGTTTCCTACAGATGGATCCAGTAATGGGAACCCACCAGAGAGATGTCCCCGTCCTCTGTATTCCCGGGATTCCACACAGGAAGGTCACACCATCCCTCACCATCATCAGGTAGATGAAGAACAATCACTGATAGTATCATTAGGATCTGTACATTATCTGCATTGTTACCATTGGTGTCATTTTTATTTTATATTCAGAGTGGAAACCAGGGAGAGTCTAAAGTTGAGGTTAAAGAAGAGATAAAAGAGGAGGATGATGAGGATGGGGTGATGGAGGAGTCAGAGTCTCTAAAAGAAAACAAAGATCTGTACCAGGACACCATGGTGGAGTCATCCAGCTACAGAAACCCACCAGAGAGATGTCCCCGTCCTCTGTATTCCCGGGATTCTACACAGGAAGGTCACACCATCCCCCACCATTATCAGGTAGATGATTGACAATTATTGGTAGATCTGATTTATACACAACATGTTTGTTACAATGAATGTTTTATTATATATCCAGAGTGGAAACCTCGGGGATGATAATATTGATGTTAAAGAAGAGTATAAAGAGGAGGATGAGGAGTATGGAGTGATGGAGGAGTTTTCAGAAGGACACAAGGATATGATGGAGCCACCTAATACCAGGAACCCACCAAAGAGATGTCCCCATCCTCTGTATTCCCGGGATTCCACACAGGAAGGTCACACCATCCCCCACTGTTACAAGGTTGGTGGGACAGAGGATATAAAACACATTTATAGATATGTGCAGATTTTAAATGTGATGTCACAATAATAAAGCTTATATCTTACAGATGATATTCTCTCTCATTTTCTTGATTTAGAGTGGAGATCCAATCGATATAGAATTTGAGGTTAAATCAGAAGAAGAGAGGTATGTGAGGGATGATCAGCAGTCTATGGAGGAGGATGGAATAACGGGGACATTTATAGAGGAGGACACTCCTACAGAGATCAGCACAGGTGGGTCATTAACACTAAATACATTCCTCCACCCATACTGCTCACTGATTGGTCCAGAGTAGGGCGGGGACTGGGTGATATCAGCCTGTAATCCCCTGGTCACTTTCCTGAGCTGTGTTCCCCATCCTGTATTCCTGTATTTCTCTCGGATAATCTTCCTTCTCTGTGCTGCAGACACAATTTATGTATCTAGACTGGATTTATGGAGATTCTGGGGTTCAGCTGGCAGCAAAATGTTCATTTTCACCATAGATGTTACTAGACCTATGCACCTGGGGTATGTACTTTGGGTCTTCTGCTCCATACCAGAGTATGGCAAGATCTCTGACAGGACAATTCTCCCAGGATTACTTGTTCTGTTATCTGCTGGCTGTGCCGGGTGGAGGGATATGTCTGTATAGTCTCAGACCCAAGTCACTGAGTGCAGTCTCAGGAGCTGGGAGGCAGCGGTGTGAGACCTCTGCAACTTGTCTCATGTAAAAAATGAATCTTCCACTGATTACTGAATACCAATATTATGACCCCTGACCCTTACACTGTATACTCTATATTATAAATTACATACTCCTGCACTATATTCTCTATGTTGTACATTACATCATTCTGATACTATATAGTCCTATCTGTTGTATCTTATACAATATGTTGTACATTACATAGTCCTGACTTCTGCTCTCTCCCCTCTACCCACTGCTATATATACATATAATATATATTCTTTTTTGTTACACCCATTTCCTACCAGCTGGACATTTTATATCTGATGATTTGATTGGCGCACAGACTTTTACATGTTGATAATAATGTGATAACATCCTCAAACTTTGGAACCTTAAACAGAAAGTGATAATGAGGGAGGTGTCAATAACCCAATGATGGTGGTCTTCAGGATCAGTCCAGTCTTCATCTTGGTTGTTCTCCCCCCCCCCCCCCAGCCTCAGTCCCTGACCTCTGGTGTGGCTCAGCCCCTCTGTTATTCATGACTAAATCATGGATTAAATAAGGAAGTGCAGGACTTCTTGTGTTGGGAAAATGGCAATGAGTGATAGAGGGGGTGGGGACACTCGTCATATAATCCCCTCATCACTGTCACTCCTATAAAAGACAGTTCTCGTTGTTTCCTCACTCTCTGACTAAGGTCCATGAATAAAGAAATGAACTGGTAGGAGATCAGAGATGTGGGGCTGAAACAACTAATCAATTCTGAAAATAGTTGTCAACTATTTTCAGAATGGATTATTTGGTCAGTTGATTAATTGGCCTGCATACAGAATGCATTATTTCTTTAAATATCAGAAAATACGGCTCAGTACACCATCCATACATATCAGTAAATGCCCGAGAACTTGAATGTGTGAGGAGCAATGCCTCATGGGACATGTAGTCCTGGGCAAGAGAAGGAAACAAGTGATTCTAAAGGCAGGAGATTTTGTACCTTCCTATAGAAGAACTCTATACTATACTCTGTACCTTCCTATAGGGGAACTCTATACTATACTTTGGGTTCATATAGGGGCACTCTGAAGGCAGGAGGAACCAGAAGTGGGGGAGGGGTCCAGAAGAGGAGAATCAGGGCTGCTCTCTGCAAAACCATTACACAGAGCAGGTAAGTATGACAAGTTTGTTTAAAAAAATCCAACATTTACAATGACTTTAAGGGCTCTGTGCAGGGAAGATCAGCATCTGACCCCAGAGAAGGTGGAGACTGATAGACTGGAAGGAATAGAAGGCATTACTATTACATAAAGAAAAAGTTTACCAGTGTTGTGCATTATATATAAAATTATTATATCCATGAAAAGAGTCTCAGCTTTCAGTACTACTGTAATATATAAAAGTCCCCCCTCCCCCTCTAACCTTCATATATCTTCATGTGTGACTCCCAGGTAAAATCCCCATATATCCTACTTCTGGGTATATTTATTATATATATATATATATATATATAATATATATATATATATATATGATATATTACGTTCACTATTTCACAGTATAAATGAATCCCTTATAGTAGTGATTAGCTGCTGTTTTTGTACAATAAAGGGCTATTTTCTTTTTATCCCCATCATAACAGATGATTAAATAAAATCATGCTGCTGCTACTAAATGTCCTATGCTGGTCATACACGGATCCATTTTTGGACGAGAATATTCACACAAATATTTGTATGAAAATTATTTGTACATTCGATGAATGGACGAGTGTAGTTTGAAAATTCCACTTGATTTTAACATTCAATTATAAAATGAATGTAACTTCTGAGCAAAAACCACATACACGATGTGATAATTTGTTTGATGGAGAAAAGTTTTCTGTTCTGCTCCTTTGAATTTTCCCGTCACTGTGGTGGAAAATGAACGCCGATTTCACCCACTAATGGTTAGAAAATTGGATGAATGTTTTTGTGAAAGAAAAAATGAGTTTGTGTCCGGCCAGTATAAGTGACATCAGGTGCAGGGAGCTTGTATCCACCTACCTGTCTATGACAAGGGAGTCTGTCATCCATCATATTATATTACACTCCTGTCTGATCATCTGCAAAACAGCGTTTTACCTATTTTTTATATTTTATTAATGTTGATCTCTGATTGTGATCTGTAGCAGATTCACCCTCTAATAATACATCTATCTGTCTGTTATTCTCAGAGTGGATTAAATATCCAACTATATATCTGGATATTTATATTTACCGCTGTATATAGATATTCAAGAATATTAACTCCATTATACACCAAACTTTTTATTCCTGACACAAAGCATGACAGCATACACGTATGGGATAGGCTCCGCCTCTCGCCCAATCAGGACTGGTTATACTATATTTTAATAAGTCGCCTCCCTCTAGGCGGCATTCACTTTTTTTTCCCCTCAAACGCTCAACTGGTTAGATCTGTGAACCAATGAAGATTTTATTTTTGCCCTCACCTTGCCGGATTCATCTGGCCAGCCGTACAGGTTCAGCCTCTTTCCTGTGACGAAGCCCATCTGTTCGGTTGTAAAACTTCCATACGAGGGAGAACCCCCCCCAGGTCCAGATACTGGGGCGCTGGGATATTGGTCTCTGGATGCAGGTAAAACAGTTCTGTCTTGTGGTTGGGTCGGATCCAGTCTCTCCTCCCTGGTGAGTTGTGGCCCCACACACACATTTTGTTAGTTTGACTTTGGATATGTTGGTTTTCCTTGCAAAGATGCTGGAATTTTCTGTCAGGGCTACCCCTTCCAAGATGGCTCCTTGTCTGTTTCCTGTGGCTGGACACAGCGTTCAGTCAGCAGGGAGCAACGAGATGATATTGGGGCAACTCCTGGCCCACTGTAGCAGTGACTGGGAGCTCCAGGCGGCTGCCTGGGAATGGAATGAGGGCCACCTGTCAGGTATGGAGCCTCTCCCATCCCCCCTTAGAGCCAGTCAGGGAGGGGTGTTGCACAGAGCAAGTAATCTTTCAATGGACTGTCATGCAGGGGCGGGTCCAGGGGGGGGCAACAGGGCAATTGCGCCCTCCCCCCCCCCCCCGGAAAATACCAAACTGACATGTCACTTGCACTTGTGCTGCCCCTGCCCGAGTCTCTCTCTCGCATCAGCCGATCAGCGACGCTGAGAGAGAGACTCGTCTAGTGTTATTACGGCTACGCCGCACTGACCAGGAGCCAGAGGAGGTGGGTGGAGCCTCTTCCCTGCACTCGTTGCTAGCACCCTGGCCGCTTGGCCTCTAGCAACGAGTGACGTCAGAGTCACATCAGACTCGGTTCTCAGAGCCGATGTGACAGAAGCTTCAAATAGGGGAACAGTTGTTGCTGCAGCCTGCAGTTTAGACTGACTAGTCAAAATGTCCAGCGTCCACTGGCACTGTCAGTGGCAGAGCGCCAGCATTCTTCTCCGCCCTCACCTTGTGGCAAGTGACAATCTGCAACATGTGACAGGTGACATGACAAGTGACAATCCGCAACGTGTGGCAAGTGACAATCCGCCACGTGTGGCAGGTGACGTGGCAAGTGACAATCCGCAACTTGTGGTAGGTGACGAGGCAACTGACAATCCGCAACTTGTGGCAGGTGACATGGTTAGTGACAATCCGCAACTAGTGGCAGGTGACGAGGCAACTGACAATCCGCAACTTGTGGCAGGTGACATGGTTAGTGACAATCCGCAACTAGTGGCAGGTGACGTGGCAACTGACAATCCGCAACTTGTGGCAGGTGACATGGTTAGTGACAATCCGCAACTAGTGGCAGGTGACGTGGCAACTGACAATCCGCAACTTGTGGCAGGTGACATGGTTAGTGACAATCCGCAACTTGTGGCAGGTGAAGTGGCCAGTGGACAATCCGCAACTTGTGGCAAGTGATGTGGCAAGTGACACACTCGGGGCTCCCACTGATTCTGCATTATGGTGAGTTGAAGTATTTCATTTTATATTACAATGTAATAATAGAAATAATGCGATACAATCATCCTAACACCATAACAACCATGGTGCTGTGATGATTGAAACGCCGACACCAGCCATTTCCCCGATAAATTGCCCGCAAAAAAACGTATTTTCTGGCAGTGCCCCCCCTGAGACTAGACTCTGGATCCGCCCCTGCTGTCATGGTGTGTCTGAATCATTATGCTGTTAATATACAAGCTGCCAAAGTAGGTTAAAACTGCTGTGTATAGTTCTGTCTGTTTCATTTGCCTCACAGGTTTTTTTGTTTTGTCTGTAGGACTACTAATGCATAAACTGATATATCAGGTGTTTGCTGCAAAGTTGAGTCTTTCCTATTAACTCAGCAAGATCTGGCTTTGCAGGTTTGCGATCACTGTGTCAATGCTCTAATGCTTGGATTTGCTGTTTTTAACCTTTACAGGGCAGTTGCCTAGTGCAGGTGATCCTGCTAGATATATTAACCCTTCATTGCTCTGCTTATGACAAAATTATGCTTCAGTATGGATGCCACTGCTATGCATTGTGTTGCTGCTATGCGTTGTAAGGTCTACTTTGAGTACAATGTGTTTAATGATTGCTATGCCTAGATGCTATGTCTAGATGCAAGCGTAAAAAAAAAAAAAAAACTACTTAGATTACAGTGCTTTAACTAGTTGGTTTGGTACACTATCTGTAATCGCTTCTGTCAAAGGGTTTAACCCTTGCGCACAGCATATAGATCCATTTGCTGCTTCAATGCCAAAACTTCACTCCAAACAAGCAGAGCTCCTTAACGGAGGAGTTGCAACATTTAAACAGCGGCCTGCAACACTTTGCGGCCGAAGGAAGCATCTGAAGATGCAGCCACATCAATCTTATAGAATTTTGAAAAGGCATGAACGGACGACCAGGTCGCCGCCTTGCACACTTGTGCAACCGACGCTTGATGCCGGAAAGTCCAGGAAGCACCAATTGCCCTGGTGGAATGCGCCGTAACCGGAAAGGGAGGCGCCCGCCCCTTAAAGGCATAGGCCTGTATAACAGTCTGTCTGATCCACCTAGAAATGGTGGCAGACAAAACCGCTTGGCCCTGTTTTGGACCAGAGACCAGACACAAACAGTGAGTCAGACTTCCGAATAGAAGCAGTAGCCGACAGGTACACCCGTAAGGCTCGCACCACATCCAAATTGTGAAGCGCAAACTCTCTGGAATGCGATGGGTGAGGGCACAAAGACGGAAGGACAATGTCCTCAATAAGGTGAAAAGTCGAAACCACCTTTGGAAGGAAAGACGGTCGCGGAAAATGGGTGTGTGATTGGCCACTGATATTGTATAAAGGCTATGTCCTAGCCAGTACTTCCAGGTATTTGTTATGACCACATTTAAAAAATAGGAATAACCTCTGAAGGTGGGATTTTTAAGGCAACACACTCAAAAAAATGAATTTTATATAGAAAAGTATTTAATTTTTACATATTATTATAAACACATGATCAGAAAAAAAAAAAATATGATATACAAATATTAAAAACATGAACAGTGATTGAAATCTAGATGTTGTAATGATACTATCCATCCTCAATTGGCAGTCACCGGATCAACTGGTGATGGTGAGAGTGGGTGAACCAACGCGTTTCAAATGTGTAACATTCTTCCTCAGAGAAAATTATAGTATCAAAATCTACAATAGATCAAAAAAACAAATTACCATCAAACATCACATCAACATGTTTTGTTTTGTGATGTTTGATGGCAATTTGTTCTATTGTAGATTTTGATAGGTTATTCCTATTTTTAAATACTTACAGGGATGATGGCAACTACATGTCCCTCTACATGAGTTGGTTTCAATTTGTTATGATCTCAAACCTGCAGCTCATATCTTGAGCCATAAGCTTACTCAGAGACCAGCCACGATCATCAATAAGGTGAGGGTCAGGTATGTATGCTATCATTAAAAAAAGAATAAAAAAGAGTGCATGGGCAGTATGGATTGTAAAACTCTCCAACCCTTAAATACCAGCACCACTCCCCAAAGAAAGAGTGGCAACTTGGTCTTTCAATAGTGACATGTCCTGTTTGGCTCTAAAACTGCTATACATTCAAAGTGCTGCCAAGAGGGGCAGGCTAAAAGAAATCATAAGGACCATCCTGGGCAAAATGGGGAGTGTGGTCAGCTGACATGCCCGCCAAGATGCTATGCCAAGTTGCATATCAGACGGCAGTAAAACACAACGGCAGATGTGTTCACTCAAGTGAAAACTGACTGGGTGGATCTCTAGTTGCTAAGGCTCAGGTACTAAGCTAATCAAACAGCTGAGTCTGTTTAAAGGGTACCTCCTGCCTCAAAAAACAGCAGGCCAAAGAGCATTCAACAAATTGGCCAGATGTGTCTTCATGCTAGCAGAGGATGCAAGATCCCCTCTGAAAAGCCCAAATCTTACTGCAGAGGCAGTTGGCCAGGCCAAGTAATCTTCATCAGACTAGCGAGAAGTGCCAGTCTGCCAGCGGATGATGCGATAGCTTTCGCAGAGACATGAAAACAGCAATAGAGATCTACCATTAGGGAGTATGATATGGCCTGTGTTGGAGTTCACTTCAGTAGCCAAGGCTATTTGGTTCTCAGCAGACAAGTTGAGGACAAATTTGGCAAGTAATACGCCTCTGTGGTGTTTGGTCCATGAGTGAAATTAGAGTGACCAGCGAGGCAGTGCAACCACTATGGATGCAGCAGGCTGTTCCTCCTACTATTCTGTGGGGTTAGTCAAGCCCTATGGCTTAACTCACTGATGGCGTATGCCTCTTCTAAGTCGATTGGAATATGATTTAAGATGGAATCAGTGAGGTCCAGACCAGGGACTAATCCCTTAGGCTAGTCACCTAGGCCCAGAACAAATAATTGGTGACAGGGCCTGAGAAGAGCTAGAGAAAAGATTGGAAGATCCATAATCGTCTTTAATCGCCTACGCTCAAGACTGCTACTCTCGAGGAGCAGCAAAGTTCACTCAAATGTGCCCAGTAGGTGTTATATTGCAGAAATTGAATGCAAATTAGGGCAGGATACTGGGGACCAGTGGAGCCTGTGCAGCACTTGTCTTTGTGCTGTGATCTGTCTGCAACAAAACCTGGGGACAACAATGGAAGATTCCAGGTGTGCTGGCGAGTTGTACTTTGTGCAGTAAGGAAGTCAATAGAATTTCTTCCCACTCTTCCAATCAAGGCTTTAAGCAAATGTTACCAAATCTTGTCCAACAGGAATAACTGGTCCATTGTCGTCAGTCGGAAAGCAGATTCAGGCAAAATATTTAACAAAGGATCAAGATCCAAAACGTCATATGGAGTCATTGAGAACAATCACTCAAACTAGCAGATAAAACAGCTACAGTTTCTCTAGATCTAGCTGATGTGTACATGCACACTTTGGTACACCCAGGCTTCTGAGAATTTCACTCCGGGCTCGTTCAACAACCATTGACCTTTCCACATACTCAAGACATTTTTCCAGAACATTGCTTCCAGTAATGGCCGTCTTGCGGAAGCAAGGGCTGCAGGTTCCTATTTGGACAACAGCTGTTGGTGGCTCAACATCCTCCAGGTCCTGGCAAACCCTGATTCAGAGGGAAGGCCAATTAATCTCATTATAATAATGACATTTTAGACGTTCAGGAGAATACTGTAGAGTTGCCCACACGGAGGGTGACAGTATTAGGACTTATGTGAAGGCAAGTCCTAGCTCTATCCCATCTGTTTGTATCCCATGGTCTCAAATGGTCAATAAGATTGAGAACATCATAAACTGGCCTTCTAAGGTAATGAGAGATTTTGCTTCCTATTCCAGGGAAGATTACCCACATATGAGACTAGTCCTGTTGATGGTGGCTAAGGATAGTTAATCTTATCAACTTTCATAAACTTCCAGACGTAACAATCATTAAAGTCTAATCACCTCGGTGCCCTCCTAGCTCAAGTCAATGACATAGGCCAGTGGTGCAAGAAGTGTCTAACACCAGGGGTACAGTGGTTCCCAAGTGGGGCAGTTATTTGGGCAACACAGCCTAGAAGGCCTCAGGTATGCTCCAAACAGACGGCTATAGGTAATCTCTTATCGTCATGGCAAGAGGCATCTCCTATTCAGGTATGCCAACAGTAAAACCTGTCTCATCTCACCGCTCTGTGTTCTGGTGTCCCAGAACTTCCTGGCAGATATGGTAAAATACGAAGCCTTGGATGTTGAGGGTGAGTCCCTAGACCAACAAACGGTTCAATGAATCTCAATTTAGCAGTAAACTCAATGGTCAGGAATGGAAGTCATTCCTGCAAGCGGAGCTTCCCAGAAGTGGAAGCAGTGGATCTACGAACATCCAGCTGGGTCAGCAGGTTAGCCTGTATAGCCAGACTCGTGATCTCTAAGCTCCTCATCAGGATCATAGTACATAGTTAGGCAGGTTGAAAAAAAGACACAAGTCCATCTAGTTCAACCAGGATCCGTAGTCATACAGCTGGGATAAGGGCAATGATCAAGTGGCCTTACAAGCCATGGTGTCCTCAAAGTACAGTCTTTGGCCCAAGTTCCTCCTATTCTATTCTTCCTAAGATCTCAGACCTTACACAGCAGAGCCAAGTGTATCCAAATTCAGCCACGTTACATCTAGCAACTGGGAGACTAAGTTAGGAATGCTTATCTAGGGGTCTCATCTTCATTATTTTAAATTTTGTGGAAGCTGGAGGAACCTGCGGCAAACGCCAGGTATACTAAAACATGGAAAATCTTGCAGAATTTCAGGATGAATCCTCTGCTCCCGACTGCAAAGATTAAGATGTCTGCAAGTAATCCAAGATAAGGGATTGAGCGGTAGTCAAGTCTTGGTCAGGTCCTCACTTCCTGAGATCCAGTGACCGCTGCATATCTGGAGGAGCCAATTCCGAAAGGCCGGTACAGATCGTTCTTTTCCCTTTACAACTTGCAGTGCAACTAGGGTCATTCTTCTGAACAAGACTACCTCAATAGGTTCAGTGACACTAAAGTAGTATTTCTTAAGGATATCATGTCTTTGAGAATTCTTTCAGAGATCCAAGTGTCAAGCAGTAAACTACCTTGTTGCTACCATAATCAAACAAAATGGATCTGGTTTCTTCTTCACCAGCACCAGACGAGGGTCTGCATCGTTGCTTCTGGGTCAAAACATCACCCTTCCGGCATGTCCAAACTAAAATGTCAGCGTCACCACAAGCTGGAGTAATGGACATGTGTGGAAAAAATACATGGAAGTGGTCCTTCTCTAAAAGGTCAAACAGTGGCCTCTTCAGGCCTGGCAGTATCAGAAGAAGACATTTTCACTGTCCACTAAGACAATAGCATTATCTCGGCTCAGAGTAGCCTAAGGGACTTATAGAAGGAAGATAAATTCATCAATCTAGTTCAGAGCTCACTTTATCAGATGGGTGGTATGCTCACGGGCAAAATCCAGAGGTCCAGAATTTTACAGGATAACAACCAGGTTCATATACTACAAAACAATTGTTTTGCCTATTGCAAAGTCAATCAGGCAACATTGGAATCAGGGGAATTGACTTCAGTTCTAAACAAATCTAATGATATATTGATTCAAACGCTTCAGCATGACCCTCCCTTATAGGATTGTTGGCGTGCTACATCCCATACGTGTATGCTGTCATGCTTTGTGTCAGGAAAACTGAAAAATGTATACTTATAAAACAAGAAATTGATCGCACACTGGAACTCCAACTTATCTTGATGTCATCTTTATTGTCAACAGGGTCAGACAGATACAGGCAATGGTAGAAGCGTTTCACAAATGACACCTTGCTTGTTTATACTTACCTGACGGTAATTTTCCTTTCCTGATGCAAAGCATGACAGCATACAGGTCCCTCTCTTGTGGGTTTCGCGTTTGAGTATAGCTATGAGAATGCCGCCTAGGGGGATGCGACTTATTTAAATATAGTATAACCAGTCCTGATTGGGTGAGAGGCGGAGCCTGTCCCATACATGTATGCTGTCATGCTTTGCATCAGGAAAGGAAAATAACCGTCAGGTAAGTATAACATTTTCCGTTTTGAGGTTTTTATCCAATTAATCGAAACAATAATCTGCCAACTAATCAATTCTGAAAATAATCATTAGTTGCCGCCCTACAGAGGACCCATTTACTAGTTACCTTGAGGGGGGAAATTGTAAGATCTTCAGAGAAAAAGCTGCCTGATGTGGGCGGAGTCCTGGTTTAGGGGAACCAATCTGCTCATGTCTAGTAATAATCTTTGTATTTCTATTTTAGTAGATGGACGGAAGATGAGGAAAACCTCAGAGGATTGTCTCACTTTGTCTCCAGACTGTAAAGTAGAAGATGAGGACATCACACAGTATAGTCCAGGAGAAAACCCGACTACCTCAAATGTCCATCCGGCACCACACAGTGTAGATGGACCATCGTATTCCTCTTATCCTGAGGAACCTCAGACTGTGCGGGACGGTGCCGGATCATCGTATTCCTCTTATCCTGAGGAACCTCAGACTGTGCGGGACGGTGCCGGACCATCGTATTCCTCTTATCCTGAGGAACCTCAGACTGTGCGGGACAGTGCCGGACCATCGTATTCCTCTTATCCTGAGGAACCTCAGACTGTGCGGGACGGTGCCGGACCATCGTATTCCTCTTATCCTGAGGAACCTCAGACTGTGCGGGACAGTGCCGGATCATCGTATTCCTCTTATCCTGAGGAACCTCAGACTGTGCGGGACGGTGCCGGACCATCGTATTCCTCTTATCCTGAGGAACCTCAGACTGTGCGGGACAGTGCCGGACCATCGTATTCCTCTTATCCTGAGGAACCTCAGACTGTGCGGGACGGTGCCGGACCATCGTATTCCTCTTATCCTGAGGAACCTCAGACTGTGCGGGACGGTGCCGGACCATCGTATTCCTCTTATCCTGAGGAACCTCAGACTGTGCGGGACGGTGCCGGACCATCGTATTCCTCTTATCCTGAGGAACCTCAGACTGTGTGGGACGGAGCCGGACCATCTTATTCCTCTTATCCTGAGGAACCTCAGACTGTGAGGGACAGTGCCGGACCATCGTATTACTCTTATCTTGAGGAACCGCAGACTGTGCGGGACGGTGCCGGACCATCGTATTCCTCTTATCTTGAGGAACCTCAGACTGTGCGGGACGGTGCCGGACCATCGTATTCCTCTTATCCTAAGGAACCTCAGACTGTGAGGGACAGTGCCGTCCTTCCAACAGATAAGAGGCTTTCCTGTACTGAGTGCGGGAAGTGTTTCCAATTTAAATCCTATCTTAATGTGCATAAAAGATCTCACACAGGGGAGAAGCCGTATTCCTGTCCTGAGTGTGGGAAATGTTTTTCAGTGAAGTCCAATCTTTACACACATCAGAGATCTCACACAGGAGAGAAGCCGTATTCCTGTCCTGAGTGTGGGAAATGTTTTTCATTGAAGTCCAATCTTTACACACATCAGAGATCTCACACAGGAGAAAAGCCGTTTTCCTGTCCTAAGTGCGAGAAATTTTTTTCACACAAGTCCCACCTTTACACACATCAGAGATCTCACACGGGGGAGAAGCCGTATTCCTGTCCTGAGTGTGGGAAATGTTTTTCACAGAAGTCCAGTCTTTACACACATCAGAGATCTCACACGGGGGAGAAGCCGTATTCCTGCCCTAAATGCAGGAAATGTTTTTCAGTGAAGTCCAGTCTTCACACACATCAGAGATATCACACAGGTGAGAAGCCATATTCCTGTGTTGAGTGTGGGAAATGTTTTTCAGAGAAGACCAATCTTTACACACATCAGAGATCTCACACAGGTGAGAAGCCGTATTCCTGTCCTGAGTGCGGGAAATGTTTTTCAGTGAAGTCCAGTCTTTGCAAACATCAGAGATCGCACACAGGGGAGAAGCCGTATTCCTGCCCTGAGTGTGGGAAATGTTTTTCAGACAATTCTACTTTTAACAGACATCAGAGATCTCACACAGGGGAAAAACCATATTCCTGTCCTGAGTGTGGGAATTGTTTTTCACAGAAATCCAATCTTTGCGTACATCAGAGATCTCACACAGGGTCAAAGCCACTTTCTTGTCCTGAGTGAGGGAATTGTTCCTCACTGAAGTCCTGTACATCAGGGATCCCACACAACCCTTGAGGTGTATTAGTGCCTTGCGTGTGGGAAATGTCTTCTATATGAATGTTGCTGGACATCACAGCTCTCATGTGGGGAAGAAGCACACCCTGATATACACCTCAGATATACTCCATGACTGATCTTCATCATGTATAAAACAGTTCCAGGGGTGTGGACATTTAAAAAAAAACGACATGTCCAATGGAGTAAATCGGGGTCCCAATCTCCTTGTCCCTTATGACAATCTCCTTGTTCCTCATCTACCAGAGAGCTTAGCAGTGGTGTGGGAGTACTGTACTCATATGTCATTTGTATCTATTTAAAAAAAAAAAAAATTCTTTTTTTCCCCCCCACAAATAGAGCTTTCTTTTGATGGTATTTAATAACCTCTGGGGGTTTTATTTTTTGTGCTACAAATAAAAAAGACAGACTTATGAAAAAAAAATACTTGTTTCTGTTATAAAATTTTGTAAATAAGTAAGTTTTCGCCTTCACTGATCGGCACTGATGAGGCGGTACTAATATGCAGCACTGATTGGTGTCACTGATGAGGAGGTACTGACAAGCTGACAAGCATCCCTGATGAGCACTGATTGGCATACCTGGTTACATAGTTAGTCAGGTTGAAAAAAGATACAAGTCCATCCAGTTCAACCAAAAAAAAAATAATAATAATAATGCAATCCCAAATACACGATCCTTCACCCACAGTTGATCCAGAGGAAGGCAAAAAACCTCAGCAAAGCATTCTCCAATTTGCTACAGCAGGGGAAAAAAATTCCTTCCTGATCCCTGAGAGGCAATCAGATTTTTCCCTGGATCAACTTTACCTATAAATGTCAGTACCCAGTTATATTATGTACATTTAGGAAAGAATCCAGGCCTTTTTTAAAGCAATCTACTGAGCTGGCCAGAACCACCTCTGGAGGGAGTCTATTCCACATTTTCACAGCTCTTACTGTGTAGAAATCTTTCTGTATTTGAAGAATAAATAATTTTATAGCTGAGCTCCTCCATGCCTCTTATTAGTTTGGTTGCCCTACTCTGCACTTTCTCCAGTTCCCCGATATCCTTTTTGAGAACCGGTGCCCAATACTGAACTGCATATTCCAGATGAGGTCTTACTAATGATTTGTACAGGGGGGAAAAATTATATCTCTCTCTGGAGTCCATACCTCTTAATACAAGAAAGTACTTTGCTCGCTTTGGAAACCGCAGCTTGGCATTGCATCCCATTATTGAGCTTATGATCTACCAAAACCCCCAAATCCTTCTCCACTATGGATCCCCCCAGTTGTACTCCCCCTAGTATGTATGATGCATTCATATTCTTAGCCCCCAAGTGCATAACTTTACATTTATCAACATTAAACCTCATCTGCCACATAGTCGCCCAATTAGACAGCACTGAGGTTGGCTTGTAAATTGGAGACATCCTGTAAGGACGTTATTCCACTGCATAGCTTAGTGTCATCTGCAAAGACAGAAATGTTACTTTTAATCCCAGACCCAATATCATTTATAAAGATATTAAAAAGTAAGGGTCCCAGCACTGAACCTTGGGGTACACCACTAATAACCTTAGACCAGGGGTCTTCAAACTACGGCCCTCCAGGTGTTCAGGAACTACAATTCTCATCATGCCTAGTCATGTCTGGGAATGTCAGAGTTTTGCAATGCCTCATGGGATTTGTAGTTCCGCAACAGCTGGAGGGCCGTAGTTTTGAGGATCCCTGCCTTAGACCATTCAGAGTAAGAATCATTAACCACTACTCTCTGAATTCTGTCTTTTAGCCAGTTTTCTATCCATTTACAAATTGATCTTTCCAAGCCTGTAGACTTTACCTTACACATTAGCCGTGTGTGGGGAACGGTGTCAAATGCTTTGGCAAAATCCTGGTATACCACGTCCACAGCCACCCCTCTGTCCAAGTATACCATGTCCACAGCCACCCCTCTATCCAAGTATACCATGTCCACAGCCACCCCTCTGTCCAAGTATACCACGTCCACTGCCATCCCTCTGTCCAATTATACCACGTCCACCGCCACCCCTCTGTCCAAGTATACCACGTCCACAGCCACCCCTCTGTCCAAGTATACCACATCCACAGTCACCCCTCTTTCCAAAGTTTTACTTACCTCTTCATAAAAAGAAATCATATTTGTTTGACAACTTCTGTCTTTCATGAATCCATGCTGTCTGTTGCTTAAAGCGGATTTCCACTTAAAAATAGAACTTCCACTTATCCGTTTCCTCCCCCTCTGGTGTCTAATACAGGTATTTGCTCCCACTTCCAGTGATAGCTGCAGAATATGCAGCAATTTACACCATGTCCCGTCCCCCCGCTGTCTTTTTTGGAGACACACAGGTCCCAGAAGACAGCAGAGACCAGTCAGGATGCATAGCGCGACTCGCGCAAGTGCAATAGGGAACCATGCTATGAAGCCCCAAGGCTTCACTTCCTGATTCCCTTACTGAAGATGCCAGCACCTGCACCCGGGAGCCGAGAGACGGGTCAGCTTTGGATGAGGACATCATGGGTGCCCTGGACATGTAACTGTCCTTATTTTAAAAGTCAGCAGCTGCAGTATTTGTAGCTGCTGACTTTTATTTTTTGGGGTGGAACTCCGCTTTAAAATATTTTTTCCAGCAAGAACTCGTCTATGTGGTCTTTTATTAAACTCTCCAGTATCTTCCCAACTATAGAAGTTAAACTAACAGGCCTATAGCTACTTGGTAAAGACTTTAAAGCCTTTTTAAATATGGGCACCACATTGGCCCTACGCCAAGCCAGTGGTACCATTCCAGTCATTAACGAGTCCCTAAAAATTAGAAACAATGGCCTTGAAATTACAGCGCTCAATTCTTTTAGGATCCGTGGGTGTATGCCATCTGGTCCAGGTGCTTTATCCACCTTTATTCTGTCTAAATATTTCTGGACCATATTCCCTTTGAGCCATTGTGGATCATTTGGGTCTGTGTCACTACCACCCCCATTTTGGACATGAGCTCCCCCATGCTCCTTTGTATACACAGAGCTGAAGAAAGTATTAAAAAAATGTGCCTTCTCTTTGTCCCCAGTCACCCACTCTAGATTATTTTGTAAAGGGCCTACATGCTCAGACCTGTCCTTTTTTACTATTAATATATTTGAAGATTTTTTGGGGTTTGTCCTACTATCTTTTGCAATCTGTCGTTCGTTTTGCTTTTTTGCGTCCTTGATTTCGTTTTTGCATATTCTGTTATATTCTTTGTAACATTTAAATAATGATAGTGTTCCTTCATTTTTATATTTTTAAAAAAAATTTTTTATTATTTATAGCCATTTTAACTTTGTCCGTGAGCAACCTAAGTTTTATTTTTAGCCTTTTAAATTTATTACCTATGGGAATATACACTGCTCAAAAAAATTAAAGGAACACTTTTGAATCAGAACTCCTGGGATATTGATCTGGTCAGTTAAGTAGCAGAGGGGGAGGGGTGTAAACAGAGGGGGTTGTTAATCAGTTTTAGCTGCTTTGCTGTTAATTGAAATTAACAACAGGTGCACTAGATGGGAAACAATGAGACGACCTCCAAAACAGGAATGTTTTTTCAGGTGGAGGTGTCTGAATTTTTTTTTTCCCCTACTCATCTTTTCTGACTGTTTTTCACTAGTTTTGCATTTGGCTAGGGTCAGTGTCAATACTGGTAGCACGAGGCGATACTTGGACCCTATAAAGGTTGCACAGGCAGTCCAACTCCTCCAGGATGGCACATCAATACTGTCAGGGACCTGCCAGAAATGGAAGACGTTTCCTGCTTCCCTCTGTACCTGTGCACCGGCGCGCGTGCATGCGCCAATTGCGCGTGCACGCTAATTGCACGCGCGGTGTGTGCACTAAACGCTATGGCGCCATTATGCCTTTAAAAAGCCAGCAGTTGCAATAATGCATTGCTGTCTGATCTGCAGCTTTGAAACCTGTAGACCTGCACACCTGTTACCAGTTACCTGTACCGACCCGGCTTTGCTCGACCACCCAATTTCTCCAATCCTGACCTCGGCTTGCCTTGACCCAGCTCTGTCTCCTACCTGCTGCCAGACCTTGCCTGTACCTCTGATTACGTTTAAACCTGCTGAACCATACGTCTGATTGCCTGCACTGACCCGGCTTGTCTGACCCTCCTGCTGTCTGCTGTTTGTGTGCACCTAACCAGGCTTGTCTCACCCTGCTCCAGCTTCCGCTGTTCCTGTATCCGCCAGCTCCCAGGGCGCTGACCCGCAACCACCTCCTCTGCTGCCTACAGTTCCAGCCATCCCTGGAGGATCACCACCTTGCCACGGTGCCAACCACTACACCTACCTCAGGCACTCCTACCTCACTGCGCTCTCGAGGTCACTGTCCTCACTCCAGTGACTCCTGAGCCAGGGCTGTAAGAGAGGTCTCCTCCTAAAAGTCAAGCTCTATGATCAGGTACGTTCTGTACATAACAAATACGTGTCATTGCCAGAAGGTTTGCCGTGTCTCCCAGCATAGTCTCAAGAGCATGGAGGAGATTCCAGGAGACAGGCAGTTACTCTAGGAGAGCTGGACAGAGCCGTAGAAGGTCCTTAACCCATCAACAGGACGGGTATCTGCTCCTTTTGTGCAAGGAGGAACAGGATGAGCACTGCCAGAGCCCTACAAAATGACCTCCAGCAGGCCACTGGTGTGAATGTCTCTGACCAAACAATCAGAAACAGACTTCATGGGGGTGGCCTGAGGGCTGACGTCCTTTAGTGTGCTCTGTGCTCACTGCCGGACACTGTGGAGCTCGATTGGCATTTTCCATTGAACACCAGAATTGGCAGGTCTGACACTGGTGCCCCATGCTTTTCACAGATGAGAGCAGGTTCACCCTGAGCATATGTGACAGACGTGAAATGGTCTGGAGAAGCCGCAGAGAACTTTATGCTGCCTGTAACATCGTTCAGCATGACCAGTTTGGTGGTGGGTCAGTGATGGTCTGGGGAGGCATATCCATGGAGGGACGCACAGACCTCTACAGGCTACACAATGGCACCCTGACTGCCATTAGGTATCGGGATGAAATCCTTGGACTCATTGTCAGACCCTACGCTGGTGCAGTGGGTCCTGGGTTCCTCCTGGTGCACGACAATGCCCGGCCTCATGTGGCGAGAGCAATGCAGCCAGTTCCTGGAGGATGAAGAAATTGATACCATTGAATGGCCCCCATGCTCACCTGACCTAAATCCAAAAGAACACCTCTGGGACATTATGTTTCGGTCCATCCGGTGCTGCCAGGTTGCACCTCAGTCTGTTCAGGAGCTCAGTGATGCTCTGGTCCAGATCTGGGAGGAAATACCCCAGGACACCATCCGTCGTCTCTATAGGAGCATGTTCTGATGTTGTCAGGCATGCATACAAGCACTTGGGGGCCATACAAACTACTGAGGACCATTTTGAGTTGTTGCAATGAATTTTCAGCAAAATGGACTAGCTTGCTGCATCATTTTTTCACTTTGATTTTCGGGGTGTCTTTGAATTCAGCCCTCTGTAGGTGGATAATTTTCATTTCCATCAAATGATGTGCCATCCTTTCATTCCTAACACATTACCCAGTCCATATCAGTATAGATATCCAGCATGGGATTTTTTTCCATTGAGATCTGATGTGTTTTCAAAGTGTTGGTGGTTATAGGGGATTCTTTAATCAGAAGGACTGATAGAATAATTTGTCACTAGGATCGTCTCAACCGAATGGTTTGCTGTCTCCCTGGTGCCAGGGTTTGGCATGTGGTGGACCGGGTGGATAAATTACTGGGAGGGGCTGGGCATGACCCAGCTGTCTTGGTCCACGTTGGAACCAATGACAGTATACATGGAAGGTGGAGGCTCCTTAAGAATCAATTTACAGAACTAGGCTGCAAGATAAGGGCAAGGACCTCCAAGGTGATATTCTCTGAAATATTGCCTGTGCCATGTGCAACACAGGAAAGGCAGGGGGAGATTAGAGAGCTGAATGCATGGCTAAAGACCTGGTGTAGGGAGGAGGGATTTGGGTTTCTAGAGCACTGGGCTGACTTTTCATTGGGGTGCAACCTATATGCTGAAGACGGTTTGCACTTGAATGGAAGGGGGTCTGCTATGCTGGGGGAGAGGTTTATGGGAAGGCTGGAGGAGTATTTAAACTAGGATTGAGGGGGGAGGGTGAACTAGAATTACATCGGGCACACAGGTCAGTTAGGGGTCAGACATTAATGGAGAGTGGAATGGGGATAGATGGGGGGAGGGTTATGGCAGGTGACAAGAAAGTTCCCATGTTGCAAACAGCCATTGGAAACTATAGTGCCATTTGTACTACTAAAAATGATATGAAAAACACCAGAGAAAAATGTAATACATTAAAGTGTTTGTTCACCAATGTCAGAAGTCTGCCAAGCAAAATAGGTGAGTTGGAAGCTCTGGTGCATGAGGAGAGCTATGATGTAATCGGTATTGCTGAAACTTGGCTTCAATCCTCACATGACTGGGCTATTAATATTCCTGGCTATGCACTCTTTCGGAGAGACAGGGTAAAAGGGAAAGGTGGCGGGGTCTGTCTCCATGTGAGAAGTGATCTCAAAGCGAGTGTGAAAGAGGACCTGGTTGATGGAGAGTGTGATGAGTCTGAAGCATTATGGGTGGAACTGCATATAGATGTGCGTAGTTCAAAGTTAATCATTGGAGTTTGTTATAGACCACCCAATGTTAATGAGGAGGTGGAGACTCAGCTCCTTGCACAGATGGAAAGGGCTGGGATGGTGATAATAATGGGGGACTTTAACTACCCAGAAATTGACTGGAGTAATGGCACTGCTAGGACAGTTAAAGGGCAAAAATGTATAAGCCTATTGCAGGACAATTTTATGGTCCAGCTTATTGAGGCCCCAACTAGGAATGATGCTCTGTTGGACCTGGTAATCTCAAACCATGCAGAGCGTATTACTAATGTTCAGATAAAGAAACACCTGGGTAGCAGTGACCATAACATGATTTCATTTGATGTTAGCTGTAAGCAAGAAATACATACAGGAAAGATAAAAACACTTAATTTCAATAAAAGAGGTTTTAAAAAATATTAAAACGAAGGAACACTAGTGTCATTTAAATGTTACAAAGAATATAACAGGATATGTAAAAAGGAAATCAAGGATACAAAAATTCTAAACGAACGACGGATTGCAAAAGATAGTAGGACAAACCCCAAAAAATTCTTCAAATATATTAATAGTAAAAAGGTCAAGTCTGAGCATGTAGGCCCTTTACAAAATAATCTAGAGTGGGTGACTGGGGACAAAGAGAAGGCTAATTTATTAAATACTTTCTTCAGCTCTGTGTATACAATGGAGCATGGGGGAGATCATGTCCATAATGGGGGTGGTAATAAAGCAGCGATTAGGGGCATATTGTTACAAGTGGCAGCCAGGATTAAACGCAATAGGGAACAGGCAAATAAGATTCTGGAAACAAACTTGGATAACTTACTTAGTGAACAGCACAGGAATCCCCTGGTAGATATAAGGCATAAAATTGACGAGGCTCGACTAGCACTAAATCTTAGCTTGACTACTCAAGCGGAGAAACATATTAGTTGGTCTAAGCACAGATTCTATACGATGGGTGATAAACCTACCACAATGTTAGCTAGAAAACTGGTTCCTCGACCGTACACACCGACTTTGCCTAAATTACGACTATCCACGGGCCTAACCTCCCAGAACCCCGAACGGATAATTGGAGAATTTCACAAATTTTATGCTAAGCTGTATGGAGCGCAGGACAAGTTCGATCTATCCGGAGCGAACACATTCTTTCGCGACTTACAGCTGCCTAAATTGACACAAGCCCATGCGGAACTGATGGACGGTGCTCTTACAGAGCCTGAAGTCAGGGCTGCAATTAAAACCCTACACCCTACTAAGGCCCCTGGGCCAGATGGATTCCCGGGTCACTACTATAGGAAATATCACGATCTTCTGGCCCCACATCTCTGTACTTACTTTAATGACCTGAGAAGCGGCAGCAAGCTCCCCAGCCATGAAAATGTAGCCTATATAAGTGTTATCCCGAAACCAGGAAAGGACCATACAGACTGTTCCAATTACCGCCCAATTTCTCTGATCAATACGGATCTTAAGATTCTAACCAAAATACTGGCCCAGAGACTTAATACTTTTCTTCAGTGTTATATCCATCCTGACCAAGCAGGTTTTGTCCCGACAAGACAGGCATCAGACCAAACCCGCCGGATAATTAACCTTATCTCGGCAGTTCGGTCTGATTGGGATGGAAAGGGGACTAGGAGGGGAATGTTACTTTCATTAGATATCCAGAGGGCGTTCGATTCTATCTCCTGGGACTATCTTTTTGATGTTCTCACACGCTTTGGATTTGGGAGACGCTTTCTGGATCTCCTTCACATATTATATGATTCCCCCAGTGCCTCGCTAATGCTCAGAGGATATACATCCCAAACATTTCCTATCAGGAGAGGAACTAGACAGGGCTGCCCGTTGTCGCCACTATTATTCGCCCTGGCGATTGAACCACTAGCGCTCAAAATTCGCGCCTGCAGAGATATACAGGGCATTTATTGCGGAGACTATGAACACAAATGTTTACTCTTTGCGGACGACTTGTTGCTGACCTTGACCTCACCGATCACATCCCTACCTAATTTATATGCTATTTTGCAGCCTTTTTCCAACATTTCCGGGTTGGCAATTAATCATAGTAAGTCAAGAGCACTGAACTTATCTTTGCTAAGCTCCACTCAGGCTACGCTTGAAAAATCATTTCAATTCCGATGGGAATCCACAGCTCTCCCTTATTTAGGCATACAGCTGACCTCATCTATTGGTGAGTTGTACAAAGAGAATTATCCAGCCCTTTTCAAACGGCTAACAGCTGACATGGCTAAGTGGCAGGTTCACCCGCCATCGTGGTTTGGCAGACTTCACTCAATTAAAATGAATGCTCTACCTCGATTATTGTATTTCTTCCATACCTTGCCAGTTTCATTGGCCCGTGATGACCTTAAACGATTCCAGAATAAAGTAATACAGTTTATTTGGGGTGATAAGAGACCCAGGGTGAATAGGAGCACTCTATACACGTTGAAGCGGAGAGGAGGACTTGGTCTTTCAGACTTACTAAAATATTTTTATGCTGCCCAGATAGCACAACTTACAAGGTTTCACTCCCAACAGGCACAGGCCATTTGGATGGCTATGGAATCTTATTCCTGCCGTCCCAAACCTATTTCTTATATTTTATGGCTCCCTATCAAGGAGCGACCTCCTATACTTTGCCCTACTTTATCCATGTCACTGGAACTATGGGACAGACTCTCCAGATCTCACAAATTCAAATCTCCTCATTCTCCATTGACACCTCTGCTTCAAAATAAAGCATTCACCCCGGGTCTCACCCCACTAGCGTTCGAATGGTGGACTAATAAGGGTTTTAAGTGTATTGCTGACTTGTGTGATCATAGAGGTATGCTGACCGAACGGACTATGGCTGACAGGCATCAAATGCCTCCAGCGGAGGGTTATAGGTTCGCCCAAATCTCACATTATGTACAAACCCTGGCTCGCAAGAGCGACCTAGCAACCCAAACTCCCATGGAACATCTATGCAAAAATTATGATAAAATTAAAGGACATTTATCTGCTATATATTCGATATTGCTGAGTGCATCGACAAAGCTGAATTATATGGTCCAATGGGAGACCGACTTGCAGGAAACCCTGGATCTGGACGAATGGCATAGGATAGCCGAGACAGCATCTCGTTCGCTCGTCAATACTTCGATAATTGAGGCCAATTATAAGGTTCTGCTGAGGTGGTATATGGTGCCGGTCAGACTGGCAACTTTTGTTTCAGGAGCTACCCCGTTGTGCTTTAGAGGATGTGGCCAGGTGGGCACCACCTATCATATTTGGTGGACATGCCCAAAGGTCCGGAGGTTTTGGATCAGGGTGTATAATTTAGTTTACTCCCTTACCCAACTAAACCTAACTAAATCAGCTAAGCAAGCACTACTGGGGGGAGGAGATGTGGAAGCCTCCAAGTCCTGCAAGAGGCTCTTGACATTTATATTTATCTCAGCCAAAATCACCATTGCTAGGAACTGGAAATCGGCAGCTCTACCATTCGATCAGCTTAAAGGCAAGTTGTCTTGGTTGATGCTAAACGAACGCTTGACCGCTCTGGCCCAAGATAAAATGAAACTGTTTCATAAAGTGTGGGACCCATGGCTTTGTTACCTAACTAATGACCCGGGGATGTTTACAGCATAGCCTAAGGGGTTAGGTTGGGATGTCTGGGTGCTGAATCGGGGCTCCTCCCCCCCCCTCCCTCCCCCCATTCCCCCTCCTCAACTGTCCTTTCCTTACTCTGTTTCCTCCCTTCTATTCTCTGTCACTGTCCTCTTTCCTCTCTTTTGAAATTTATTTATTGTTTATTTTTGGAGTCAGATCCAGACCTTAGAGGTTTGTGCTGCTCCCTGTTTTCTCAGCTCCTACGGGACCATTGTCAGTCTGATCGGACCTCTGGGCTGCCCACACAGCCGGCTGAGTTGCGCCCCCCCCGATAGATGGATGGGGGGGCGGCTCATCTGGGTGGACGGTTCAGATATGATCTGCGATGCTAATAGGGGTTAACGGCTCTACGGAGCTTCGGACTTATGTGAGCTATTAAGTAGTGATAATCGTTATTTCTACTTATTTATTTATTTATTTTTTTATTTTTTATTTTTTTGTTTACTACTCCAAGGACCCCTACACTTAGTGATCTTCATTGTGTTACCCCAAATGTTGATTGTGACTGTACAATGTTATGTTGCGACTTTTATACATTTTGTATGACAAAACTTGAATAAAAATATTGAAACACATAATGGGGGTGGTAGTGACACAGCCCCAAATCCACAATGGCTCAAAGGTGATATGGTCCAGAAATATTTAGACAGAATAAAGGTGGATAAAGCACCTGGACCAGATGGCATACACCCACGGATCCTAAAAGAATTGAGCTCTGTAATTTCAAAGCCATTGTATCTAATTTTTAGGGACTCATTAATGGCAGGAATAGTACCACTGGATTGGCGCAGGGCCAATGTGGTGCCTATATTTAAAAAGGAAACCAAGTCTTTACCAAGTAACTATAGACCTGTTAGTTTAACTTCTATAGTTGGGAAGATACTGGAGAGATTAATAAAAGACCACATAGATGAGTCCTTGCTGGAAAAAAAACTATTTAAGCAACAGACAGCATGGATTCATGAAAGACAGAAGTTGTCAGACAAACCTGATTTATATTTATGAAGAGGTAAGTAAAACCTTGGACAGAGGGGTGGCGGTGGACGTGGTATACTTGGATTTTGCAAAAGCGTTCGATACAGTTCCGCACACATGGCTCATGTGTAAGGTAAAGTCTACAGGATTGGAAATATCAGTTTGTAAATGGATAGAAAACTGGCTAAAAGACAGAATTCAAAGAGTAGTGGTTAATGATTCTTACTCTGAATGGTCTAAGGTTCTTAGTGGTGTACCCCAAGGTTCAGTGCTGGGACCCTGTCAAGTCTCTGGTGTGAGGCCGGATTGCTGAGAGGGCGCCCCTTACAGCTAAGTGCACCGCACCCCTGGAGATGAGACAGGGAGTGCGGGGCCCAAAGGTGCACGGATTGCCGGTACTGCTGCTGACTGGGCCGGTGCAGGCAGAAGGTAGCTGGGGTGCGCTGGGAGAACGGATTTGGTAGCCGTGCAAGGGAAGGTTCTGGTGTGGAGCAGTAGGTAAACCACGAACAGAGTCTAGAGCCAGGCCGGGGGTCAAACACAGGAATCAGTCCGAGGGTATTTACAGGAACAAGCCGGGTCATGCACGGGAGCAGAAGATAATGGAGTAGTCAGCCAAGCCGGGGTCAGATACGAGGAGACAGGCAGAGTCACAGGTCCAGGTACAAGCCAAGGGTCAAGCCGGGGATTCAGGATAAACAGGATACAGGAGATACAGGAAGCTGATGATAATCCAGCAACCTGTGTGCGCCAGTGACAGGTTTAAATAGGCCGGGGAGCACGCCCACGTCTGCGTGCGCGCCACGGCGCATCTGCGTGCGCCTGTGCGCGCCATGCCGCATCTGCGTGCGCACATGCGCAAAGGAGTGAGTCTGGCGCGGCCATGATGAACACTGGCAGGAATGCCAATAACTCGGCCATTTCCCTGACAGACCCTTACTTTTTAATATCTTTATAAATGATATTGGGTATGGGATCAAAAGTAACTTTTCTGTCTTTGCAGATGACACTAAGCTATGCAGTGGAATAACGTCCTTACAAGATGTCTCCAAATTACAAGCCGACCTCAATGCTCTGTCTAATTGGGCGACTATGTGGCAGATGAGGTTTAATGTTGATAAATGTAAAGTTATGCACTTGGGGGCTGAGAATATGAATGCATCATACATACTAGGGGGAGTACAACTGGGGGGATCCATAGTGGAGAAGGATTTGGGGGTTTTGGTAGATCATAAGCTCAATAATAACATGCAATGCCAAGCTGCGGTTTCCAAAGCGAGCAAAGTCCTTTCTTGTATTAAGAGAGGTATGGACTCCAGAGAGAGAGATATCATTTTGCCCCCCTGTACAAATCATTAGTAAGACCTAATCTTGAATATGCAGTTCAGTTTTGGGCACCAGTTCTCAAAAAGGATATCGGGGAACTGTAGAAAGTGCAGAGAAGGGCAACCAAACTGATAAGAGGCATGGAGGAGCTCAGCTATGAGGAAAGATTAGAGGAACTGAATTTATTCACTCTTGAGAAGAGGAGAATAAGGGGGGATATGATCAACATGTACAAATATATAAGGGGTCCATATAGTGAACTTGGTGTTGAGTTATTCACTTTACGGTCAACACAAAAGACAAGGTGGCACTCTTAACGTCTAGAGGAAAAAAGATTTCATCTCCAAATACGTAAAGGTTTCTTCACAGTAAGAGCTGTGAAAATATGCAACAGACTCCCTGCAGAGGTGGTTCTGGCCAGCTCAGTAGATTGCGTTAAGAAAGGCCTGGATACTTTCCTAAATGTACATAATATAACTGAGTACTAACATTTATAGGTAAAGTTTATCCGGGGAAAATCCGATTGCCTCTCAGGGGATCAGGAAGGAATTTTTTCCCCTGCTGTAGCAAATTGGATCATGCTCTGCTGGGGTTTTTTTCCTTCCTCTGGATCAATTTAATTTTTTTGAGCAGTGTACTTTGCAGTAAGTTTACATACAGTCACTTTGAAGAATTCCCATTTCTGTTCTGTCTATTGATTCCAATATTTCCTCCCAGTCTAGGTCCTGGAGAGCAGCCCTCATCCTTGGAGTTTTTTTGCTTACAGCTAACATTAAATGGAATCGTGCTATGGTCACTGCTACCCAGATGTTCTTTTATATGAATATTGGTAATATGGTTTGGCATTGGTGGTCATCACTGTTGGGCCTGTACTGATAATAAATGCTGAATATCAGTGCAGATCCCCCCATCAGGTGAGCCTCTGATCGGCTCTCCTTTACTCGTGCCTTGTCAGCATGAAGAAAGCCGATAACTGGCACTTCCTGGTTACAATGTGATTAGCTTTGATTGGACACAGCTGATCACATGGTAAAGAGCTTATGTCATAGGATCTTTACCGAGATTGGAAATGCAGTATGTCAGAGCGACACAACACACCACCGATCGCTGCATGCCTGAGCGGCTTATTCTGGACGTCATATGACATTCAGTCAGGATAATGGAGTTAAAAATCATTCTAGGCCTGAATATTATAAATAATATAAAGGTGGTAGTTCAAATTTTTTATGTCACACAATATTATCGCAAAGGTCTAGGAAACGCAAAATTATCGCAAAAGTTCAGTAAAAAACACACTAATGTTCATTTCAGGGGCACAAAAACACAATAAATTACCCAATTTTTTGGTAAAATATAAAAGCAGAGGTTGCACCGAGTAAATGCATAACCAACATGTCAAACCTTAAAGGGTACGTTCACCTTTGAAAGAAAACTCTGTAAGGTGAACTTACTCAGGTCCCCCTCCTCACCTCCCCCCGGTCCCGCTGACCTGGACCACAGTAATCTCTGGTTCTAACCCCCGGTATATCCATGCCAGGTGTACAGGGCTTAGAAATCCTCTCAGCTAAATGTCCAAAATGTCCCCCGTCAGGAGGAGGGGGACCTGTGTAAGTTCACCTTACAGATTTTTCTCTAAAAATGAATTTACACTTTCAATTTGTGTGCGCCGATGAAATGGAGGCATACTTCAATACCCTATATTTTCTATAGGCGACGCTTTAAAAGCCCCCTATAGGTCATCAGTTTAGTGTAACGTTTTCAGGCGTAGGCGCCACAATGTGGGAGTTTGTTTGTATATGTGGGGGTGGGGCCTCAAACTTTTTTTGGGGGGTTATGTGTCTGGGTTTAACTTTAATTTTGTACAATTAAAAAACAATTTTTTATTTTATTTTTTACTTATGTAGCGGGTGTTTGCTTTAAGGCCCAGAGACTACCATACCCAAGATGCATTTTATTTAACCAGAGGGCGGGCCTGAGAACGCTTTCTTTGGACACCGCCCGCCCAGCAAGTGGACCTCCGTGCTGAGTCTGCTGATAATACAGGGCCTGAAGCCTAGGCCTGTATCACTCCAAAGAGCCTTCCGTACCCACTGGGGAGCCTGAGGGACGTCGCATCCTGCTGCTGTTCTGTTGCTGTCAGGAGCACCGAAGACCCGGGTGTCGTGGAAACTGTGTACCAAGACACAGCAACGGAAGATACGGACACGGACTGTCCGGGTTGGGTGAGAGAGCACTTGCTCGTGAGGATAATATAGGATCTCTGGACCCAGTAACTGTTGTTCGGAACTAACGTTAGTGTTTGCAGTTGCACACCGGAGGGACAGTGCATAGAAAAACACTAGTAGGTTTGTTCTGGGTCACCAAGTTATCACTAACCTTTATTCTTGTGGATTACAAATAGTTCCTGAAGTGCACCACCGTTTGCTAGCGAAGATATTTCTCTGCAGAACTTTCACATAGTATAGTCAGGCCTGACTTAGCAGTAGTAGTGACATTGCTGGGCGCCATCTTGCCCATGAGGGAGAAGAGCTGCAGCGGGGTTTGTTAATTTCTTATTATAGAACTGTCTGTCTGTGTGATCAAACGTTTTCTTCCATTGCAGGGCTCTGCATATGTCTATGTATACTGTTTGCCTGCTTAACCATTATTTTTAGTAAAGTACCAGGGTTAAGTATATCAGTTGTTGGTGTAATTTACTGTGCAGGAGAAACAGTTAGTGATAGCTACGCCATACTGCTGCGTGCCTTTATTGTGGGATTGTGCCGCCAAGAATCACAGGTTACACAATCCCATCATGCCCTACTGACTGTGCCAGGGGAGGGTAGAGCCAATTGCCGGGGGTTGACAGTGACTGTTACAGGGCCCGAAACAAATCAAACCAGCTGCCCTCTTAGCTGGGGGTATCGCTACACGTGGGGGCTCCAAGTCCAGGATACCTGTAACACCATAATCAAGCCTGCCAGAAGTACCAGCATGGATTGTTTAGCAGTGACCCGGTGGCGCGCATCAACTGGCACCTTTCCAGAGAAGGCCGCAGTTATTGAACTTCCTGGGGAGGACTGGTCCGGAAGCGATGTAGAGGGGCTCATGGAGTTGTTGTCCCCGAGCCAGAAGCCATGGTTAGTTGATCTCAAACCAGATGGACAGACCTCTTTTACCTATGCACTGGTAGAATGGAGAGAAGAGATACTTGAGGGCAGAGTGTGCAAGCCATAGATGGGAAGATATACCATTTGGCGCACGCGAAGGCTATAAAGAAGGAACCTCCGCAGTCACCCACAGTTCCCAGAAGTTCCAAGGACATGACAGCTTCAGGGACACCTCTAACCACTATAGGTCCTGAACTTCTAAATGCATTAGGAGACCTAGTCACAAAGTGTCAGAAGAGTAATACGGTACATGTAGAAGCTGGGTACTGGAAGCTCAGGATTTTCTCAGGAAAACAACCCTTACCACTTGGAGAAGAGGATTTTGACACTTGGATGGAGCAGGCGATGCAAGCTGTGGAAGGATGGGAAATACCGGAGGCCCAAAAGAAGCAGCGCATAAGAGAAAGTTTAAAGGGGGCTGCTGCTGAAGCCGTGAAGAACCTCAGGTTCAGTAATGCTGCTTGTACTGCATTTGACTATTTAACTATGTTACAGGAAGAGTTCGGGCAATTGGAGAAAGTGGTCGATTTAGTCTACCATTTTGAGCACACCCTTCAACTTCCAGGAGAAAGGCTGTCTGAATATGTGCGCAGACTAAATAAGATGTTGTGCCAAATTGTCCTTAAGAAGGGGATGCTGCCACAAGCCATAGATGCGGCCAGGATGAAGCAGATTTTAAGGGGAGCATTGCGTTCTGATCCAGTCTGGCTCCATCTTAACCAATAGTGGGGTCATGTCATTGAATTACCTGGACCTGGTGCGAATAATAAGGGATGAAGAGGCTTTGCTGAAAGACCAACAGGTGACCGAGAAACCCATTACTCCCCCCTCAGTTGGGGTCAGATCTGCAATGGCCACTGACCGGGACTCAGAAGTGGAGGTTTTAAAGTCACAAATGACCCAAGTACTGGAAATGCTGACCTCTTTAATGGCCAAAAACTATGGAGTTGGAGAAAAAGAAGAAGTCAGGAAAGAGCTGTACCAGAGTGTTTCAACACCAGTCTCCCTGGGGGATAGAGGGGACGCTGTTTGCTTCAACTGTGGAGGAGTTGGCCATGTTGGGCAAGTGTGCCCCAGTCCAAGGAAGACCCGAGGCAACTACTGCCAGCCGACGGAAAACTCCAGAGGGCCCCGGTGAAGGAGTCAACTGGGTGCCCATCATCTCCAACAAGCTCCATTAGAATCAGAAAGCAAGAGAAACCAAGAAGTGAGGAGAATAATTCCCCGTTAAAAGCACACAATACCCCTCCTTTGAAGGAAAAACCCCAAAAGTCACGAGAAATCAATGCATACCAGGCCCAACAGGGAGTAAGATCCAGGAATCGGTGGAAAAAGAAAAACACACAAAAGGCCAAACCCATGAGTCCGAGGAAAGAGGCCTCTCCAAAGAAATTCCCAGCCAAGCTAGTGGGGCCCTCCCCAGTAGTCCCCATTCAAGTGGATGGAGTCTACATGAAAGCCATTCTAGACACAGGGGCACAAGTAACTCTCCTGTATAGAGACTTGCCAAAAACACCTGAGACATTTGCCCTTACAAAAGTTGGAAGACTTGGAAATATGGGGCATTGGCACCCAGAGCTTTCCTTATGACGGTTACTTTCCGATCAGATTGGCTTTCGACCCCTCAGTGGCAGGAGAAGCAGAGGTCTTTGACACATTGGCGGTGGTCTGCCCCCACCTACCAGGGGCCAACAAAAGTTCCCTGATAATAGAAACCAACACTGACCTGGTCAGAAGGCTACTGGCCCCTTTAGTGCAGGAGCAGGACGCCTCGACAGCCAGAATTCACCCCATGTTGCAGTTGGCCTATCAGCGATTGATGTTGGAGAAGAAGGCCCCGGGAAGAGGTGGTGGGGAAAGTTTGGAGACTAAAAAGGAGAGAGAGAGTGCTGCAGCCTGGTGAAGTGGCCTGCTTGAGAGCCACTGTGAAGCTCACCTGGGAACAACCTGGCCCCTTTGTAGTCCTGGCACCAGACCCCCTGAATGCATGTTCAGGACTGGAAGTTATCCCAGAAGTGGTTCCATTGAGAGTCCTGAAGAAAGCGAATGGCAGGGTGCCAGTGAGCGTCAGGAACACCACTGACTCACCTGTGAAGATTCCAGGCCGAATGCTGTTGGGCCAAGTGAACCCTGCTACCCCAGTTGCTGTGTCCGACTTGAAGGAGGGGGAAGAGGAACCCCCCTTGGAGAACCCGGCCCTACCACCGGCATGGAGGAAGAGGGCTAGGGCCCAGTTGAAGAAGTGGCGGAAGATGTTCTCCAAGAATGAGTTCGATGTGGGGTATGCGAGAAGTGCCACCCACAAGATTTGCCTACAGGAGGAAAAGCCCTTCCGAGAAAGAGTCCGGCGAGTCCCACTGGCTGACCTGGAGGACTTACGTGAGCAGCTTGCAGAGCTCAAGAGAACTGGTGTTATCCGGGAATCCAGGAGTTCATTATTATCCACTATTGTGGTGGTCAGAAAGAAGAATGGGTCGCTGAGACTCTGTATAGACTACAGGACTCTCAATAGAAGGACGATACCTGACCAGTACACTACTCGTAGGATAGAGGATGCTCTACAGAGTTTGTCTGGAGCCAAGTGGTTCAGCGTTATGGACCTGAAGAGTGGGTATTACCAAATCCCAATGCATCCAGAAGACAGAGAGAAGACGGCATTCATTACCCCAGTGGGATTCTATGAATTTAGCCGGATGCCTCAAGGTCTGTCGGGGGCTCCTGCCACTTTCCAGCGACTGATGGAGAAGACAGTGGGGGACATGAACCTCATCGAAATCTTAGTGTATCTAGACGACATCATTGTCTTTGGGAAGACCTTGGAGGAACACGAGGAAAGGCTGGAGAAAGTCCTGAAAAGACTCGGTGATGAGGGGCTCAAACTCTCCAGGGAAAAGTGTCAGTTCTACCAATCCTCAGTTCATTACCTAGGACACATAGTGTCTGAAGAGGAAGTGTCTACAGATCCTGACAAACTGGGGGCAGATACCTCCTGGCCTCGGCCAACTACAGTGACTGAACTCAGGTCCTTTCTGGGGTTCTGCTCCTACTACCGCAGGTTTGTGGAAGGGTTTGCAAGAATTGACAAACCCCTGAATGAGTTGCTGAAGACAGAAAGAGAGGAAGATGACTTTGGCCCTAGGAAGCCGGGAGAGTCGGTGGAAGACCAGTGGACTGAGAAGTGTGAAGAGGCCTTCACTAGGTTGAAGAAGAGTCTGACCACTGCCCCTGTCTTGGCCTATGCAGACACCAAGAAGCCCTATGAATTGCATGTGGATACCAGTCATGATGGTCTGGGAGGTGTGCTGTATCAGGAGTATGAAGAACAGCTAAGACCAGTTGCTTATGTGAGTAGGAGTTTAACTCCAGCTGAAAAGAATTACCCCACCCACAAATTGGAATTCTTGGCCTTAAAATGGGCTGTTGTAGATAAACTGAAGGACTATTTATATGGAGCTGACTTTGTGGTGAAAACAGACAACAACCAACTCCCTTACCTCTTTACCACAGCCAAGCTGGATGCCACTGGCCACCGTTGGTTGGCCGCCCTCTCTGGGTTCAACTTCAGTTTAAAGTATAGACCTGGAACTGGAAACCGAGATGCTGATACTTTGTCCAGAAGATCTCATACTCCCACCTGCAGTACAGAAGACTAGACTCAAGTGACCCTGGATGGGGTGCGGGCCTTGTGTCAGGGAGCAGAGCTCCAAGCTAGTGGTGGATCCAGAGCAGAAGAAATTGGAGTCTCGGTGGTAGGAATCCCCAAGTACTATTGTGCTGTGACCCAGATTGGCGAAGACGACTTGCCGAAACTGTCCAAGAAGGATATAAGACGGGACCAGTTAGAAGACCCTTGGAGAAGATTGGCCCTGGAAGCCCTGGAGGATCAGGATCCGGACAAGCTCTTGCGTGATCCCTTAAAGGAGGCCCGTATAATACGCAAGGAATGGGATAGATTACAGGTGCATCAAGGGGTGGTCTACCGAATAGGCCCCTCTGATGACCTGGAAGACAAGTGGCAACTATTCCTGCCAGAAAACCCCCGGAAGACTGTTATGAATGCCCTACATGACAACCATGGCCACCTTCGAGCCGAAAGAAACTTTCAGCTCATAAGGAGCAGATTCTATTGGCCCTGTATGCGGGCTGAAGTGGAGGAATACTGTCACTCATGTGCTCGCTGCATACAGAGGAAAACATTGCCTCATCAAGCTGCCACAATGGGCCACCTGCAAAGCCAAGGACCTTTGAACTTGGTATGCATTGATTTTCTTTGTCTGGAACCTGACTTGGGGGGGACATGGAAATGTTCTGGTGATAACTGACCATTTCACCCGTTACGCTCAGGCCTTTCCAACTAAAGACCAGAAGGCTTCCACTGTGGCCAAGATACTTGTAGAGAAGTACTTCGTACACTACGGATTACCTCAAAGCCTCCATTCAGATCAAGGGAGGGACTTTGAAAGTCGACTAATCTGGAAATTGCTGGATTCCCTAGGGATAAAGACCCACACAACCCCCCATCATCCCCAGGAGATGCCCAACCGGAAAGGTTTAACAGGACTTTGATGAATATGCTGGGAACCCTGAACAGTGAGGAAAAGCAGCATTGGAGCAAGCATATAGCTGCCATCGTGCATGCCTATAACAGCACCACTAGTGATGTCACTGGGTACTCCCCTTACAGATTGATGTTTGGCAGAGAAGCAAGACTACCTGTAGATCTGGCCTTTGGTACCTCGGTAGACCACACATCGGCTGCTTCCCACAAGGGATATGTGGACCGGCTACGGAGAAGCTTACGACTGGCTTATGAGAAGGCACAAGCCACCTCTGACCAGAGAGGGGCCCGGAATAAACAGAATTTTGACCTCAGAGTTCGGATCCATGACTTGCAACCCGGAGACAGAGTGCTGTTGCAGAATCTTGGCGTTCCAGGGAAGCATAAGCTTGCTGATAGATGGAAATCACAGCCATACGTGATCTGTAGAAAATTGCCTGGCCTGCCAGTGTATCAGCTGAAACCTGAAGGCCAAGTGGGACTCCTGAAAACCTGGCACAGGAACCACTTGTTGCCTCTCTCCGAAGCAGTCCGGATATTTCCTACTCCGGATTTGCCTGAATCGCCTTCAACCTCCAATACTCCAAGACCCAACACCAGATCTCAGACCACTCAGTTAGGAGATATGAATACCTCAAACCAGAGTGAAGATGAGGAAATGGAACTGAGCTGGCTGTGACCCACTCCGACCACTGAACCCATGGTCAGGGATCCTGCCCCCTGTGAAGTTACCATTGAAGGCACCTTGAATGCTGAAGCTGCTGAGTTTATTCCATCGTGTACTCTAACTGAAGAGTGGGAAGATGCCCTGTAGTCAATCCCAGCTGAAGATCCAAGAGATTCTTTGTATCTCTCTGCCCCAGAGTTGGATGCCCCTGAAGCAGCAGTAACCACTACACCTGACCAAGAGGAAGGAAGAATGGAAGAGCCCAGTGTGCCTGATGCTTCAATTCCCAGAGAACAAAGAGTGAAGAGAGCTATTCGTCCTCCTCGGAAACGAACCTATACTCAAATGGGAGAATATTCTGAGGATTCAGTTGTAACTGCAAGAAGGACAATAGAGAAACCTGGCCCCTCCACTGTGCATTTAGTGGAGGGCAACCCCAGCTCACTCTCTGGCACAGTTAGGCAGGTCACTTCCACTAGTATGACCTGTGGGCAGGACGATCTTTCTCACCAAGTTTGGTGGAAGGTCCCCCTGCCCAGTTCTTTTGTTACTGTAAATTGTATTGTTTGCAATTAATATTCCTATTATCTTTGGGGACCAAAGATTTTAAGTGGGGGGAGTGTGTAGCGGGTGTTTGCTTTAAGGCCCAGAGACTACCATACCCAAGATGCATTTCACCGCGCAAGGACAGCTGGGGCAGGGTATTTAACCAGAGGGCGGGCCTGAGAACGCTCTCTTTGGACACCGCCCGCCCAGCAAGTGGACCTCCGTGCGGAGTCTGCTGATAATACAGGGCCTGAAGCCTAGGCCTGTATCACTCCAAAGAGCCTTCCATACCCACTGAGGAGCCTAAGGGACGTCGCATCCTGCTGCTGTTCTGTTGCTGTCAGGAGGACCGAAGATCCGGGTGTTGTAGAAACTGTACCAAGACACAGCAACGGAAGATACGGACACGGACCGTTCCGGTTGGGTGAGAGAGTACTTGCTTGTGAAGATAATATAGGATTTCTGGACCCAGTAACTGTTGTTCGGAACTAACGTTAGTGTTTTCAGTTGCACACTGGAGGGACAGTGCATAGAAAAACACTAGTAGATTGGTTCTGGATCACCAAGTTATCACTTTCCTTTATTTTTGTGGATTACAAAACGTTCCTGAAGTGCACCACCGTTTGCTAGTGAAGATATTTCTCTGCAGAACTTTCACATAGTACAGTCAGGCCTGACTTAGCAGTAGTAGTGACATTGGAGGGCACCATCTTGCCCACGAGGGAGAAGAGCTGCAGCGGGGTTTGTTAACTTCTTATTATAGAACTGTCTGTCTGTGTGATCAAACGTTTTCTTCCATTGCAGGGCTCTGCATATGTCTATGTATACTGTTTGCCTGCTTAACCATTATTTTTAGTAAAGTACCAGGGTTAAGTATATCAGTTGTTGGTGTAATTTACTGTGCAGGAGAAACGGTTAGTGATAGCTACGTCATACTGCTGCGTGCCTTTATTGTGGGATTGTGCCGCCAAGAATCACAGGTTACACAATCCCATCATCCCCTACTGACTGTGCCAGGGGAGGGTAGAGCCAATTGCCGGGGGTTGACAGTGAGTGGTACAGGGCCCGAAACAAATCAAACCAGCGGCCCTCTTACCTGGGGGTATCGCTACACTTAACTTTTTTTTTCATCACAATTTCTCTTAGATAAAATAGCTGTCCAAAATACCAAGCCATTGACTGTGATTTAAAGCAGTGGTAATCAACCCTGTCCTCAGGGCCCACTAACAGGCCAGGTTTGCAAGATAACTGAAATACATCACAGGTGATATCATTTGCTGCTCAGTGATTGCAGTATTCTAGTCTGTGTCTCCCCCAAGGTAATACATAAAACCCGGCCTGTTAGTGGGCCCTGAGGACAGGGTTGATGACCACTGATTTAAAGCACCTGTGCAAGTTAAAGGAAAACCTGCAAACATGGCCTGTTGGGGGTACTTGAGGGCAGGGTTGAGAACCACTGACATAGAGGACAAAACAGTCCCATATGTGATGATTTTTTGGGTGACAGGTTCTCTTTAAAACCTCCTCCCACCTGCCCAAAGTCACATGACGTCATCGGGTTTGAGCAGCGATATATGAATAAGGGGTGCAGTTACAGACATCATTCAGATGTCTTCTTTTTCAGCCAGCGATTCCCCACACCATAAGAATGAACATAGTGGCTGTTCAGCCGCTTGATCGTTCTTACAGCACATCCCCCCTCCTGCTGCCCTCCAGTGCTTACTGGCCTGGCTGCAGAAAAAAATGCCTGAAGCCAAAAACAGCCGCTGTAAAAATGTCCAGTGTGCATGAGGCCTTATTCTGAAAATGTCCCAGCGCCAAGGGTACATGTTCAAGAAAGCAAAGACAATGATAACCCTCAAAATCCATCACATGACCTGGGTTATCATGTGTCCTACTTCAGAAATGTCCCTTTAGGGTCCTCAGAGACAACTGATCTAGCAAAGCACATAACTCGGTAAGAATTAATGAACACCGGACTACTAAAATTTGATGATCACCCTGAGAACTATTGGGCATGGAAGACATCTTTCCAAGGCATTACTAGTGATCTCAATCTTACTGCTAGAGAGAAGCTAGATCTGTTAATAAAGTGGCTCGGATCAGAGTCATCTCTGTAGGCCAACAGAATCAGGTCTGTACACATTCAAGATCCAGCCGCTGGGGTTAAAATGTTATGGCAGAGATTAGAAGACTGTTATGGAAGCTCTGAAGCTATTGAAAATGCTCTTTTGAAGAAACTGGAAGGCTTCCCAGAAGATTTTATGTGTATGTCTAAAACAGAATAATCCACATTAGAAAATCCATAAATGCAAAACAAAAACACTTGATTGTTGTGTAGCACCCATCCCCTTTTAGGGGTGCTATATACCCAAATTTAGGGGGCTGGTCTGAGTTAGTAGTTAGGCTCAGACCGTTCTCATTGATAGGTTGCGCTACTTTGTTTCTGCAGGTGGTATACTGGTGTGCAGTTCCCTGTGGCCTGTAGGTGGCACTGCCATGACAGGTCAGGGTTGAACCACTAGTAATAGTGCTGTGCCTTAGGGTGTCCTCTCTCGCCAGCTGTACAGTGGGTGTGGTTGGCCTGCTGTGCATGCTGGGATAGGATACATAAGGGGCGGACGCCGCCTGGAGAGAGGAGAGAAAAAGGGAGTCAGGAGTCGGGAGTCCAAGTGCGCGGCCCTCCAGGCTATGGGGCCACGTGCTCATCAGTCCCAGGCACCTTTAGCCCTGGGGCTGCAACTTTAGCTGGAGCCCACTTCTGGGAAGAGGAATCCCAGGGTGCCCCTTGTGAGGGGGCCCGTTCTGAGAAGGAGGCCGGGGGAGGACCTTTCTGAGGGATAGGTGAGAGTTCACGGTGAAAGAAGGGGTCCGGTAACTTTCTGGAGGGATTCATCTATCCACCAAGGGCCTAGTAATGTGCTGTGCTAGCACCTGTCCTTGTATTGCAAAAGCTGAGAAGTTCAGGACATGATCACAGGAAGTCTCTATGGAATACAGTCAGGAAGTCTCTACGAAATACAGACAGGAAGTGATGTCAGGTACAGACAGGAAAGGATGTGAAGCACATGCTATAGGGTGCATGTTAGGGTTCTTCCAAAAAAGTGGGGTACTTTAACTGCTTCCAGACCACCCACTGCACATATACTAAGGCAGGGCAGCCTGGCTGCATGAAACAACATACCTGTACGGCGACCCGCTCCCGCTGTGATTGACACAGCAGGAGCCAATTAGTGGGTCCGGTGAACGCCATGTCCGATGGAAACCCGGCGATCGCTCATAGAGAGGCAGATCGCCGTTCTATGAGAGGGAAAGAGAGAGATCTTGTGTTTCTGCTAAGCAGGAACAGGGATCTCTCTCCCCTCAGTCAAACCACCCCCCTCGCAGTTTTTTTTTAATTTTCAATAATTTTTATAAAAAAAATTAATTCACAGAAGTAATACAATAACTACAAGTTTCCATAAAAGAAAAGAAAACGTTTGGTACAAATGATATAAAAGAATACAAAAGTCGGCCAGCATGCCTGAACAGACAGTGAAGTAACATGTGATTTGTTCATAAGAAACAGTATGGGTTATGCGTTAAAGCTTGCAGTGGTACATTTCGTCGGTAAACAACTTTAATTCTATTATGATTCAGATGAAAATGGTAATCATATAAATGGGTCGGAGGTGAGCATGGGTTTAATGACCACAGGCTCTCTTTTAGGTATGGAGAGGAGGAAGGGATGAGGCCCCCCCCACCACCCCTAAGAGGATCTAACTGTGGCAAGGGGAACCCCCTCCCTCCCGACTCTCTTAGTTTACGACCCCTGTTTCCAATCAAGATGGATGGGGAGCGAGGGAGCGTTGTTGAGACGAACTAGAACAACACGAACTGGTGATTTAGCTATTGGTATAACTATAACTGGAACTTAATTGGGTAGAACAGAACAGGATTGGACTCAGGAGGTTGAGAGGATAGAAGTTCCAGTGGAACTTAGCTCCTAAGTTACTGTTCTGTGCCCATCTAAAACGAATGAAAGAAGAAAAAAAAAAGAAGTCAGGATCGGCCTTGACTTGAATACATTAACATAAATCAGGGGGAGAAAAAGAAAGAAAAAGGAGTAAAGCTTAGGGAAGGAAAAATGACCAGGAGAGGGGGAAAATACAAGATAGGAGGAGGTGAGGGATCCAGCAGGGTCATCCAGAGAAATCAGTTAAAGGGGGACTATGCATGGAAGAAGGGGGATGTCACAATATTTTGCCCATGGTTCCCAAGTACGTTTGAATATACAGGTTCTATATTGAATAATGCTAACTATTTTTTCCTGCGCCATGATCCAGGAGATTTTATGCTTTACCGCTGTGATCGGAACCAAAGTTTTCTTCCAATGGGCTGCTATTGTAATTTTGGTCCCCAACAGGATGAAAAAGATCAATGCTTGAGTATATTTGTCTATCTTATTCACTTTAAGGTTAAGAAGTGCTATGTCTGGTGTTTGGGGGACCTGTACTGATGTCACCTTGTGGATCAAAGAAAATACTTTGTTCCAGAGACCTCTTATTCGCGGACAAGACCACCATATGTGTAACATTGTTCCTATATTGTTGCATTTTTGAAAACACTGCGGAGAAGCATCTGGATAGATCCTGGCCAGGAGGGAGGGAACCCTGTACCAACGGGTGAGTATTTTAACCACTTGCCGCCCGCCCTATTACAGGATGACGGCAGCAAAGTGGTTTCAAAATCATGACCGGACGTCATATGACGTCGGCCAGGCTTCGCCGTTATTGTGCGCCCCCGGGGGCGCGCACTGCACCGATCGGTAATGTCGCTTGTCCCCCGGACACAGCGCATACCCAATCAGGGTAAACAGCCAATTTAATTGGCTGTTTACCACGTGATCGGCTGTGTCCAATCACAGCCGGTCACATGTCAAAACAAATCGGAAGCGCGCCTAATGCGTGTCCCTCGGACATAGCCCATCCTCGATCAGGGTAAACTGCCAATGAAATTGGTTGTTTACCCACGTGATCAGCTGTGTCCAATCACAGACGGTCACAAGTATAAATATTGTAGCGGTTTCCAGGGATCTCTCCTTCTCTCTCTCACACACCGATTGTGTGAGGAGAGAGAAAAAGAGATCTGAGATCTGTGAGTGAACTTTTTACTATATCACTGTCTGCACAACACCCCCCCCCAATAAAGAGAACCTGTCACAGCCCATCTGGATCTGTCACAGCCCATCTGGATCTGTCACAGCCCACCATCAGTACCGCCATCAACACTGCCATCAGTAACGCCATCGATACCATCTGGATCTGACAGCCCATCTGTCACACAGGCCACCAACGGTACCGCCATCAGTACCGTCATCAGTACCATCTGGATCTGACAGCTCATCTGTCACACAGGCCACCAACGGTACCGCCATCGGTACCATCTGGATCTGACAGCCCATCTGTCACATAGGCCGCCATCAGTACCGCCATTGGTACCGCTATCAGTCCCGCCATCACTACCACCGCACAGTTCCGCCAAGAGTACCATCACACAGGCCATCAGTAACCTGTCATTACCCTCACACAGGCCCGCCATCAGTGAGCTGCCAGTAGCACCACCAGTATCGCCATGTCTCAAAGAATGTACACACCTGAGGAGGCATATAACATCCTCACCATGTCGGATGATGGAGAGCAGCAGGGAGATCCCATTATCCGATTCTGGTTTGGAATACGAGCCAGTGGAGGGTAGTGGATCCGAGTCAGTGGAGGAAACCGCCCCTCCTAAAAGAGTAAGGAGATCAGGACCTAGATTAGAAGACCTGCCTACCACCAGCAGCGCCATACCCCAGGAAGAGGAGCCCAATACCAGTACTGGAATTACTCATCCAGCTCAAAGAATCCAGGCCCAGTCCTAGGGCTGGGAAAAAAATCGATTTTAATCTTGAATCGAGTTTGGAGCTCAAATCGATTCAGTTTTGAAGAAAATCGATTTTTTTAGATTTTTTTTTTTTTTTTTGAAAAAAAAAAAAAAAATTTTTCCCTTCAAAGTTTCCGTAGCAGGACTGCTGGGGGCGTATCCGTAATGGCACTGGGCAGCGTTACCCCAATTACATCTACTCGCTGCAGCCGCTGTCTGCCTACCTGATCAGCGTGTCATGCAGACAGACGGCGGCCATTGCAGTGTTCAAAAGCCGCGCCTCCCGAGTCCTCGTCGTCTGCGATAGGCAGAACACTCAATTTCACAGCAGGCAGTATTCAGCCTATCACGGACATCCTCTCATCCTCGTCTGTGTTATGAGGATGACCATGATAGGCGGAACACTGAATGCTGGGAAATTGAGTGTTCCGCCTATTACAGACGAGGAGGAGGCGCGGCTTTTGAATACTGGAATGGCCACCGGTGTAGCAGTAAAATCCGTATACCATGAAAATCTGCATCAGGTACGGGCACAGTGATTGAAGCACGGGCACAGTGAGACACGGGTACAGTGAGGCATGGACACAGTTCAATTCAACTAAGAGTAACCTCAGGATTTTTTGTTGTTTTATTAGCTAAATCCAAATACAGTATTAATAATTTGGATGTTTAACAATCTTTGTTGCACACTGCAAAAAACAACAAAAGGTCACAAGCGCTAAATTGGTGGATAAAGAAAAAAATATAATGGATGATAATAATAATAAGAAAAAAATCCCAAATATTTTGGGAAGTACAAAGTATCCAAAAGGGGGAAAAAACAGGATCCAGAGCAGCAAGAAAAAATCCGTACCCAGAAGTACAAAATACACAACATGCACACAATATAATCCAGCGCTCATGGAACATACATTATTAACTATTGAAAACTCTTGAAGAATTGATAAAAAAGGTTAGTCCATTTATTAATCACAATAAAGAGAGGGATCCAATCCCAAATGTGCAGAGGGCAAATTAATCTTAACTCTCCAGTTACCAGTGGTGACAAACTTGTTAAACTTGCAGTGACATCCGTGGAGCAAGGAGGGGTTAAAAAAGTCAAAACAAAGCCTGTGGCATGATCTCCGTGTGAGCACAGTACCTTGAATGATGGACAACAGGCAGACCAGCGTGTGGAGGGCCCTCCAACACAAAAGGATGCAGAGCCAGGATCGCAGCAAGGCTGGGACAGAAGGAAACACACACAGAGTTTCAAGAGTTTTCAATAGTTAATAATGTATGTTCCATGAGCGCTGGAATATATTGTGTGTTTGTTGAACACTGACTTTGCAGTTAGAGAAAGGGTTTGCCTTTGCAATTTTGTTTGTTGATGCACTTTAATTAATATAATAAAAAAAAAAAAACGAATCGAATCGTAAATCGAGTTTTTTATAAAAAAATCGCAGATTTTTTTGGGGGGGAAAATCGCCCAGCCCTACCCAGTCCTACCTTCCGGATGCCCTGGCAAACCCCTTGTGGTTGCCTGCCAACTCAGGATCCGCTACAATCCCCCCCTTTCACCGCACAGCCAGGTGTGCAGCCCAACACGTCAAATTTTTCCCAATTGGACTATTTTTATTTGTTTTTCCCCGAAGATTTGTTGCAGTACATGGTGGACCAAACAAATCTCTATGCAGAGCAATTTATTGCTGCCAACCCCAATTCGTCCTACACCCGTATGTTTAATTGGCGACGTCTCACACTAGAGGAATTCAAATTGTTTTTGGGCCTTACTTTTAATATGGGACTTACAAAGAAAAGCGAACTGCATGCCTACTGGTCCACCCGCCCCATCCACCACATGCCCATATTTTCTGATGTCATGTCCAGGACACGGTACGATATGATAATGCGTTTTCTACATTTCAATGACAATTCGCAGTGCCCTCCCCGAGATCACCCCAACCATGACAAATTATATAAGCTTTGCCCCCTAATAAATTATTTTACCAAACGATTTTCTGAAGTGTTTATCCCAGACCAAAATATTTGTGTAGACGAATCCCTTATCCACTTTACTGGCCGGCTGCAGTTCAAGCAGTATATCCCAAGTAAGAGAGCCAGGTACAGGGTAAAATTGAATAAGTTGTGCGATCGAGCCACTGGATACGTCCACACATTTCGTATTTCTGAAGGCAAAGATTCCCAGCTCCAGCCCCGTGATTGCCCCACATATATAGGAACCAGTGGTAAAATTGTCTGGGACCTTGCATACCCCTTGTTCAAAAAAGGATACCACTTATATGTAGATATTTACTACAGCAGCTTGCCCCTCTTCCGTCACCTGTATCATGAACAAACCCTGGCCTGTGGTACCTTCCGAAAAAATAGGATGGGGTTCCCACAGAGTTTGCTATCAAAACGGCTACAAAAGGGGGAAGCCGCATTCATGAGGAATGAGGGGGTGTTGGCCATGAAGTGGCGGGACAAGAAGGATGTTCACATGACTACAATCCACAATGACAACTTGGTGGAGGTTCAGAGAAGACGTGGCCCCGTAGTAAAGCCTGAATGTGTTCATGACTACAATATGTACATGGGGGGGTGGATTCAAACGATCAGATGCTACAACCCTATTTATCAACCTGAAAGTCAAATTATTGGTATAAGAAAGTAGCATTTCATCTGTTTCACATGGCCCTGTTCAATTCATTTGTCTGCTATCAAAAATCACCCGAAAACCAACCCACCACCTACCTCAAATATTTTGAAGACATTGTCACTGCCCTGATTTACCAGCAAGGACCCACCCCAGGAAGCATTCGCTCTGATAGTGTGAGTCGACTTCATGAGCCACATTTTCCCTATAACATTCTCCCCCCAGAATCCGGAAGAAGAAGCCAAAAGAGATGTCTTGTATGCTCAAGTTGAGGAGTTAGAAGAGATACAAGTTATTATTGTCCCGATTGTCCCTCCCAACCTGGCCTGTGTATCGGTGATTGCTTCAAAAATTATCACAGATCTATCAGATACTAGTTCCCCTTATTAGTAACAGACTGCCATTTCCCCCTTTCTAATACCTGTGCCTGCCTGCTACCATGTTTCTACCTTCCATGTTAACTGACCCTGGCCTGTTTACCGACAATGTCTTTGCCTGCCATTTTAACACCTTTCTGACTTCCACGTGCACCACCCTCAGCCTGTTTACCGACGATGTCTTTGCTGTCGTTTTAACCACGTTTCTGACTTCCACGTGTACTGACCTCGGCCTGTTAATCGACCATGTTTTTGCCTGCCACTTGGACTGATCTTTTGCCCTTCTACTTTAGCACACAGGGGTCTCACATATGTGAGGGGCTCCAGAATAGCGTTCTGAGTACAGAAAATCAGTTTTTGGTTTTCTGTGTTCCCAGAACAGGGTCTGGTTGCCCGGAGGCTTCAAAGAGATTTGGGTGGGAGAAGCCTCTACCCCTGTCCCCCTGGCCCTTAGCTTGACGGTCCTTCCTGCTGTCTGGACCAATACTTTGGCTGTGCTGACCATATCGCTGCCTGTAATGACCCAGGACTTTATGGACTATGTTTCTTTCTGCTGCCTGGACCAATACTTTGGCTGTGTTGACCATTTCTCTGCCTGCTGCCTCTACTGACAATGGACAGTAATTCTGCCTGGACATCTCTGCCTGCTGCCTGGACCTGTGCTTTGGCTGTGCGGTGTCTCTGCCTGTCTATTCCTGCCTGCTGCCTGGACGATTGCTTTTGCTGTCACTGACCACATCCCTGCCTGCTGCCTAGACCGATGTTCTCCTCTGTGGACCACTGCACTACTAAAACCACAGATAATCTTTTGTTATTTGGTATGTACCTGCTATGTGTTAGAAATATGAAGGGCCTTCAAAAATGTGATCGGTAGTCAGAAAATTATATGTGTAATTTTATGCTGCTAGAATGCCTGGAGGTGCTATTTGGATGTTGGGCCTTCGTATATGGCCAGGCTGTGTAAAAGTCTCACACATGTGGTATTGTTATACTCAGGAGGAGTAGCAGAATGTATTTTGGGGTGTCATTTTTGCTATGTACATGCTATGTATTGGAAATATTTTATAAATGGACAACTTTGTGTAAAAAAAATGCATGTTCATTTTTTTCACACGTTTTCCGAAAACTTCTGGAAAAAAATGAACTGTTCAAAAGACTCATTATGCCTCATAGATTATACGTTGGGGTGTTTGCTTTCCAAAATGGGGTCATTTTGTGGATGTTTCCATTGTCCTGGTGCTCCAGGGCCTTCAAAATTGAGATAGGTCATCATCAAATTATATGTGTAATTTTGCTCCTAAAATGCCTGTTGGTGCTACTTGGATGTTGGGCCTCTGTATGTGGCCAGGCTGTGTAAAAGTCTCACACATGTGGTATCGCCATACTCAGGAGGAGTAGCAGAATGTAGTTTGGGGTGTCATTTTTGTTATGTACATGCGGTGTGTTGGAAATATCTTATAAATGGGCAACTTTGTGTAAATAAAATGCGTTTTCATTTTTTTCCCACGTTTTCCAAAAACCTCTGGAAAAAAATAAACAGTTCAAAATGCTCATTATGCCTCATAGATTATATGTTGGGGTGTTTTCTTTCCAAAACGGGGCCATTTTGTGGGCATTTTCATTGTCCTGGTGCTCCAGGGCCTTCAAAATTTAGATAGGTCATCATAAAATTATATGTGTAATTTTGCTCCTAAAATGCCTGTTGGTGCTACTTGGATGTTGGACCTCTGTATGTGACCAGGCTGTGTAAAAGTCTCACACATGTGGTATTGCCATACTCAGGAGGAGTAGCAGAATGTATTTTTGGGTGTAGTTGCAGGTATGCATATGCTGTGTTCAAGAAATAACCTATCAATACAATAAGTTTGTGTAAAAAAAAAAAAAAAAAAAAATCTTAATTTTCTCAAGAATTGTGGGAAAAAATTACAACTTCAAAAAACTCACCATGCATCTTACTAAATACCTTGGACTGTCTGCTTTCCAAAGAGGGGTCATTTTGGGGGTATTTGTACTTTTCTGGATTGTTATTGTATCAAGAAATGAGATAGGCCTTCAGTACATCAGGTGTGATCAATTCGTAGGGTGTGACCATGGGGGGATCCGGTTTATTAGGCCAGATCGATCGGAGGAAGTGTAGTATTTGTGAGTGTCTAAACCGTTCAGAGGGGGGCATTTCAAGTTTACTAATGCAATAAGCCCTAGAAATGGGACCTGTGGAAGTGAAGAAATTCCCAACTATAATTATTCCTTAGTTGAGCCACCAGCTAAATGCCAGAATATTCATTCCCGGAAGGAAGTCAGGATTATGGAACATGTGTGTTAGAGGGCGAATGGCCAAGACCAGGGAGGCATTTTTGTGTAATTGATCGCACAAGGCCATCGAGTGGGAAAGCGTGGGAGATAAAATGGGAGGTCTAAGTTTAGTAGGGGACCATATTAAAAAATCTATTGTAGGGAGTGGGATTGCTTGTCTCTCCATGGAGACCAATCAGGTTTCGGGCCCCGTGATTAGACGATTGATATCTGGGCTAGTTGTGCGGCTTGATAATACCACCAGATATTAGGTAGAGCGAACCCACCTTGAGATTTTAGTCTATATAGGATATTTTTGGAGCACCGTCTGCCCTTTGGGCCCCATATAAAGCGTAAAATTTTAGATTGCAGAGCCTGCGCTTGTGATTTCCGAAGTGGGATAGGGAGTGATCTGAATAAGTAAAAGAGGCGAGGGAGGAGGGTCATTTTGACTGCGTTTATTCGGCCCAGCCAGGATAAGTTATGCTTATCCCAATTGGCAAGGTCTGATGTCAGTTTATGGAAAGCGGCTGGGTAGTTAGAAGAGTATAAGGAATCTATTCTAGGGGATAGGTTGACCCCCAGATACGGGATAGAGGCCGAGCACAAGGAGAACGGGAAATGGCTTTGTAAGTTACCAAGTAGGTTGGGGGGGACTGTGATGTTGAGGGCTAAAGATTTTGAGGCATTCACACGCAATCCAGAAATGTTGCCAAATTTTTTAAGTAAAGAGAAAATGTTAGGCGTTGAAATCAGTGGGGAGGTGACAAATAATAGCAGATCATCTGCGAACAACGCACACTTATGCTCTTGCTTACCACAAAGAACTCCTTTATTGTCAGGGTGAGATCTGATTGCTATGGCCAGGGTCTCAATTGCTTTAGCGAAAAGAAGGGGGGAAAGTGGGCAGCCCTGTCTGGTGCCTTTTTTTATGATGAGGGAATCAGAGTAGCAACCCTGCAGTCTAACCTGTGCACTTGGGTCAGAATACAGGGCTCGAAGAGACCCCAAAAATTGTGGACCGAAGCCCCATCTCTGTAAAACATTAAACAGATAAGGCCAAGTAATTGTGTCAAAAGCCTTTTGTAGATCAATCGACAGTAAAAATCCTTCCTGATGGGGTCCGCCATCCCAGCGGGAGTTAAGGAGGAATATGATATCAACTGCTCTCCTAATCTGGTCAGGTCCTTGTCTCCCCGGGACAAAGCCCACTTGGTCCTTATGGACATAAAGAGCTATAAAGGTTGAGAGTCTATTGGACAGTACTTTTGTTAAGATTTTGAAATCGTTGTTGATTAGGGAGATAGGACGATAATTAGACACTAAGGTTATATCCTTACAAGGCTTAGGTATAACCGATATATAGGCCAGGTTTAGGGCTTTATCCAAGGGAGAACCAGACCTGAGAGGGTTGAAGAATTTAAAAGACAAAAAATCTTGTGCGCTCTCGGTGTATCGTCAACACGGGTAGTGTGGTTCCGTCTAGAGGCACAGTCTAAAATCTTGCAGCCCTCCTCAGAACAATGGGTGTTCATACGGCTAGAGAAAGAAAGAAAAAAGGAGGGCGCACCGACCTAGTGCATTACCACTTAAAAGTTTATTAAAATATAAATTAAAAGCAATATTTCTACTCACAGATGGAGCTTAAGTGCAAGCATATCGAACAAATGGGCTGGAATTCCTGGCATCCACCGACTGGACTCAAATGACAGAGAGGGTCGGACGATACCCCAAAACATCCAGATGGCTGACGCGTTTCTGGGGCGCACCTCTTTCCTCAGAGCCCTGACATCTAGGCTCTAAGCTCGGAGCTCTAAGCTCCGTCTGTGAGTAGAAATATTGCTTTTTTTTTTATATCTCAATAAACTTTTAAGTGGTAATGCACTAGGTCGGTGCGCCCTCCTTTTTTCTTTCTTTCTCTAGTTGAAGAATTTAACCATAAATGGGGCTAGGGTAGTGGCAAATTTTTTATAATAGCCGACTGAAAAGCCATCCGGACCTGGGGTTGAATTCTGTTTAAGCTGTTTTATTACTTCCAGGACTTCCGATACGGATATCGGCTCGTCTAGGAGATCCAAATGTTCTGGGGATAATTTTGGGAGAGGGACATTATTCAGGAATTCATCTAGTTGAGATTGGGAATTTACGTGCTCGTTTTTATATAAAGAGGAGTAAAATTTTAGGAACGTTTCCATAATGCGGCGTGGGTTTTGTGTCAGTTCCCCTGTCAGGGCTCGTATCTTGGGGAAGGTATGGGTGTGGGTCTTAGGGGATAAATTAGCTGCAAGTTTGGCTCCTATTTTATCTTTTTGAGAATAGAATCAGGCTCCTGACCATCTCAGATGCTTCTCAGCTTCCGTGGTAAGAGCTAGATTTAGGGAAGTTTGTGTGGCCTCAAGGGATTTCAAAGACTCACTAGTAGGATTATGTTTATGTGCCTTGCTTAAGGAGTGGAATTCCCTGGTGAGATTATCGATATCTGCCTTGCGTTCTTTTTAAGTTGGGAGGGAATTTGGATAATTTTCCCCCTGATTACTGCCTTGTGAGCCGCCCACAGGGTTTCTGGGGAAATGGAATCACTATGGTTCAGGAGGAAGTATTCTTGAATGTCACGCGTGAGAATCGTGCATTGGATGGGGTCACTTAAGAGCCCTTCATTGAGGCGCCAAATGAATTTCGTGCATGGGTTAAAGGTATGCTGCATGTGTAGCATGACCATAGAATAGTCTGAAATAGTGGAATCTCTGATGACCGCTTTAGTTGTCGATGGGATGTTGTGGGATTGAATAAAAATGTGATTGATTCTGGTGTAAATTTGGTGAGGAGCAGAGTAATGGGTATAATCCTTGGATCTAGGGTTCAATTCCCTCCAGATGTCCACTAGGCCCAGAGAGTACAATGTGGAAGCTATCTTGGTACTCTGTCTTGGAGGCTTCCGCGACGAGGGGTACCTGACCCCAATTTGTCGAGGGATTGATCAAAAGGGAGGTTAGTGTCCCCACCCATTATTATTTTCCCTTCTAGCAGTGGGCTAAGTGTGGACATCATGGATGAAAAGAAAGTTGCCTGGCCTTTATTCGGGGCATAATAAGAGATAAACGAATATTGAGTACCTTCAATAGAGCCTTTCACCTATAAGTATCTGCCTTCCTGGTTTCTGATAACGTCTGAAGGTGAGAATCACAGATTTTTGGAGAAGCAAATCGCTACACCTTTCGTCTTATTACTTGCATTGGAGAGGAAAAACTGTGGCTAGTGGCCGTGAAGGAAGGAAGGGTTGTAAGATGCTGGAAAATGAGTTTCCTGCAATAAAAGGACATCAATCTTTTGGGATTGGTAAAGTTTAAAAAGTTTTTGTCTTTTGACTGGGGAATTCATTCCTTGAACGTTATGGGTGACAATACATAGATTTTTAGATGTATTGGTGTCAGAATGCATGGATCAGAGGGGGGGATGTGAGCATCAATTCGTGGGTTCTTACCCTGATCTCCTGCGGTGGGTACCAATACTTAGCCTCCGATGTCTGAGGAACTTGATGTGATAGCTGCAGGTTTCGTGAAGCGCCTCTGGGGGACCCGGGAGAAGCAAGAAAGAGAGTAGCGGGGGGGGGGGGAAGAGGATCCTGAGGAAGATAGACAAGGCATGTTAAAAACAATGAATAAAATACTGAAATAAGTACAAGAAAAAAGAAGCTTAACAAAGACCAAATTCTCCTTGCGGGGAGGGGGTCTGCTACCCCCTCCCCACAGTTTTTCCTCAAGAAAAAAGAAAAAACTCAAACAGGGGGGTCGTTTCAACGTTTCCGAGTGGAGGGAAAACACCACTCCGAGACAGGTGGAGGTGCAGTGCGGCCGCTCCAGCCCTTCCACCAAGTAAAACAGTAAAAGAGGAGAAAAGAAAAAAAAAATTAACATTGCTATATGAGTTCAACATCAAAAGGGGAAATCAAAAATAAAGCCCCTTAGAGTACAAAGTGACTACACATCCGAGACATCCGTCGCCGACCCCCAAACAAAACTTGGGGGGGAGGGTGAAGGATATCAGCATTGGGGCAACCAGCAGGGGGTAGAATAGTCTGCAAAGCGACTTAAGAAAGTCTTCATCCCTGTTGTAATGTTTTGGCCGGGAAGCACAGGGTAGTCCCTTGACTAGAGTTTAGTCAATAGTGACCCCAAAGAAGAATAAAAGGTTGATTGCAGATGGGAGACCGTCTTTGGGTCTCTTTGCTTGTTGTTTTTGCCAAAGGGGCTTGATGGGGCTCGCGGGGGGAGGTCTTTTCATTGAGAGTGGGATCTTGGGGTCCAGAGTGGGGACAGGAGAATGGGAGATGAGGCCTAGATTAAGTAGAATGCGTTCTCCATCTACGAGTTTGCAAAGCTGTATGATTTATTTAAATAAGCAAAGTTCAGGCGAAATGGAAAAGCCCATCTGTATGTGATCGATTTTTGAGACAGTACTTGCAAAAGAGGCTTTAAGGATCTTCTTTTTTGTATCGTGTAAGGAGATAGGTCTGCAAATATTTGAACGGGGTGCCCCTGGAAGGTAAGATTTTTGGCCTCCCGGGCCTTACGCATGTCGTACTCTTTGACTCTGAAGAAATGCGGCTTTACCACAATGTCCCTGGGTAGGCCATCCTGGCGTGGTGGTTGGAGGGCTCTGTGAGCGCGGTCTAATTCCAGTCTGTTCTGGTATATCAGGGATTAGATTTTTGATAAATGCACAAACAACTTTATCTGTTTCCTTAAACGATTCAGGAAGACCTCTGAGTCTGAAATTGTACCTTCGATTCCTATTTTCGAGGTCATCAAGTTTTGAGTATGCAATGTCTAGCTGTTCATGTAATTCTTGGATCCTGTCAGTATTCTGCTGGGCCATGGTGATAGTTTGGTCAGTTTTAATTTCAATCGCCTCTATCCGGGCTCCCAGATGCTGCAGATCAGCCTGTATTGTTGAAGTGATTTGGGAGGCATTTTGGGCAAGTCCCCTGGAAAGCATTTTTGAAAAAGTCTCCATCAGAGAAGAAAAGTCAGTGGGGGTAATGGGAAGAGATCTGGAATGAGCCCCAGGATGGTCGGGGGTAGTGTTGAAATCCTCCATTGGCGTGAGTGGGGTGCCATTCAGTGCCCTGCCAGGCAGCGATTCAGTAGACGTAGGGGATAATAAAGGCATCTGCTGATTACTCACTGTGTGAGGATGTCGGTCCTCGGTGTATGTGTCCTGAGGTGCTGGATCAGCGATAGATTCGTCCGAATCCTGGATCAGGCCTCGTGTGGCTGTAGCAGCCACCATCAAGGTGGAGGCCACGGGCGGACGATCGGGAGTAAGTTGCCGGGATAGGTTACGTCTGGCCGTGTTCCCGATCATGCGGGTAGGTATCCCGGGACCTCGTGGGCAGTGGAGTGTCTGGTCTAACTAATCCTCCTCGGATGATAGCTGTGGCGGAGTTTGTAGGCCGGAGCGGTGCAGAGCTCTCAGGACCTGCGACCGTCCATAAAGCCGCCGCGCATGCGTCTCCCCCTAGGCACACATTTAACCCTTTGATCGCACCTTCCCTGCCAGCATCATTTATACAGTGACAGTGCATATTTTTAGCAACTATCACTGTAATAATGTCACTGGTCCCCAAAAAGTGTCGCTTTGTGTCTACTTTTCTCCCTCATTTTTATTTCTGCCATACAAACTTTGTTCACATTACTGCCAGCTGTTCAAAAACTCCTGTACTGCAGCTGCCCGCCAGAGCCCCCCTTTTATGTACCTGACCCCAATCTTTCCAGCGTCAAGGATGAGCACAGCAGCTCCAGCTGCTGTCTCAGGTCCTGATTGGATAGATTGATAGCAGTGCAGCCATTGGCTTCCGCTGCTGTCAATCAAATTGAGTGACACGGGAGCTGGGGGCGGGGCCGAGTCCTGCGGTACCCCCATGGAAAGCGCCTCTCTGTGGGGGCAACCGATGAAGAGGAGGAGCCAGGAGTATTGCCGGGGGAACCCAGAAAAGGAGGATGGGGGGGCCCCCCAAACAGGGGGGCCACTCTGTGCAAAACCCTTATACAGAGGAGGTAAGTATGACATGTTAGTTATTTAAAAAAATTAACCTTTACAATCACTTTAAGCTGCAGCTTACTCACATGTTTGTTCCATACAGTTAGGAATAGAACCTACTTTGGGAAAAAATCTTATTGTTTATGGATTGTTTGAACTAGTCTTTGTACTTCTCATCTGTGCTATCATACTAACACTACTATTATGGCCCGTACACACGATAAGAAAATTGGGCAAACATTTTCCTCCGAGGAACGATCGTATGATTTACTGATCGCGTGTACACAACTTTCATCAGCGGATTCCGACATTCTGAATGGAAATTTCCAAAGGGACAAACCCCCAAATTTTTCTCATATGGGAACAGAACCAACAATTTTTGTTTAATATGTACCATTATTGTACGAGAATAGCAAATAGGAAAGAATGTGCATGATCAGAAATAACAAATAACAAAAAAAGTCTTTGTCCTACAAAAATTTTCATTCGTTATTTCCTTCCTCGGTTCTGACTTGCTCTTTCACAGATACGGACCGTTCAGGTCCATCTGAAAAACTAACAGCCGGACCTGAATGGACGCTCCGACTCAGCAGGGATCAACAGATCAACCCCTGCTGAGCAAGCGGAGTCCGTGAAAATGGACATTAATGTGTGAAAGAGCCCTAACGGTCTTTCTTCCTTTATTTGCTTTTGTTTTTGTGGTGCCCTGTAGCCCTAATAAGAACATGTTTTCTTTTTCCTTCTTGTTTTTATACTCCTTAGTGGCGTAATAAATGTCCTTTTTGGCTCTGACAATTACTGCATTAAGGTATTTGTACTTTTATAATTGAATAGATCTATAGCTTTTAACACATTTTAAGGATTCTTTGTATTTTCTTTGTTGTCTAGTTTTTAGCCCTGATGAAGGGAAAGTGCTGAGCTCCCGAAACGCGTTGGCAGTTACAAAATAAAAATCTTTTAAAAAGTCTGCACAAGCTGATGTGGCGCTCCCATCCTTTCAAAACTTAAACATACTCCTCTGGGGGTCCAACAAGACCCCACAGTTGCTGGTGAGCAGCCTCTAGGACTACAAATCACCAATCCAAGTAAAACTTATCTACATAAGGTCCAGCACTCCTACATCACAAAAAATAATATGTGCATTTTAATTAATAATGAACGATGCCCAACGAAAAAAAAACACATGCTGACCACCAACATGATCTGTTCCCAGTACTTACTCATCATGAATGACATCACAGTGACTTTGGAGGAAGAGGACGGACATGACGGGGGGGTTACTGGGTGTAAATAGAAAATAAGATCTTATTACCTCATCTGCTGCCACTTCCAGCAACGTCTTCTCTCTACTTCCTATGGAACATCCTGTGTGTACCTGACATCACTTCCTGTGTGTACCTGACATCACTTCCTGTGTGTACCTGACATCACTTCCTGTGTGTATCTGACATCAAATCAGCTCCAAGAAAGCTTTGCAGGCTATTAAGAAAAATTACGAGAAGTTTTACCTCACTGACACCAATCATGGGACTTATTTTATGTCACTGACAACAATGTTATGGCTTATTTAATCTCACTGACACCAGAGAAGGCACTTATTTTATCTCACTGACACCAACTATTTTTTTTTCCTCATTGACACCAAAGATGGATGTCAAGGAAATCATTCCCACGGTGACTTAACTGAAATTAGATTCTTGATTGGTGGAAGAGGAATGAGGGATTGGTTTATTTGGGAAGATAAAATCAGTTATAATACCGATATCACAGCCTGCAAGACTTCTGACCACCACTGGGAGAGACTCTCCCACATTTATCTGGCTGGACACACACAGGCAGATACTAATCTTGCATACAATCTGATACAATTTAAGGAGTGTGGAGCAGACAAGTGATCCCCACACACTTCAGAGGATCCCCAAAGCAATCCTGGTGCGATGACTTCTTCCACTGCCCCCCCACCCCCGCACACATGATTTAGGGCAGATTGGTTGAAGTGTGTGATATGAGTGGTGTGCTGGGCAGTGATACACACATACAGATCCCTGTCTGCCAGATACAATCACTTCCACACACTGACAATAATCTGCATTAGGGAGGAGCTCCGTGTCTAAACAGAAGATTGGATGAACACTGGCTCCTCCCACATTCTTCTGAACATTCAACATTTACAGAATGTGACGGTTATCGGCTTTCCTTTATTCATGTTGACAAAGTGCTAGTAGATGAGAGCTGATCCGTAGCTCTACTGGCAGGAGATCTGCACTAATATTGAGCATTGATTATCAGTACAGGCCCATCAGTGATGATCGCCCGGGAAGGACCACCAGTGCCCCACCAGTGTTGCCCAGCAGTGCCCACCTGTGATGCCAATCAGTGCCTACCAGGTATGCCAATTAGTGCCCACCAGGGATGCTTTTTAGTACCTCCTTATCAGTGTCACCCATCAGTGCTGCCTATCAGTGCCCATCAGTGAAGGAGAAAACTTACTTATTTACAACATTTTATAACAGAAACAAAGAGAAACGTTTTTGTTTTGTTTTTTTTTAAATGTTTTTGTCTTTTTTTATTTGTAGAACAAAAAATAAAAAAAACCCAGTGGTGATCAAATACCACCAAAAGAAAGCTCTGTTTGTGAGGAAAAATTATACACATGTCATATAAGTACAGTGTTACATGACCGCGCAATTGTCCTTCAAAGTGTGAGAGCGCTGAAAGATGAAAATTGGCCTGGGCAGGAAGGGGGTGACAGTGTCTGGGATTGAAGGGGTTAAACATGTGGGCACAATAAATGCAAAACCGTCTCTGGCAGTGAAAGGGTTAAAGGATAAGTTCACCTTCTGGAAGGTGTTAAATGTTCCTGCAGTGGCTCAGCGATCCGAGTCCTTTGTGTGACAGAAGTGCGGCGAGAAGTTCCTCGTACCGGCTGTCACTTTATGAAAAGAGCGCAGCCGTGCCATTCATTCACAGAGTTCTGTCCTTTGCTGATGTCGGCTTGTAGTTTTCAATGACCTCCCACACCGCTGCTGAGATCTCTGGTAGATGAAGAACAAGGAGATCGTCATAAGGGACAAGGAAACTGTCATAAGGGACAAGGAAATTGGGACCCCGATTTAGTCCCTTGGACAAGTAATTTTTTCAAAAAATGTCCACACCCCTGGAACTGTTTCGTCCATTATGAAGATCAGCCATGGAGTATATCTGAGGTGTATATCAGGGTGTGCTTCTTCCCCACATGAGAGCTGTGATGTCCAGCATCATTCATATAGAAGACATTTCCTGCACTAATACACCTCAAGGGTTGTGTGGGATCCCTGATGAACAGGAAGACGGGACTTTAGTGAAGAACAATTTCCTCACTCAGGACAGGAAAGCGGCTTCTCCCCATGTGAGATCTCTGATGTTTGTAAAGATTGGACTTCTGTGAAAAACATTTACCGCACTCAGGACAGGAATACGGCTTCTCCCCCGTGTGAGATCTCTGATGTGTGGAAAGATCGGACTTCTGTGAAAAACATTTCCCGCACTCAGGACAGGAATATGGCTTCTCCCCCGTGTGAGATCTCTGATGTGTGGAAAGACTGGTCTTCAGTGAAAAACATTTTCCACACTCAGGACAGGAATATGGCTTCTCCCCCGTGTGAGATCTCTGATGTCTGTAAAGATCGGACTTCAGTGAAAAACATTTCCCGCACTCAGGACAGGAATACGGCTTCTTCCCTGTGTGAGATCTCTGATGTCTGTAAAGACTCGACTTCTCTGAAAAACATTTCCCGCACTCAGAACAGGAATACGGCTTCTCCCCCGTGTGAGATCTCTGATGTTTGTAAAGATTGGACTTCTGTGAAAAACATTTACCGCACTCAGGACAGGAATACGGCTTCTCCCCCGCGTGAGATCTCTCATGTGTGGAAAGATCGGACTTCTGTGAAAAACATTTCCCGCACTCAGGACAGGAATACGGCTTCTCCCCCGTGTGAGATCTCTGATGTGTGTAAAGATTGGACTTCAGTAAAAAACATTTCCCACACTCCGGACAGGAATATGGCTTCTCTCCTGTGTGAGATCTTTTATGAACATTAAGATTGTATTTAGACTGGAAACACTTCCCACACTCAGGACAGGAAAACCTCTTATCTGTTGGAAGGACGGCACCGTCCCGCACAGTCTGAGGCTCCTCAGGATAAGAGGAATACGATGGTCCATCTACACTGTGTGGTGCCGGATGGACATTTGAGGTAGTCGGGTTTTCTCCTGGACTATACTGTGTGATGTCCTCATCTTCTACTTTACAGTCTAGAGACAAAGTGAGACAATCCTCTGAGGTTTTCCTCATCTCCCGTCCATCTACTAAAATAGAAATAAAAAGATTATTACTAGACATGAGCTGATTGGTTCCCCTAAACCAGGACTCTGCCCACATCAGTCAGCTTTGTCTCTGAGGATCTTACAATTCCACCCTCAGAGTAACTAGTAAATGGGTCCTCTGATCTCCTAGCAGTTAATTTCTTTATTCATGGACCTTTGTCAGAGAATGAGGAAACAACGAGAACTGTCTTTTATAGGAGTGACAGTGATGAGGGCATTATAGGACGAGTGTCCCCACCCCCTTCATCACCCATTGCTATCTTCCCAACACAAGAAGCACTGTACTTCCTTATTTATACCATGATTTAGTCATGAATAACAGCGGGGGTGAGCCCCACCAGAGGTCAGAGAGTGAGGATGGGGGGAGAACAACCAAGATAAAGACTGGACTGATCGTGAAGACCACCATCATTGGGTTATTGACTCCTCCCTCATTATCACTTTCTGTTTAAGGGTCCAAAGTTTGAGGATGTTATCACATTATTATCAACATGTAAAAGTCTGTGCTCCAATCAAATCATCAGATATAAAATGTCCAGCTGGTAGGAAATGGGTGCAAAAGAAGTAAGTCCTATGTAATGTACAACTTATTATATAGGATACAACAGATAGGATTTTATAGTATCAGAATGATGTAATGTACAACAGAGTATATAGTGCAGTGGTCAAGAGTATGTAATGTACAATATAAATTATACAGTGTAGGGGTCAGGATTCATAATATTGGTGTTCAGAAATCAGTGGAAGCTTAAATGTTTACATGAGACAAGTTGCAGAGGTCCCACACCGCTGTCTCCAATCTCCTGAGACTGCACTCAGTGACTTGGGTGTGAGACTATACAGACATATCGCTCCACCCGACACAGCCAGCAAATAACAGAGCAAGTAATCGGTCTGCCGGCGCTGGAGATAGCCGCCTAGACACAGAGCTTGTCGGCCAGGGGAAAAAACCAGAGTGACTCGGGCCCAATCCCGCAGACAATCCACTGCCACCCTGACTCCTAATCACCCGGACATGTCCCGCAAGAGGGTGAATGAATATCGCCCAAAAAAACTGACGGTCTTCTTCCTCAAACCAGCAAGGTCAATCACAGCCAAAATGGCGACGGCGTGGCCGCACCACAGGAGGCATACACGGATCTACCCTCATCCCCCAAACACAGATCGGAGGGAAACCCCAACACAGGCAGCCCAATGAAAGCCTGCATGCGGATGGATCATACCCCCACTGCATGCACAAATTGAGGCCTAGGCTTTCAACCTCTTCCAATCAAACCAGGCCTTACACTCATCCATGGCCTCCTTTCCCACTACAGGACAACCGGTGATTGATACCAACCTAAAATACATGCTGTTGTCACTCCAATCCTCATTAATGGCTGATCTATCATCTCTATTCACCAAGATATCCACTGACATGCATGTCCTGGATCAAAGAGTGTCACACATAGAAAACAGCATGGAGGAATGTACCACAACTGTCAATGATCTAATCGACACATGTGATGAAGTGAGAGATGAACAATCCTGGGTAAGGGCCAAACTGGCCGATTTAGAGGGTAGATCCAGAAGGAACAATATAAAACTGAGAGGGGTTTCTGAATCTATCGTGCCACTGGACCTTCCAAAATATGCCAAAGAGCTCATTCATGTGATTCTTCCTGATGCCTCACCTAAAGATTTGATCGTCGATCGAATCCACAGGATTGCTAAACCATCTCACCTAGCAGTCCCCATCCCTAGAGATGTGTTAATGAGAGTGCACTTCTTCCACATAAAAAAAACTCCTCACGACAGCCAGAACCAGCTCACCACTCCCTGCACCATATGATGGAATTCTACTTTTCCCAGATCTTTCAAAAGTTACCCTGCAATTTAGGAGACAACTCAACCCTGTCACTAAAGGCCTCCACAACCACAAAATGTAATTTAAATGGCGCTACCCAACAACACTGCTCGTAACAAGAACATATAATCAGTACCCTCAAAAGCGGAATGAAACTACTTCATATTGGGGAATCATTCCTGAGCTTCCTCAGGAATCAACTCCACCACTGGAACAATGTGGACCTCGTCCATCACGCCACACCCAAGGGAAATATCGCAACTGACCAGAATCAAAGTTCTGAGTTCTAATGGGCCTATACATCTACACAGATGAACCTCTCCCCAGCTATCGGCTTTCAGATTTATTAATCCAATAAACACCTATTGTCCCCCCTCCCCCGTAGTGGTTTCGTTGAAATGCACGTTTCTCTACTCCACCTATTGTTTTAAACGGTGGTAAACCCACCCAAATCTAGTGTTCTACAAGTTCCATTTTTCTCTTGTTTATATCTCTTGCTGTTATTAACCATGTTATTTTGCAGCTCTCACTCTAAACTCCTAGTGGGCCCTCACGTATCAACAAGGAACATCAAAGACTACAACTAACAACACCTGTCTTCTAGACCACGGACCTCATCCTCTTACAACTGAAGCCTCGTACACACGGCCGAGATTCTCGTCAGGAAAAAAACATTGTTTTTCATGACGAGAATCTTGACAAGAAACTTGTCCCGGCCGAGTGTACACACGTACGATTCAAAAGAACCGCCGTTCTTTTGAATGGCACACACGCGGTGACGTTATCGACTACGACGAGCGTGCACTCGTCACATTTGATGCCGTCACCGCCATCTTGCTACACCCTATTACTATGCCTAGGAAGCTACCGCGTATGCGTCGAAGTAATTTCGAGCATGCGCGGGTTTCCACGGCGACAGGTAAGCGTATACACGCTCGGGTTTCTCGTCGAGAAACAGGTCGACGAGATTCTCGACGAGAAAAAAGACTGCAGATCGTCTTTTTTCTCGTCGGGAAATCTGGGCAGTTTTCTTGACGAGAAAACTGAAACCCGCGTACACACAGCCGGTTTTCCCGGCAAGAAAGCTCTCCCAGCAGTTTTCTTGTCGTTTTTTGCTGAGAAAACCGGTCGTGTGTACGCGGCCTAACTGTAAGTGTTTGAGACTTTAAGGGTCATCCCTACACCACCAAAAATGCCACTTACAGTACTGTCTCTCAATGCCAACGGGCTTAACCAACCGGCAAAAAGACACTCACTTTGGAAAACAGCCCAAGACCTGAAATGCGACATCCTATGTGTGCAAGAGACGCATTTTAAATTTTCTGCTGCCCCTGCGTGTATGAACAAACACTCCCCTCATATTTATTTACACAGCCTCTTTTACCTTCAAAAAAAGAGGAGTTCTAATACGCTGAAAAATATGGTAAATTTCCAACTTAAACAACTCGCTTTAGACCCAAATGGTCGATACATTATCCTTGTCTGTACCATAAAATTGATCACACACTCGCAAATATTTACGCCCCAAACATCCACCAAATGCATTTTCTCCGCAAGCTTATGCAAATTGTCAAACCTATGCAACAAGGACACTTAATCCTATGTGGAGACTTTAACCTAGTTCCAGAAGTTCAACTAGACTCCGCCTCTGTAGAAAAGTGAAGGAAGTCCCCCCTGAAAAATTTCCTCTGCACACAAGATTCGATATCTGGCGTTGTCACCATGGATCAGAGAGAGACTACGCGTATTTCTCCCCTCTTCATAAAACCTACTCAAGAATCGATCTCTCTTTCTCAAAAATAAATGGCAACTTTAAAAAATTTGTTCATCTGTAATCCACACCACGAGTTGGTCGGACCATGTCCCTATCACCATTTCTATATCAGACTCCACACAACAAAAGCATACCTTTTTATGGAGAGCCAATAACTACATTCTACAACGCCCATCATATTCTCCAGAGATAACCGACAAACTGTTTGATTATATTGAACGCAACACTGGCTCTGTGTCCAACCCAGGCGTGGTGTGGGATGCACACAAAGCATTTATCAGAGGTATATTGATTAAACTGAGCTCCCTTTACAAAAACAAGAGAACGCAGCATATAGACATCCTTATGTCCCAAATAACCAACCTAGAAAGGCAAAACAAATCGAATCCCCAAACATCATACTCAGCACAATCATTATCCCTCAGACAATAACTCACTCAAGACTACACCTTTGTCATGTACCTGGGTGTATTTGAACCGGGATCTTCCTGGTCCCACAGCTGCAGCCTTACCTGTTGTGCTACGGAGCAGATCTAGACTTTTGCAAATGTCCTCTCAGTATTAAGCATTGCCTTGGATTCACTAGCCCCACCTGCTGCCAGCTGTGGACAATTTTCAATCAAAGCAGCCCATAAAAAGGAAGTGATGCTATCTCTCAGCGCCTGTTTGTGTGGAATAGCTCCCTGGGTGTTGTGACTGCTTTTTGATCTTGATTTTCGTGTTGAACTTCTGCCTGAATTCCTGACTACTCTCTAGCCTACTGATTTTGTACTTCACTGCCAGCTTGTGTATGACCTTTGCCTGCCTGACCACTCTCTGGATTTCGATCGTGTACCGTTTTGCCTGATCTGTTGCCAAACTAATCTGCCTGACTACGTTTTCGCCTGAATCCTCAGCACACAAGTTCCACTTCGGACACTACCTATCACAGGTACCTTACAACCTTCTCCAATCCTTTAAAAATACACAGAGAAAACTAAAAGCTACGTCATAATCCACCTCCAATAAAGCAGGCAAAGCCCTAGCTCAGTGCATCAAAGGTAGGAGAGCTAAAAACAAAATAGAATATATACACTATTCCCACACAATGGAAAAACAAAGGAACCCCAGGCAATAGCTGATGCTTTCAGCGCTTACTACAGTGATTTGTACAATATAAAACAAGACCCTGACACATTCCAATCCACATCTGAGGATATTAATGAATTTCTAAACCAAATTAAACTCCCAACACTGACAGAAGAACAACTGACCCGTCTAAATAACCCTTTCACAGAACAAGAAATTAAAGCGACCATCAAAACCCTCCCTTCAGGTAAAACACCGGGTCCTGATGGACTCACAGGAGAGTATTTCAAACAATTTTCCCACCAACTAGTGCCAAACCTAACTGCTCTATTTAACGACGCTGCCTCCTCTTCATTGTTCCCTCATGAATCCCTGCAAGCATTGATTATAACGCTACCAAAACCAGGGAAGGAGCCGTTAGCCCCCCAAAACTTTTGTCCGATCTCTCTCCTAAACTTAGACCTGAAAATTTACGCTAAAACAATTGCCACACGACTACTCAATATTATGCCCACACTAATTCACAGAGATCAGTCTGGCTTCACCATTGGACAACAAGTGTCAGATGCCACCAGGAGACTGATAGACGTCATACACTATGCTGAGTCCAGCGGAACGCCTTCTCTGCTCCTTTCATTGGATGCAGAGAAGGATACATTGGTCATACCTTCAGAAGGTCCTCCAAAAATGGATTCAGTGGACAAATCTTAAAAGCTCTACTAGCACTATACTCCACTCCCTCAGCCCAAGTATTCTCAGCTGACATATTATCCTAAACATTTCATATAACCAATGACACTAGGCAAGGATACCCGTTATCCCCACTAATTTTCAATTTGCTCATGGAACCCCTAGCGGAACATATCAGACAAAACCCCAAGATATCAGGATTTGAGATAGGCCAAACATCACACAAGATTAGTCTGTTTGCGGACGATGTTAATTTTCATGCTCACTAACCCGGCTTCTTCCCTGGCAGAGGTACAAAGAATCCTTCACTGGTTTAGTAAGGTATCCTACTATAAGGTGAATGCAACCAAATCGTATATCCTAGATTTAGGCCTAGATGCCACAACCAGAAATTTACTCCAAGCCCAATACTCTTAAGCCTAGTACACACGACCGTGAATCTCGTCGTAAAAAAAAAACGTCGTTTTTCTCGACGAGATTCTTGTCAAGATTTCCTTGCATACACACTGTCAGGTCCAAATCTCGTTGTTGTAACAACACGTACAACGGCAGTATAGAGGGTAAGTTTGATTCCAATGGCGCCACCCCTTGGGCTGCTTTTGCTGATCTTGTGTTACTGCGTGTTAGTAGAATGTGCTATCTCCATTACGAACGCTAGTTTTACCAGAAGGAGTGCTCCCGTCTTATACTTGATTCTGAGCATGCACGATTTGTTAAGACTCGGAAAAGCATACACACGACCGGTTTTCTCGTCGGGAAATCCCGACGAGAAAAACGATAATCCTGACGAGAAAATAGAGAGCAGGTTCTCTATTTTTCTCGTCGAGATTCCCGGGAGTTTTCTCGACGAGAAACCATATACACGAACAGTTTTCTCGGCAAGAAAGCTGTCTGAGGAGGGTAGGGATCGATTCAATTTACAGATTCAGTAGTGCTAATGCCGGTGAGGGATGTACCTCCCTTTGTGTAATATCGTTGTACGAGGCTTGACACTTGGGCAGAAAACGACATATCCTATCTAGGAGTACAATTAACAAAATCAACAAAAAAACTTACTATAGCTAACTTTAAACCATTTCTTACCATACTTCAGAAAGATAGCCAACACCTTGCAAAACACGAGTTGTCTTGGTCAGACAGACTGGCATCATTCAATATGATACACCTACCTCAACTACTCTACCTATTTAGAACCATCCCCATCACTATCCCTGTATCCTATTTTAAATCTCTCCAAACCATACTTAACAAATGTTTATGGCAAGGGAAGAAACCTAGATGCGCTCACGCTAAACTAACTAAACATAAACAGGAGGAGTAGGATCCATACATTTAGAAGATTATTACTTGGCATCAGTCCTGACCCAACTACAAGATTGGTTCCAACCATATCCCCGCACCCTATGGGGTCGACTAGAGGCAGCAACATTTAGACACACTAACCTACAAAGATGGTTACTGGGATCTCCCCTTGGTTCTCCCATTCCAACGGCACTACCCTCACGATGAGAGCCTCTGATCTAGCTTGGAAGAAGTTAGCTAACTTAGGAACAATGCAAAAATGCACCTTCTCCCCACCTATCCCAGTAGAAATACTACACCAGTTCTCTACAGACCTCTCTCTAGCTCCTTGGTCATCAAAGGGCATTAAACACATACAGGACCTATTCCAGGGGAAAAACCTAATGACATTTCCTCAACTACAAAAAAGTCCACAGAATTCTTCACCTATTTTTGAGTAAAACACTGCATTTCCCACATGACAACTCAACTATACACACTACCTCCTAGTGTATGGACATATCTGACCAACTCAGATTCAAAAATGAAAGGCTCTTTTCTATAACTCCTTTCACCAACAACATGTATTCAATAAATCTAAATCACACCTCCATTGGGAGACAGATTTGGGCCATAACTTCACTGAAACACATTGTGTTTTTTCTACAAATCCACCCAATGCTCTGCGCTTTGGGAACTCGCCCAAAAAATATCCCTACCTTGGTACCTAACACCCACAAAATTAGCATCATTTTGTAACACTACTACAGACATCTGTTGTAGATGTTATGCAGCAAAAGGCGATCTACTACACATCCTGTGGTCGTGCACATACCTACAAAGCTATTCGGAATCTGTCTTACGCATCTTGTCGTATATTACACAAAGGGAGGTACATCCCTCACCGGCATTAGCACTACTGAATCTGTCAATTGAATCGATCCCTACCCTCCTCAGACAAGTGGTAACTCATGTTCTCCTAGCAGCCAGATTAAGCTTAACCAGACTCTGGAAAACTAGCCAGACACAACTATAGAAAACACTCTTGACCTAGTTAACCTGCATTACAACTACAAATTAATATGTAATGTAGCCTCTTGAAAAATAAAAGGGTAGTCTATGGTGAAGTTGGTTGTGCCATCATCCAGGAAATTAGGTATATAGAGATCGGGAAATTTGGTCCCCAAACCAAAATTCCGAAAAAAGGGAAGCGGGCAATTGGACTATCGCGGTACAGATAATAAGATAAGATCAGATGTAAACACACATGTATAGAGAAATAGCTGATTTTTATTAATAAAAAAATCAATAAAAAACAATAAAATTCATGTACAATTAAAAAAATATTGTGGCAGACCAAACAAGTCACCAATAGAAGAATCCCCAGAGGGGGAAGGTCCCAAAGGTACATGGGTCACGAAGAGCATCTCTACTAGTTTTGCAGTATGAACCGCTTCATCAGGAGAATGTCTGCAATCAAGTAATAATTTAATCAGAGAACTATTCAATGAAATGATCAAAAATACAGTCTCATACATAAACAGAAGAAACAATGTATACTGGGGGAAAAAGAATAGTCAAGCTGCTTACCTAAAGCCCCTAATGGACCCGGGACACTGGGCGCCACAACGGGAGGCCCCCCGCGGTGGACACGGGGGGACGTGCCAGAGGGATGGACTGACTGTCCAAATAAATGAAATAAAATATCAATTGATATAGGACGATTAGTATAAGTGACCATGAGGATAAGAGCAAGTGTAGGTAGGTGAAGGGGGGTGGTGATAGGGAAGTGTAAGTCAAGGGTGAGATATATGAAGTAATGGTGGACATTAAAAGTGAGTGGCCAAGATGGGAGGCAAAAAGGGTGAGAGGAGGGTGAAGGGCGGTGATAAGAAAATGGAGGACACACCCGGGGTAAGGTATGATGAAAACAGTGATGAAAAGCCAGGGAGGAGTGATGTGATAAGGTGGTTAGGGGGGATGAAAATGAAGGGATGGAGGGAGAGGGGATGGGGTGGAGGGAAGGGGGGAGGGGAAGGGGAAAGAGGGGAGGGAAAGAGAGGAGAGAGTGGGAAGGGGGCTAGAAGGACAGGGAAGGGAAGGAGGGGGGAGGGGGAGCGGGAAGGAAAAGAGAGGGGAGTGGGATAAAAGGGGGGTGGCACAATGAACCAAAATTATACCTGCAATGTAGATGTGCAGTATAAAGGGTCAGGCCCAGGGCAGTATACCAATTGTAAATGATGAAAAAAGATATTGTGATTGAAGGGGCGCTGTGGGAACAGCAACTAGTTGCAGAGCATTGGTAATACACTGCAATAGGCGGGAAGGGCAAGGGATAGGAGGGGAAGAAGGGGAGAGAGGGGGGTGTGGAAGGGAGACTAGAAGGACAAGGAAAGAAACAGGGGGGAGGGGGAAGGAGAAGAGAGGGGAGTGGAATAAGGGGGGTAACACATTGAAACAGTATTATACCTGCAGTGTAGAAGTGCAGTGTAAAGGGTCGGACCCAGGGCAGTATACCAATTATAAATGATGTAAAAGGGATATCTTATTATCTGTACCGCGATGGTCCAATTGCCCTCTTCCTTTTTTTTGGAATTTTTGGTTTGGGGACCAAATTTTCCGATCTCTAAACTACAAATTAATGTCAGACTCTAGCAAAGGCATGTTTACTAAAGCACAATCAGAATGGCTCCCCTGGTAACAGTGGTCTAGAGCAGCGGTACTCATATAATTCCTGTATCTCTGATGGTAAGCCCGGTACTTTACTCTTGAGATTAGACATGTTTATTGAGCTGAACTAAATGTTTTGATGTTATAGAAATTGTAACCCACTTAAACATTGAAGATTCTACCTGTATTACTGAGTCCGAACTACGTGTTTTGAAACTATGAAAATTGGAATGTAACCTCTGTTATATTCTTGTTACACATTTAAAAAAAAAAAAAATCAATAAAAACTATTGGTAAAAAAAACAGAGCAAGTAATCCTGGGAGAATTGTCCTGTCAGACTCTGATATGGGGCAGAAGACCAAAAACACATTCCCCAGGTGTCTAGATCAAGTGAAGTCCATGGTGAAAATGAACATTTTGCTGCCAGCTGAACCCCAGAATCTCCATAAATCCAGTCTAGATCCATAAATTGTGTCTGCAGCACAGAGAAGGAAGATTATCCGAGAGAAATACAGGAATACAGGACGGGGAACACAGCTCAGGAAAGTGACCAGGGGATTATAGGCTGATATCACCCAGTCCCCGCCCTACTCTGGACCAATCAGTGAGCAGTATGGGTGGAGGAATGTATTTAGTGTTAATGACCCACCTGTGCTGATCTCTGTAGGAGTGTCCTCCTCTATAAATGTCCCCGTTACTCCATCCTCCTCCATAGACTGCTGATCATCCCTCACATAACTCTCTTCTTCTTCTGATTTAACCTCAACTTTTATATCTATCAGATCTTCGCCCTAATCCAAGAAAAACAAATAAAAGTTCATTGGTAAAATATAAGCTCAGCATTCACACATCATCTTCACGAGTCCATGTTCTATATGCCATGTCCCACCAACCTTGTAACAGTGAGGGATGGTGTGACCTTCCTGTGTGGAATCCCGGGAATACAGAGGACGGGGACATCTCTCTGGTGGGTTCCTGGTATTAGGTGGCTCCATCATATCCTTGTGTTCTTCTGAAAACTCCTCCATCACTCCATACTCCTCATCCTCCTCTTTATACTCTTCTTTAACATCAATATTATCATCGCTAATGTTTCCACTCTGAAAAATATAATAATACATTCAATGTAACAAACATGTTGTGTATAAATCAGAACTACCAATAATTGTCAATCATCTACCTGAGGATGATGAGGGATGGTGTGACCTTCCTGTGTGGAATCCCGGGAATACAGAGGACGGGGACATCTCTCTGGTGGGTTTCTGTAGCTGGATGTCTCCACCATGGTGTCCTGGTACAGATCTTTCTGTTCTTTTAGAGACTCTGACTCCTCCATCACCCCATCCTCATCATCCTCCTCTTTTATCTCTTCTTTAACCTCAACTTTAGAATCTCTCAGGTTTCCACTCTGAATATAGAATAAAAATGACATCAATGCAGATAATGTACAGATCCTAATGATACTATCAGTGATTGTTCCTCATCTACCTGATGATGGTGAGGGATGGTGTGATCCTCCTGTATGGAATCCCGGGAATACAGAGGACGGGGACATCTCTCTGGTGGGTTCCTGGTATTAGGTGGCTCCATCATATCCCTGTGTCCTTCTGGAAACACCTCCATCACTCCATACTCCTCATCCTCCTCTTTATACTCTTCTTTAACATCAATATTATCGTCCCTGAGGTTTCCACTCTGAAAGATGTAATAAAATTAATTGTAACCAACATGCTGTGTATAGAGGGCGTGTCAAGCCGCAGACCAAGATGGCCGCTTGGCTCTAGAACTCCCTGCCACACCGGGTCTCTATACCGGCTCACAGCGCACTAGACAGCCACTTTCAGCCCTAAATAGGGACACAAACATCGGGGGAACAACCAGGCTATGTCCTGCAGAGGAAATCAGATACTGGGACCGCGCCACCCAACAGATTTCTTTATACAGATGACCAGTAAGCATGCACAAGATGGCACCCGGGAGAACTGCCACTCTCCACTTCCTCCTCACACAGAGCCTTTACCTCCTACAGCCTCAGATGATCTCTCATGGAGGACTCCTCACAGCAGCAAGACAAGCTCACAGCTTCTGATAGAGGTAAGAGAGCTGTAGAATCACCTGCACACTCTCCACAGAAACTTCCCTCAGCTAAGAAGCATCACTGGGCAGACATCCCTGAGTCAGCAGCAGACACTCCAGCAGAGCACACAGCACCCCTAGCTGCCTTCCCTGCATCAGACGCCCCTGCCTCTGAAAACACCATTACGGCTATGTTATTATTCCAGGCTGGTCTGCATTATGAGCTATGCTCCTCAGTGTCCCACCTTACTCACAGAATAGATGGCATTGAAGACCGCACAGATCACCTAGAATCACAGTTAGGAGTGATTATAAAAAGCACATGATGAAATGGTGGATGCTCATGAGGAACAGACGGACATGATCCCTAAACTACAAATTAAAAGTTGCAGATTTAGAGGATTGCTCCCGCCGCAATAATTTAAAGATACAAGGAATCCCTGAAGCTGTCAAACCACATGATCTCATACCTTACTTGCAGCAGCTTTTCCTAAAGCTTATCCAAGATCTCACACCTAGAGATTTACTAATGGATAGAGGACACAGGATCCCCAAACCAACACATCTGCCTGACACAGTCCCTAGAGACGTGCCAACGAGGATCCATTTTTATCATATCAAAGAACGCCTACTCAGAGCAGCCAGATCCTCCCGCGCACTCTCCCCTCCATACGTGAGGATAGCCCTGTACTAGGACCTGTCTGCAGCAACCTCAAAATTGAGAAAAGAATATACCCCCATCACTGCGATTTTGAGAGACCACAATATAGTTTACCGCTGGGACTTCCCCACCAAATTGCTGGTCACATATCAGAGCCAACAAATCACAATCACATCCCCTAAAGATGGCTATAAGATGCTCTAAAACTAGGGACTAGGGATGAGCTTCGTGTTCGAGTCGAACATACGTTCGACTCGAACATCGGCTGTTCGATCGTTCGACGAAGATCGAACTATTTGGGCCGTTCGCGCCAAATTCGAGTGACGCGAACGGCCCACAATGCACTACGCCATCGCAGTGTCATCCAGGCGCTGTGATTGGCCAAGCATGCACTGTGACCCCGCATGCTTGGCCAATCACAGCGCCGGCAGGGAGGAGAGCAATGATTGGCCACAGGCAGGATGCCTGTGGCCAATTATTGCTGAGGGTGTTTAGTACACGCCCCACACTATAAAAGGCTGCCAGCACGGCGGCCTAGTGTAGTGTGTTCCGGAGCAGGGAAAGAGAAACATAGGCAGGGACAGTGACATTTATTTTTTTCTTGCTTAACCTGGATTCCTTTAGTTTAGGGAAAGAGAAGGATAGGTAGGGAGAGTGTCAGTGTGTTTTACTGTGCGAATCCTTGTTTCTAGGGACAGGGAAGGACAGTGAGGGAATTCTCCTTGTGCTATAGTGTGCTTTAAAAAAACATTTTTTCTAGGGACAGAAAACTATAGGTAGGGAGAGTGTCAGTGTGTTTTACTGTGCGAATCCTTGTTTCTAGGGACAGGGAAGGACAGTGAGGGAATTCTCCTTGTGCTATAGTGTGCTTTAAAAAAACATTTTTTCTAGGGACAGAAAACTATAGGTAGGGAGAGTGTCAGTTTCTTTCACTGTGATAAACCTTGTTTCTAGGGACAAAGAAGGAAAGTGAGTGAAATTCTCCTTGTGCTATAGTGTGCTTTAAAAAAACATTTTTTCTAGGGACAGAAAACTATAGGTAGGGAGAGTGTCAGTGTCTTTTACTGTGCGAATCCTTGTTTCTAGGGACAGGGAAGGACAGTGAGGGAATTCTCCTTGTGCTATAGTGTGCTTTAAAAAAACATTTTTTCTAGGGACAGAAAACTATAGGTAGGGAGAGTGTCAGTGTGTTTTACTGTGCGAATCCTTGTTTCTAGGGACAGGGAAGGACAGTGAGGGAATTCTCCTTGTGCTATAGTGTGCTTTAAAAAAACATTTTTTTCTAGGGACAGAAAACTATAGGAAGGAAGAGTGTCAGTTTCTTTCACTGTGATAAGCCTTGTTTCTAGGGACAAAGAAGGAAAGTGAGTGAAATTCTCCTTGTGCTATAGTGTGCTTTAAAAAAACATTTTTTCTAGGGACAGAAAACTATAGGTAGGGAGAGTGTCAGTGTCTTTTACTGTGCGAATCCTTGTTTCTAGGGACAGGGAAGGACAGTGAGGGAATTCTCCTTGTGCTATAGTGTGCTTTAAAAAAACATTTTTTTCTAGGGACAGAAAACTATAGGAAGGAAGAGTGTCAGTTTCTTTCACTGTGATAAGCCTTGTTTCTAGGGACAAAGAAGGAAAGTGAGTGAAATTCTCCTTGTGCTATAGTGTGCTTTAAAAAAACATTTTTTCTAGGGACAGAAAACTATAGGTAGGGAGAGTGTCAGTGTCTTTTACTGTGCGAATCCTTGTTTCTAGGGACAGGGAAGGACAGTGAGGGAATTCTCCTTGTGCTATAGTGTGCTTTAAAAAAACATTTTTTCTAGGGACAGAAAACTATAGGTAGGGAGAGTGTCAGTGTGTTTTACTGTGCGAATCCTTGTTTCTAGGGACAGGGAAGGACAGTGAGGGAATTCTCCTTGTGCTATAGTGTGCTTTAAAAAAACATTTTTTTCTAGGGACAGAAAACTATAGGAAGGAAGAGTGTCAGTTTCTTTCACTGTGATAAGCCTTGTTTCTAGGGACAAAGAAGGAAAGTGAGTGAAATTCTCCTTGTGCTATAGTGTGCTTTAAAAAAACATTTTTTCTAGGGACAGAAAACTATAGGTAGGGAGAGTGTCAGTGTCTTTTACTGTGCGAATCCTTGTTTCTAGGGACAGGGAAGGACAGTGAGGGAATTCTCCTTGTGCTATAGTGTGCTTTAAAAAAACATTTTTTTCTAGGGACAGAAAACTATAGGAAGGAAGAGTGTCAGTTTCTTTCACTGTGATAAACCTTGTTTCTAGGGACAAAGAAGGAAAGTGAGTGAAATTCTCCTTGTGCTATAGTGTGCTTTAAAAAAACATTTTTTCTAGGGACAGAAAACTATAGGAAGGAAGAGTGTCAGTTTCTTTCACTGTGATAAACCTTGTTTCTAGGGACAAAGAAGGAAAGTGAGTGAAATTCTCCTTGTGCTATAGTGTGCTTTAAAAAAACATTTTTTCTAGGGACAGAAAACTATAGGTAGGGAGAGTGTCAGTGTCTTTTACTGTGCGAATCCTTGTTTCTAGGGACAGGGAAGGACAGTGAGGGAATTCTCCTTGTGCTATAGTGTGCTTTAAAAAAACATTTTTTCTAGGGACAGAAAACTATAGGTAGGGAGAGTGTCAGTGTGTTTTACTGTGCGAATCCTTGTTTCTAGGGACAGGGAAGGACAGTGAGGGAATTCTCCTTGTGCTATAGTGTGCTTTAAAAAAACATTTTTTTCTAGGGACAGAAAACTATAGGAAGGAAGAGTGTAAGGCCTCGTACACACGACCGATTTTCTCGGCAAGAACCAGCAAGAAACTTGCTGGCAGAGAGGTCTTGCCGAGTAAATCGGTCGTGTGTACGCTGCTAGCGTGTTTCTCGTCGAGAAAACCGACAAGAAACCTCGACGAGAAAATAGAGAACCTGCTCTCTATTTTCTCGTCGAGATTCTCCTCGGCGTGTTTCTCGACGAGAAAAGTGAGTGTGTGTACACTTACCTGTCCGCCCGGAAGCCCGCGCATGTTCGAAATGAATTTGACGCATGCGCGGTAGCTTCCTAGGCATACGTAGGGTGTACCAAGATGGCGGCGACGGCATCGAATGTGACGAGCGCATGCTCGACGTAGTCGATGACGTCACCGCGTACACTCCTTTCAAAGAACCGCGGTTTCTTTGAAACGAGCGTGTGTACACTCGGCCGGGACAAGTTTCTTGTCCAAGAATCTCGTCGAAAAAAACGACATGTTTTTCTCAACGAGAATCTCGGCCGTGTGTACGAGGCCTCAGTTTCTTTCACTGTGATAAACCTTGTTTCTAGGGACAAAGAAGGAAAGTGAGTGAAATTCTCCTTGTGCTATAGTGTGCTTTAAAAAAACATTTTTTCTAGGGACAGAAAACTATAGGTAGGGAGAGTGTCAGTGTCTTTTACTGTGCGAATCCTTGTTTCTAGGGACAGGGAAGGACAGTGAGGGAATTCTCCTTGTGCTATAGTGTGCTTTAAAAAAACCTTTTTTTCTAGGGACAGAAAACTATAGGAAGGAAGAGTGTCAGTTTCTTTCACTGTGATAAACCTTGTTTCTAGGGACAAAGAAGGAAAGTGAGTGAAATTCTCCTTGTGCTATAGTGTGCTTTAAAAAAACATTTTTTCTAGGGACAGAAAACTATAGGAAGGAAGAGTGTCAGTTTCTTTCACTGTGATAAACCTTGTTTCTAGGGACAAAGAAGGAAAGTGAGTGAAATTCTCCTTGTGCTATAGTGTGCTTTAAAAAAACATTTTTTCTAGGGACAGAAAACTATAGGTAGGGAGAGTGTCAGTGTCTTTTACTGTGCGAATCCTTGTTTCTAGGGACAGGGAAGGACAGTGAGGGAATTCTCCTTGTGCTATAGTGTGCTTTAAAAAAACATTTTTTCTAGGGACAGAAAACTATAGGTAGGGAGAGTGTCAGTGTGTTTTACTGTGTGAATCCTTGTTTCTAGGGACAGGGAAGGACAGTGAGGGAATTCTCCTTGTACTATAGTGTGCTTTAAAAAAACATTTTTTTCTAGGGACAGAAAACTATAGGAAGGAAGAGTGTCAGTTTCTTTCACTGTGATAAACCTTGTTTCTAGGGACAAAGAAGGAAAGTGAGTGAAATTCTCCTTGTGCTATAGTGTGCTTTAAAAAAACATTTTTTCTAGGGACAGAAAACTATAGGTAGGGAGAGTGTCAGTGTCTTTTACTGTGCGAATCCTTGTTTCTAGGGACAGGGAAGGACAGTGAGGGAATTCTCCTTGTGCTATAGTGTGCTTTAAAAAAACATTTTTTTCTAGGGACAGAAAACTATAGGAAGGAAGAGTGTCAGTTTCTTTCACTGTGATAAACCTTGTTTCTAGGGACAAAGAAGGAAAGTGAGTGAAATTCTCCTTGTGCTATAGTGTGCTTTAAAAAAACATTTTTTCTAGGGACAGAAAACTATAGGTAGGGAGAGTGTCAGTGTCTTTTACTGTGCGAATCCTTGTTTCTAGGGACAGGGAAGGACAGTGAGGGAATTCTCCTTGTGCTATAGTGTGCTTTAAAAAAACATTTTTTTCTAGGGACAGAAAACTATAGGAAGGAAGAGTGTCAGTTTCTTTCACTGTGATAAACCTTGTTTCTAGGGACAAAGAAGGAAAGTGAGTGAAATTCTCCTTGTGCTATAGTGTGCTTTAAAAAAAACATTTTTTCTAGGGACAGAAAACTATAGGTAGGGAGAGTGTCAGTGTGTTTTACTGTGCGAATCCTTGTTTCTAGGGACAGGGAAGGACAGTGAGGGAATTCTCCTTGTGCTATAGTGTGCTTTAAAAAAACATTTTTTCTAGGGACAGAAAACTATAGGAAGGAAGAGTGTCAGTTTCTTTCACTGTGATAAACCTTGTTTCTAGGGACAAAGAAGGAAAGTGAGTGAAATTCTCCTTGTGCTATAGTGTGCTTTAAAAAAACATTTTTTCTAGGGACAGAAAACTATAGGAAGGAAGAGTGTCAGTTTCTTTCACTGTGATAAACCTTGTTTCTAGGGACAAAGAAGGAAAGTGAGTGAAATTCTCCTTGTGCTATAGTGTGCTAAAGCATTCCTCATCAACCATCTTTGAAATCCTTGTTTTTTTGCACAGTCAGGGAAATTGTCGTTGTGCTATTCTGTGCAAAAGCAATCATCCTCAACCATATTTAGAAATCCTTAAGTAAAGGGACAGAGAAGGACACCTGAAGGTAGCCCTTATTGCTTTTTTCCCATCTCCCTGCAGGCCATCTATTAGAATGTCTGGAAGGCAAACAAGGAGAGGCAGACAGTCAGGAGGCAATAAAAGAGGGCAAGCAGGCTCTGTGTCTGGGGGCAACAGTGCTGGTCGTGGACGCGGTGCATTGTCATCAGCACATGGCCATGGGACACGCTTGTCCTTCTTTTCGGCAGCTGGACATGTTGAGCCACATCATGCCGAAGACTTGGTAGAGTGGATGACCAAGCCCTCCTCCTCATCCTCTCTCACCCAGGCTCAGGGTACTGGAAAAGCAGCTGCCAAAGCGTCCTCTTCCCTGGTATCAATGTCAGACTCATCATCAGTCACTACTTCCCTAGACCCACCATGTCCTCCTCCTGAGGAGTCCCCCGAACTGTTTGAGCACAGTGTTGGGTACATGCTCCAGGAGGATGCCCAGCGTTTCGAAGGGTCTGATGATGAAACCCAGCTAGAGGAAGGCAGTAGCGTGAGAGCAGACAGAGGGGATGCTCAAGAAGGACACCAATCTGGCAGTCATGTTCCAGCAGCTGCAGCATACTGCCAGATTGGCTCCAGTGATGAGGAGGGAGGGGATGATGAGGTCACTGACTCCACGTGGGTGCCTAATAGGAGAGAGGAGGATGAGGAGGAGGCACATCTCCAACGAGGCAGGATGCCCTTTGGTGGCCAGCGTAAGGGCAGTACACTGACGGAATCACACCGCAGAGCTCCGCCTGTGCAGGGCGCTGCCTCTGCCCGTCATTCAAAAAGTTCTTTGGTGTGGGCCTTTTTTGAGGCTAGTGCATCAGATCGCACAGCTGCTGTTTGCAACATATGTCTCAAGCGTATATCGCGTGGCCAAAACATCAGCCGCTTGGGTACCACATGCCTGACCAGACATATGTTGACCTGCCATGCAGCTCGTTGGCAAGCCTACCTCAAAGACCCACACCAAAGAACAAAGCGGACCTCTCCTTGCACCGCATCAGCTGGGATCTCCAACCCCACTATAACTTCAGTCCTCTCTGAAACATGCACTGAGAGGAATGAAGGTGTAGAATTAGGTGTGTCACAGCCAAGTACTTGCGGCCACTCTGCTAGCAGTACACCGACGTCCGATTCTAGCAGGCAAATTTCCCTGCCCCAGCTGCTGGACCGTCGAAAGAAGTTCACTCCCAGCCATCCACATGCCCAGCGGTTGAATGCTAGCTTGGCTAAATTGCTAGCGCTTCAACTGCTGCCTTTTCAGTTGGTAGACTCGGCCCCCTTCCGTGAGTTTGTGCAATGTGCGGTTCCTCAGTGGCAGGTTCCCAAACGCCACTTTTTCTCACGGAAGGCTATTCCGGCTCTCTACCGGCATGTGGAAGGCAATGTCTTGGCCTCGCTGGACAGGGCGGTCAGCGGTAAGGTGCACATTACCGCTGACTCATGGTCCAGCAGGCATGGACAGGGACGTTACCTTTCTTTCACGGCCCATTGGGTCACTCTTTTGGCAGCTGGGAAGGATGCAGGACAAGGTGCAGTAGTGTTGGAGGTTGTTCCACCGCCACGCCTCCAAAATGCTACTACTGGTTGTGACACACCTCTCTCCTCCACCCCCTCCTCTTCTTCTTCCTCCATGGCCTCTTCCTGTGGTTTGTCCTCGGAACCAGCGGTGCTCCGTAGGCGTTCAAGGGGCTACGCAAGTACGCAGGCAAAAAGATGCCATGCCGTGCTTGCGCTGGTGTGTTTGGGGGACAGAAGCCACACTGGGGCAGAGGTCCTGTCTGCTCTGCAGGGCCAGGCCGAGAGGTGGTTGACGCCACGCCAGCTTAAGCCAGGAATGGTGGTTTGCGACAATGGCACCAACCTCCTCTCCGCCCTCCGACAGGGACAACTGACCCATGTGCCCTGTGTGGCTCACGTCCTTAACCTGGTGGTGCAGCGGTTCTTGGGCAGGTACCCGGGCTTACAGGATGTCCTGAGGCAGGCCAGGAAAGTCTGTGTGCATTTCCGCAGATCTTATAATGCCAGTGCTCGCCTGGCTGAGCTGCAAAAGGAGTTGAACCTGCCCAAGAACCGCCTTATATGTGACATGCCCACCAGGTGGAACTCAACGTTGGCCATGCTTCAGCGGCTGCACACGCAGCAGAGGGCCATCAATGAGTACCTGTGCGACTACAGCACCAGGACAGGCTCAGGGGAGCTTGGGTTTTTTTCTCCACGCCAGTGGGGCATGATCAGGGATGCATGCACTGTCCTGGCACCATTTGAGGAGGCCACGAGGATGGTGAGCAGTGACAGTGCATGCATCAGTGACACTGTACCTCTTGTCCACCTGTTGGAGCACAATGGAATAATGGACAGGGCACTTGAGGCAGAACAGAGGCAGGAAGAGGAGGACTTCCTTGCCTCTCAAGGCCCCCTTTACCCAGACAGTGTTCCTTCTGTCCCACCCATCGCACAGGAAGAGGACGAGGAGGAGGAGGAGGAGGATTGTGTCAGCATGGAGGTGGAGGCTGGCACTCAGCATCATCAGCAGCAGTCTTTTAGGGATGATTTACAGTCCCAAGAAACCAGTGGACTTGTACGTGGCTGGGAGGAGGTGGCTGCGGATCATGTCGTCCTTAGTGACCCAGAGGACTCCGGAGCGAATGCCTCAGCAAACCTACGCTGCATGGCCTCCCTGATCCTGCAAAGTCTGCGGAAGGATCCTCGTATTCTTCGGATCAAGGAGAGGGACCATTACTGGCTGGCCACTCTCCTTGATCCACGGTACAAGGGTAAGGTTGCGGACCTTATGTTACCGTCGCAGAGGGAGCAGAGGATGAGACAACTCCGGGAGGCCTTGCAGAAAGGTCTGTGCAACGCGTTCCCAGAGACTGGGAGGTTACAAACTCCTGGTCCTGGACAACGAGTTGCTGAGGCTTCGGCCAGTCAAAGAAGGAGCGGTGGGGAAGGTGGCCATCTGACCGATGAGTTCAGACAATTCTTTAGTCCGCAGCCCCAAAGTATGATCGGTTCCAGCAACCATCGCCAGCGTCTGATAAACATGGTGCAGGAATATGTAGGGGCAAGGTCAGACTTGGACACCTTCCCCACCGAAAATCCTCTGGCTTACTGGGTCTTGAGGATGGATCACTGGCCAGAGCTTGCACAGTATGCAATTGAGCTACTGGCCTGTCCTGCATCCAGCGTTCTTTCGGAACGCACATTCAGTGCTGCTGGAGGATTTGTCACGGATCACAGGGTGCGCCTGTCCACCGACTCGGTTGATCGACTGACTTTCATCAAGATGAACCAGTCTTGGATCACCACCAGCTACCACACACCTGATGCTGATATAACAGACTAATTGATTTTAACATGTCACATCCCTTCAAGACTGATGCTGATGCTGAGTGCCTGTGCTGTTATGTTGACTGGCTATCCTCCTCCTCCGAGTCCTCAATGATACGATTGATGATGATAGCTTGGAAGATCATTTTTGTTTATGGGTGCCGCCACCAGTGGCTAAGGCCCAATTTTTCAGCCCCTGTTTTACAGGGGCGTGTAATTACAATTTTTTTAGCAATAATTTGCCATAGGGCTCATTGCTGTGCTCCAAGTACAGTATCTGTGAGGGGTTGGAGTGTTGTGGCACCAGTGCCTAAGGCCCAATTTTTCAGCCCCTGTTTAACAGGGGCGTGTCATTACAATTTTTGAAGCAATACTTTGCAACAGGGCTCATTGCTGTGCTCCAAGTACAGTATCTGTGAGGGGTTGTAGTGTTGTGCCACCAGTGCCTAAGGCCCAATTTTTCAGCCCCTGTTCAACAGGGGCATGCAATTACAATTCTTGATCTAATAATTCACAGCAGGGCCCATTGCTGCACCCACCAAGAGTAACTCTGAGGGCTTACAGTGTTGTGGCAACGCCACCACCACCACCACCACGAAAGGCCCAATTTCTTTCTCGTACATCACGGGACACAGAGCGACATAGTCATTACTAATGGGTTATATAGTTACCGTCAGGTGCTGGCACTGGCAACTTCCAAAACCGGAAGTACCCTCCCCTATATAAGCCCCTCCCATCCGGGAGCACCTCAGTTTTTTGCCAGTGTCTAAGGTGTTGGCCAAGAAGAAACATGTGTTTTTCACTGAGCTTGCGTACAGGTTCTTTTGGGCCTCAGTAAGCTATTCCGGATCCGACCAAAAAAGCTTCATAGCTAAACGGTCGGTACCCGGGCCTTGCAGAGAAGAGCAAGGTTCTGCCTGTAATGCTTCTCTTAGGAGAGCTGGACCCTGGGATCCAGAGCTCTGGTCATACCCACGACCAAGATGTTTTCTGTGCAGGGTGCTATACAGGTCCAGGGGAGTGGAATCCTTGGGAACCCGGTCCCTGAAGGTTTGATTACAATGCCTGCCGTGATAGGTGAAGTTTGGGCTTTTGTGGACCAAACAAAGTCCTGCGGCGGGGAACAGGTAAGTGGGGGCCCCCAGGAACTTGGTTCTATTGGGGGACCCCCAAGCCTAATTTGTCTTTCTGTCTGTTACCTAACGGTATTCCCGCTAATATCTGTGCATGCCTGTAACTACTAAAAAAATGTAATAATTTTTAATGGTGGTCAAGAAAAAAAAAAAAAAAAAAAAAGAGTTTTTTTATATATGTTTAGTATATTAAACTGCGGTACCTGTGTTTGTCCACTAGAGGCCGCTGTGGAATGTTTTTCTTGTCATATGGACTAGTTTCTTCTCAGAGAGCAAAGTCCAGGCAGCTGGTGAGTTCTCCTACAGGAAACTGTTTCCTCTGCCATGTTGCAGTGTTCGTCTATCCCCCGGCCTGCGGCAAAGGGGGCCCTGGCTCCTGTCCCTGGTTTCCATGTTTGAAAATTAGCGCCGAGGCGCACGTGGCCGCGCGCGTGCGCGTGCACGCGCCTCTATATATAGAGGTGGCCGGAAAAAGGGGCGGGGCCTGGGGGATGACGCTCTGTGCGCGCCGCAGCGCTTCTGCGCATGTGCGGGCGTCCCAGCAGGTTTTTAAAAAAGCCACATTATTGCAGTAAGCTGGCTATGAAGTACAGAGACAGAGCTGGCAACATTTAAAGGCATACAGCAAGCGGTTGATACAGGCATCCCCTAGAAAGGCACATTAGTAGACACCAACTGTGATATAGCAGCAATTGTGCTAGACTATTCTCAGTAAAAGAGGTGTATTACGGCTGGAATACCTCAGCTTTAGGCTTAGGAATATGCCGTCCAGTAGCTCCGGAACTGAATCTTCCAGGAAGCGAAGGGGGTCTCATCGGGCTCTGAGGATCTTGGGCATACTCCTGCTGCACCAGTCTCCCCTGAAGTTCAGAGGTAAGTGACCGTAGAGACCCCGCAGGGGTACTTGGTACTGTGGCTGTCCTCAGTCACCTGCTCCTGTGTATGTAACAGAGGAGGTTTTTTCCTCAGCTCTGGGAGGATTAGAGAGAGATTGTCAAAATTTATCGCTGCCTCCCTGTCAGGGAAAGCACGCCCGATCTCCGTCTCCTCCTTCAGAGTGCCTGTTAGCAGAGCAACAGTCCCATACAGGGATCGACCTGCCTGAAGGGGATCAGGATAAGGTTGATTCTGTTATAGAGGAATCAACAGTGGGGGAACCCTTTCTCAGCATCTCAAGCTGAAAGATTATGGGTTCAGTCTCTGACTAACATGGTCCGATCAGCATTTAAAAATGCACCTTGCGGAACCATCAACCACTACTGTATCCTCGTTGGGGTCGCTAGAAGCCCCCAGACTGTTTGTTCTTTTCCACTTCACCCTTTACTGAAAGGGCTCATTTACCAGGATTGGGAACGTCCTGAGAAAATATTTATTCCCCCAAGAGATTTCCGGTGGTCTATCCCATGGAGGATAAGTTCATAAAAAAAAAAAAAAAAAAAAAAAAAAATGGAAGGTCCCTACAGTGGACGCAGCCATCTCTTGTATGTATAAATCACTGACATGTCCAGTGGATAATGTCCAAATGTTCAAGAACCCAATAGATAAAAGATTGGAGTCCTTATGAAAATCTGCTTGGTGATACAACCAGCAGTAGCAGCTATTGGGGTCTGCTAAGCAGTGAAGGATCAGTTGAAACAGGTCTTGAGGGACTTGACAGATCAGCAGGCTTTGCCCTAGCTGATCTACCTAGAGCCTTAGGCTTTGCGGTTGACGCCATAGAGGATTCAGTCCATCAGGCCTTACGCTGTCTATAGTACATATGCGTAGGCTCCTATGGCTCAAAAACTGGTCTGCTGAAGCTCCCTGTAAAGAATGGCTGGTTAGCGTCCCATTTCATGGTGAACGCTTATTCAGGGAAAACCTGGACAAATATCCAGAAAATTTCCAGCGGTAAAAATACGCTCTTGCCGGTTAAAAGCAGAGTTAGAGGTCCCTCTTTAAGAGGCCTGCTTCTCCAGTCCCTGGGGCATCGGCTGTGTAACAGTTCCGACGGCCTCCTCGGTCAAATCCCGGGGGTAAAAAACAGGGACAGTAGCAGGGTAATGAGAAACCCTGGGTCAGGGGAGGTACAAAACCTCCCCCAAAGTTAAATTCATGAAGCCCCCACTCAGTCGGGTGGGGGGAGGACTCCAGTTGTTCGCAAGAGACCTGGCGGGACACGATCAAGACAGATAGGTGCTCTCCGCAGTAGGTTTGGGATACAGTTTGGAGTTAAAAGACTCTCCTCCTTCCCATTTTTGAGGTCAAACGTGCCAAGGGATCCCCGGAAGAGAGAGTCCCTCCTGTTGGCACTAGAACAACTATTGCTCCAAGGAGTAATTATGGAGGTTCCCCTGGAAGAATGAGGGTTCGGGTTTTACTCAAACCTCTTTACAGTCCCGAAGCAAACGCGGACGGGAGGCCCATATTAATTCTAAAAGGGCTATACAAATTCCTGTATATCAGGACTTTCCGATGGAGTCGATCCGATCGGTGGCCACTGCCCTACAAGGGGAGGATTGGTTAGCCACGATCGACATCAAAGATGCTTATTTGCACATTCCCATCTTTCCAGTCCACCAAAAATTTCTACGCTTTGCAGTAGAAGGGCGCCATTTTCAGTTCAGAGCCTTACCCTTCGGTTTGGCCACAGCACCACGAGTGTTTACAAAAATTCTGGCCCTTTATTGGCCAATCTAAGAACACAAGGTGTAATGATAATGGCATATCTGGATGACTTGTTGCTGATAGACCACTCAGTGAAAAAACTAGACGTGGTCGTTCACTAGACGATCAAGTATCTGGAATCTCACGGTTGGATTATCAACCGAGACAAGTCAGCCCTAAAAACCAGTCAAAAGTCTGGAATACTTGGGGCTAAGGTTGGATTCAGGCCAGAGAAAAATATTCTTGCCTCGAGGAAAGGTGTTGTCTTTGAAAGATTTGATCCACTTAGTGGGTACAAAAAAGACAGCCGTCCATACGCCTGTATATGAGGCTGCTGGGAAAAATGGTGGCATCATTCGAAGAGCATGGTACGCGGAGATTGTAAAATTTCAGTGGGGAGTCCTTGGACTCTCCCACGTCGTCCGGCTTTCGCAAGGACCGATATACCACCCTTCCTTACCAGCCCTAGGTTTGACGGCCTGGCTATTGAAGCCCACATTCTAAAAAAGAGAGGGCTCTCTAATCCTGTGGTATCTACCATGATCAATGCCAGGAAGCCGGTATCCAGGCAGATCTATTATAGGATCTGGAAGGCGTACATTACATGGTGTGAGGCCAAGAAATGGCATCCACGTAAGTACGTAATAGGTAGGATTTTGGACTTCCTACAGTGGGCTGTAGATAGGAAGCTTGCCTTGAGTACTATCAAGGGTCAGATTTCGGCCTTGTCAATATTTTTTCAAAGGCCCTTGGCTTCGCATTCACTAGTCAAAGCCTTTATACAAGGAGTGATGCGTATTAGTCCTCCGGTTAATATTCCCATATGTCCATGGGATCTAAACTTGGTTCTGTCGGTTCTACAGAAACAACCATTTGAACCATTACAGCATATTTCCTTGGTGCTTCTCACCAGGAAATTGATTTTTCTAGTAGCCATTTGTTCGGCTAAAAGAGTATCGGAATTAGCAGCTATGTCCTGTAAGGAGCCATATCTGGTTATCCATAAGGACAGAGTAGTGTTACGTCCTCATCCAGCCTTTCTTCCTAAGGTGGTATCGAGTTTTCATTTGAACCAAGATGTGGTTCTTCCTTCTTTTTTCCCCAAGCCTACTTCGGTAGAGGAAAAGTTATTGCATTCTTTGGATGTAGTAAGAGCAGTTAAAGCTTATCTAAAAGCCACTGCTCAGATTCGCAGAACGGATACTTTGTTTATTCTGCCGGAAGGCCCCAGAAAGGGTCAGGCAGCGTCAAAATCTACTTTAGCCAAGTGGATTCGACAGGTCATAATACAAGCCTATAGCTTGAGAAGTAGACCGCCTCCGTTCAAAGTTAGGGCGCACTCCACGAGAGCAGTTGGAACTTCATGGGCAGTGCATCACCAGGCCTCCCTGGCTCAAGTCTGTAAGGCCGCAACATGGTCTTCAGTACACACGTTTACTAGGTTCTACCAGGTGGACGTTAGAAGTCAGGAGGATGTCGCCTTTGGGCGCAGTGTGTTGCAGGCCGCAAAAGATCCTCATGTCTGATAGCGCTCAGCTTATATATGGTGTATCCCCCCCCTCATTTGGCATTGCTTTAGGACATCCCATTAGTAATGACTATGTCGCTCTGTGTCCCGTGATGTACGAGAAAGAAAATAGGATTTTTATAACAGCTTACCTGTAAAATCCTTTTCTTGGAGTACCTCACGGGACACAGAGCTCCCGCCCCTCTTTGGGGACACTTATTGCTTTGCTACAAAACTGAGGTGCTCCCGGATGGGAGGGGCTTATATAGGGGAGGGTACTTCCGGTTTTGGAAGTTGCCAGTGCCAGCACCTGACGGTAACTATATAACCCATTAGTAATGACTATGTCGCTCTGTGTCCCGTGATGTACTCCAAGAAAAGGATTTTACAGGTAAGCTGTTATAAAAATCCTATTTTTTCAGCCCCTGTTCAAAAGGGGCATGTAATTACAATTCTTGATCTAATAATTCACAGCAGGGCCCATTGCTGCACCCACCAAGAGTAACTCTGAGGGCTTACAGTGTTGTGGCAACACCACCACCACCACCACGAAAGGCCCAATTTTTCAGCCCCTGTTCAACAGGGGCATGCAATTACAATTCTTGATCTAATAATTCACAGCAGGGCCCATTGCTGCACCCACCAAGAGTAACTCTGAGGGCTTACAGTGTTGTGGCAACGCCACCACCACCACCACCACGAAAGGCCCAATTTTTCAGCCCCTGTTCAAAAGGGGCATGTAATTACAATTCTTGATCTAATAATTCACAGCAGGGCCCATTGCTGCACCCACCAAGAGTAACTGTCAGGGCTTACAGTGTTGTGGCACCAGCACCACCATCAAAGGCCCAATTTTTACTACCACTGTTCAACAATTATATGTAATTAAAATTCTTGATATAATAGTTGACAGCAGGGCGTTCCAGCACCAACCAAGAGTAACTGTGAGTGCTTACAGTGTTGTGCCAACACCAACAACTAAGGGGCCTATTTCTGCAGAGTATATACGGCAGGTCCCTACTTTCAAACATCCAACTTACAAACGACTCCTACTTGCAAACGCAAGAAGACAACAGGAAGTGAGAGGAAATCTACCACTAGGAAGGAAAATTCTCTCCTGTAAGAATAAATATGGGAGAAAGGTGTCAACTCTGTACTGATGCTTTATCAGCAATCCTTGTTTCAAGAAAAACACCACATTTCAAAAACAGTTGTCATTGGGACGGAAAGTGAGGTGAAATGTTCTGAACAGGGGCACAGACAGCAAAACAAATGTTACAGGGGTGATAACCCTTACCTATGTTTTCCAAAAAGTTTAAAAATAGATTTTTGGGCTGGAGCTACACTTCAACAATGTACCTGTTCAAAATTACAAACAGATTCTACATAAGAACAAACCTACAGTCCCTGTCTTGTATGCACCGCCTGTATACGGCTGTTCAGAGTATATAGGGCCTTTTTTATTTTATGTGCGGGGTTCCCCTTAATATCCATACAAGACCCAAAGGGGCTGGTAATGGGCTGGGGTAGGGGGGGGGGGGGGGGGTCATGGGGTAGCTATGCCATTTTTCTTAAAGATTTTCATCCATATTACCGGGACCAGACATTACATTAAAGCCGCAAGCAGTTTTAAATGGCTTTTTTTCCTTTAGAAATGTAATTTTGTGCAGGGACAGTTCTAAACACGGGAAACACGTGGCACTTCACAGGCATACTTTAGACACCCCCCAGGTACGATATTTAAAGGAATATTTGACTTTTTTTTTTTCACTTTATGCATCATTAAAATGACTGCTCCCGAAAAACGACCGTTTTTAAAACTTCTTTTTGCATTGATACATGTCCCCTGGTGCACAACCCGGGTTCCCAAACCCTTTTTAGGACAATAACATGCATAATAGTTGTTATAATTAGCACTTTAGAAGTCGAACGTTCGCATCCATTGTATTTAATAGGGTTCTAATGTTCGTACGAACTTTCGGTCCGTTCGCGGGTTCTGGTGCGAACCGAACCCGGGGGTGTTCGGCTCATCACTACAAGGGACGAACACCTTCATCATCTACAAATCGCCCAAGTAACAACGCAATCTGTAAATCCTGAGAGATATGCTGCATAGCAATCGCAAAACCTACCTGATGCTCTCATGACCACAAAGTCTACCTACTCCCCCGTCAGACAGGATGTCTAGTTCCTCATTATCCACTTGATCTGAGGCCCAGAATGTGGACCAAAATGTTATAACTTGTTCATCTTTTTAATCTTTTTCTGGTTATCACACGCCCTGGCACGAAGTATGCTACGCACACAGCCTACATTCACTGCAATTGTTTCTATTATTTTTGTGTTAATTACGACCAGGGCTTTTTTTCTCAGGAAATAGGTGCAGGTGCTCCCCCTCCCAAATCACCCCTGGTCTCCACCTTCTACCCACCTTGGAGCACTGTCCCTTGGTTCCACCCACTACCTACCTCCCAGTATCACCCCTTTTAACCACTTAAGGACTGTATATATACATCGGCACTTTTAAGCTCCATGCACGCTGAAGCTGATAAACTGCAGTTTTTTGGCATTTGGGTGTTTTTTTAAAAAGCCCATAAACTGCACTCTATGTTAGCCTATGTGTCCATGCACACATGGTCGTTTTTTAGCGTTAATGAGCAGTTGAGTTTATGGGCTTTTTTCTGAACGCAAGAAATTTGCGTTCAAAGTGCTGTTTTTCGTCAAGGAAAAACGCCCAAAAAAGCCAAACGCCGATAAACGCAAATAAACGGCCGCTAATTAGCATTAGACGTTTCTCTGTCTCTATTCAAAACCAATGGTTCCCTATGGGAGCCCATTGATTTGAATAGAAGTCGCCACGCAAGTCGGATAATCATGATCTGACTTGCGGTGCGACTTGCGTGCTGAGGATGAAGGAAAACCCCGCCAAAAAATGAAAAAAAATTGTAGTGGGGTCCCCCCTCGGACGATACCAGGCCTTTCGGTCTGGTATGGATTTCAAGGGGAACCCCCTACGCCGAAAAAGACGGCGTGGGGGTCCCCCCAAAATCCATACCAGACCCTTATCTGAGCACGAAGCCTGGTCGGTCAGGAAAGGGGGTGGGATCGAGCGAGCGCCCCCCCCCCTCCTGAACCGTACCAGGTTGCATGCCCTCAAAATGGGGGGGTAGGTGCTTTGGGGCAAGGGGGCCCTGCGCCCCCCACTCCAAAGCACCTTGTCCTCACGTTGAGGAGGACAAGGGACTCTTCCCGACAACCCTGGCCGTTGGTTGTCGGGGTCTGCAGGCAAGGGGCTTATCGGAATCCAGGAGCCTGGCCCCCCACCCTATGTGAATGAGTATGGGGTACATCGTACCCCTACCCATTCACCTGGAGGAAAAGTGTCAATAAAAAAAACACACTAGACAGGTGTTTAAAGTAATTTATTAGGCAGCTCCGGGGGTCTTTGTCCGACTTTGGGGGTCTCTTCCGACTTCTCCGCTTTCTTCTCCCGCTCTCCGGTTCTTTTCCCGCTCTCCGCTATCTTCTGCCGCTCTTTTGCTAGCGTTGGCCCGGTCTTCTCTGCCGTCTTCTTCCCTCTTCTCTTGTTCGATGTTCACACAATGCTCTCCCCCGCTGTAATGCCATGTGCGTGGTTCGCAATGACTTATATAGGCATGGGGCGTGGTCACCGGGTGATGTCACCTGGTGACCCCGCCCCCTTATGGCGTCACAGTCCCATCATGCCCCGGGACTGTGACGCCATAAGGGGGCGGGGTCACCGGGTGACATCACCCGGTGACCACGCCCCATGCCTATACAAGTCATTGCAAACCGCGCACACGGCATTACAGCGGGGGAGAGCGTCATGTGAACATCGAACAAGAGAAGAGGGAAGAAGACGGTGGAGAAGACCGGGCCAATGCCAGCAAAAGAGCAGCAGAAGATAGCGGAGGAGCCCGGCAGAAGAACCAGAGAGTGGGAAAAGAACCGGAGAGTGGGAGAAGAGAGCGGAGAAGTCGGAAGAGACCCCCTGAAGTCGGAAGAAGACCCCGAAGTTGGACGAAGACCCCTGGAGCTGCCTAATAAATTACTTTAAAAACTTGTCTAGTGTGTTTTTTTTTATTGACACTTTTCCTCCAGGTGAATGGGTAGAGGTACGATGTACCCCATACTCATTCACATAGGGTGGGAGGCCGGGATCTGGGGGACCCCTTATTAAAGGGGGCTCCCGGATTCCAATAAGCCCCCCGCCCGCAGACCCCAACAACCAATGGCCAGGGTTGTCGGGAAGAGGCCCTTGTCCTCATCAACATGGGGACAAGGTGCTTTGGGGTGGGGGGCGCAGGGCCCCCTTGCCCCAAAGCACCTACCCCCCCATGTTGAGGGAATGCGGCCTGGTACGGTTCAGGAGGGGGGGGCGCTCGCTCGTCCCCACCCCCTTTCCTGACCGACCAGGCTGTGTGCTCGGATAAGGGTCTGGTATGGATTTTGGGGGGACCCCATGCCGTTTTTTTGATGTAGGGGGTTCCCCTTAAAATCTATACCAGACCGAAGGGCCTGCTATCGTCTGAGTGGGGAACCCCACGCCAATTTTTTTTACATTTTTTGGTGGGGTTCCCCTTCATCCCCAGCACGCAAGTCGGATCATGATGATCCGACTTGACGTGCGACTTCTATTCAAATCAATGGGCTCCCATAGGGAACCATGGATTTTAAATAGAGCCAGAGAAACGTGGCTGAAAGCTAGCGCCGCTAAACGTGCATTGACGGCAATGCAAAACGCTGATAAAATCTTGTTTTTAAAGCAGCGTTTTCCTGCCAGCAATCCGGCGTTCAAAACAGCCGTTTTTGAGCTCCAGTGTGCATGGAGCCTAAAGATGGATATCTCGGTAACGGCAGCAGTTGCTGCCACAACGAGATATCCATCTCTTCAGTGAGCGGTCCTGTTAACGAAAATGGTGGTCTCTGCGGCGGATTCACTGCAAGATCAGCGTTATCCCGCACCCTCCGACGCCCTCCGCCGCTTACCGGAGGTGTCGATAGCGGCGGAGGCGATCGGGTCCTCTTCCTTGCTGGGTATGGAGGTGAGTGAGGGGAAGATGGCCACCTGTCTCTATACCATAGCAGGGCGGAAGCGGCGTCAAAACGTCACTTCCGCTCATACGTCTTAAAGGCACATTTTTTCAAATGACAATTTTTTTATTGCATTTTTTTATTGCATTTTAGTCTAAATATGAGATCTGAGGTCTTTTTGACCTCAGATCTCATATTTAAGAGGACCTGTTTTTTCTATTACAAGGGATGTTTACATTCCTTGTAATAGGAATAAAAGTGACCTAAATTTTCTTTTTTTTAAAAAACAGTGTAAAAATGTATAAAATCAAGTACAATAAATAAGAAAAAAAATACAAATTTTTAAGGCGCCCCTGTCCCAACGGGCTTGCGCGCAGAAGCGAACGCATACATAAGTAGCGCCCGCATATGAAAACGGTGTTCAAACCACACAAGTGAGGTATTGTCGTGATCGTTAGAGCGAGAACAATAATTATAGCCCTAGACCTCCTCTGTAACTCAAAAGATGCAACCTGTAGAATTTTTTAAACGTCGCCTATGGAGATTTTTAAAGGTAAAAGTTTGACGCCATTCAACGAGCGGGCGCAATTTTGAAGTGTGACATGTTGGGTATCAATTTACTCGCCGTAACATTATCTTTCACAATATAAAAAAAATTGGGCTAACTTTACTGTTGTCTTATTTTTTTATTCAAAAAAGTGATTTTTTTCCAAAAAAAGTGCGCTTGTAAGACCGCTGCTCAAATACGGTGTGACAAAAAGTATTGCAATGACCGCCATTTTATTCTCTAGGGTGTTAGAAAAAAACAATATATAATGTTTGGGGGTTCTAAGTAATTTTCTAGCAAAAAAAACTGTTTTAAACTTGTAAACACCGAGTCTGAAAAACATGCTCGGTCCTTAAGTGGTTAAGGAATACAGAACTAAGTAATTTGTATTGAATTTGATACCGATAACAAGAAAAGCAATAAAATAGATCCCCTGCAGCCAACAACAATAGACACCCCCTCCCCAGCATCAATAGACCCCCTCCAGCAACTGTAGATCCTCCACTGGCAACAAAAAAACTGTTCCTTACCCTCCCATGCATCTACAACTCTGTGGTACTTCTCTCTCTTCATTTTGCATCCTTCTAACGATACTACCACTAATCAATATGTCCATCTGTATTCAATGCAAATGGCCTTAATAGCCCCTACAAAAGGTCCGGAATGTGGCGAGAAGCCATCTGTTAGGACCTGGGCTTGAACCTGGGACCTCTGGTGTGTCTGGTGGTGTCTCTACATGCTGAGCCACCTGAAATGCTGGACAGCTCTTTGGACAATTCCTTGAATGATCTTGTCCTGAATCTTGTTTGCCTTGAACCCTTTGCCCCTCCCATGAACTTCCTGATTTAAGCCATGTCCCTGCACTTCCTGGTTGCCAGAATATTGTGTCTTCACCAGCCAATATCTTGCTCCTGTCTCCTGCTGACGACCGCATCTTTGGCTACCACTCACTACTGACTTTTGGCTCGTCCCCGACTACGCTTCTGCTGAATCCCAACCTGCAACTATCTGTTACTGACTTTTGGCTCGTCCCCGACTATGCTTCTGCTTGATCCCTATCTGTATTATCTGCTTCCGGACCCTGGCTTGCTCACCTCCTGGTGGGGCTAACCTGAGGACCACGACCTGGCACTGACACGCAGCGAAGCCCATCTCCACCATTAGGAGCCCTGGTGAATACCGGTCAGTGCTTAGACCCCGCACCTCAGGTGAACCTGTGTCATCAGCCAGGGTGACCTGTGTGAATACCTGCTCTGCTGCTATTGCTACTGGCCTCAAAAAACAGACATACTTTGTGTTCAAGAAATGCACTTTATGCAAAAAAAAGCTCCGTCATGTCAACACCACCTCTACCCCCATACTTAGTTTGCACATGCTACCAAAAAATTAGGGGTGTCATGATTGCTATACGTAAATCCCTAGCTTTCCAGCTCCGTCACCTGGAGGCTGATCCCTATGGCAGATACCTAATCCTAGATGCCCTCTTTGACAATATACCATATGTTATAGCCAAAATATATGATTCTACTTCTTATAAACAATAATGAATAAGCTATCTCATTACCCAAAGGAATGCATAATTTTATGCAGAGATTTTAATGACACTATTGATACCACGCGACTCCTCTAACCAGCACAGACAATGGTCCACGGCCCTTTCCACACTCGCACAACTGGAAAATCTTTATGATCCCTGGCGATGTTTACATGGGACAGAGAGGGACTATACCTTCTACTCTGCCGCGCAAAATTCATACTCCAGAATTGACCTTTTCCTGCTACACAAAAGTACCCTGCAAACCATATCCCATGCAAATATAGGCTTAATTACATGGTCGGACCACGCATTGGTTACAATCAACCGGTCCAATAAACCGTCCACCATCTGGTGCATGAACACCTCCCTTTTATCCCAACCTCAGTGTAAGGAAAAGATCAAGCAGGAGTTGGAGATCTACTTTGTGTGCAATATGAACTCTGTATCAAATAACGTACTCCTTTGGAACTCCCATAAAGCTTTTATGAGAGGTATTTTCATTAAGCTTGGGGCCCAAGAGAAACGTGTGGGAAACGAGAAATACAATCACATCCTTGATCAGATACGCAAATTAGAAAAGACGAACAAAACCTCCCCTAATGATGCAGATACCACCTTTTTACGTACACTCAGAGAGGAGTTTTGCTCCTTCCTATATGCCTCCTTTGATCACCACATCAAACAACAAAGTCACATGGTGTATCTCTGGCAATAGACCAGGCGCTCTCCTAGACAGACAAATTAAACATAAAGCCACCGCCTCCAAAATCCCATACATGCAAACAAGCCCAGGGCTGTAGAGTCAGTGATCCCATAGACATCGCTAACTGCTTTCGAGATTTCTACACATCCCTATACAACCTAAATACCTCCACAGATACCACTAATCCAGAAACCTCCCACATCTCCCAGTTCCTCCACCCATTGCAACTGCCCTCACTTACGCCCAATCAATGAGCAGATCTTAACGACCCGTTCTCTGCACCAGAAATCTTAAAAGCGATCGGCTCACTACCGTTACATAAAGATCCAGGAGCTGATGTCTTTTGTTATGAGTACTTTAAAACATACGCAGACACACCAACACCACACCTCTGTACCTTTTTTTCATCACATTATGCAGACAGGCGACATCCCAAAAGAATACTTAGAGGCCCTCATTGTCACAATTCCCAAACCCGGAAAACCTCAGAACAACCCAGCCAATTATAGGCCTATCTCACTCCTAAACACTGATCTTAAAATCTATGCAAAGATCCTAGCCTCCAGTATATCACGGCACATCCCTTTACTAAGACATGCAGACCAGGTCTGATTTATTCCAAGGCGCCAAGCATCTGACTGCACTAGGAGAATCTTATGCCTTGTACACACGATCGGATTTTCCGTCGGGATAAACTCAGATGGATTTTTCCGATGGAATTCCATTGAAGCTGTCTTGCATACACACTGTCACACCAAATTCCGACCGTCAAGAACGCGGTGACGTACAACACTACAACAAGCCGAGAAAAATTAAGTTTAATGCTTCCGAGCATGCGTCAACTTGATTCCAAGCATGTGTGTTTTTTTTCTCCGTCGGAGTTCCCTACAGACCAATGGAATTTCCGTCGGAAAAAAAGAGAACATGTTCTCTTTCTAAATTCCGATGGAAAAAAGTCCGATGGGGCACACACACGGTCGGAATATATAATGAAAAAATTCCGTCTGACTTTTTCCATTGGAAATTCCGATCGTGTGTACAAGGCATAAGACCTCATACAATGAGTTGAATTCCACAAAACACTTCTCTGCTCCTCTCTTTGGATACAGAGAAGGCATTTGACAGAGTCCATTGGTCCTACCTTAACTCAGTCCTCCAAAAATGTGTATTTGTAGGCAACACCAACACTGCGATACTAGCTTTGTATTCACACCCATCAGCGAGGGTTTGGACGTCTGGTATGACCTCTGACCCTTTCATGATTTCCAATGGAACAAGACAGGGATGACCCCTCTTCCCGTTAATATTTGCTCTAGTGATGGAGCATTCCGCAGCAGCCATAGAAGCCCACCCGGTGATCTCTGGAATTGCAAATCGGAGACACTACCCACAAATTACGACTCTACGCTGATGATGTCATTGAAGTTTTGACCAATTCTCTTCAGTCCCTACCAGAACTTCATGATCTGCTGATACAGTTTGGCCAGATATCCTCATACAAAATCAACTGTTCCAAATCAAATTGTATGGGCATATACATAGATCAAGGTACAAAAACAAATCTCACTCGTCTATCCCCGTTTCCATGGGCCCCAGCCGCAATGCTTACTTATCTAGGGATACAGTTAACTGTCCCCTCCTGCAACATTCTCCATACAAATTATGATGCACTTCTTAAAGTGGTTGTAAACCCACTTTTATTTTTTTTATTTTTTGGCCCACCTGCAAGAGAAAGGCATAATGAGCTATTATGACTAGCATAATAGCTCATTATGTTCCACTTACCTTAGATCGGGGCCCCCAAAGCCGTCCTCGTCCCTCTGTCCAGCCGCAGACATCACTGCGGCGATAGCCGGAATGTTACTTCCAGGTATCGCCGCACCAGCCAATCACAGCGCCGCTCCAGCGCTGTGATTGGCCGGAGCGGCGGAGACGTCACTCTGCGCATGCGCGCGGGAGGCGTCCCACTCGGCTACGCCCAGCGATTGCTGGGAAGTAGCCGAGTATGTGAATGGGATTAACCCCATAAATGCGCCGTTGTCTACGGCGCGCATGCGCCGTAGACAAAGGCGCTTGTCATTTTAGTAAATATCTCCTAAACCATGTAGGTTTAGGAGATATTTCTTGCACCTACAGGTAAGCCTTAATCTAGGCTTACCTGTAGGTGCAAGTTGAAAAAGTGGGTTTACAACCACTTTAAAGCAGAGTTCCACCCACTTTTGAGAGGTGGTCTTAAACGAAAGACCACCTCTCCACCCATCGTTTTTGGATATTGATTTTTTTTTTTTTACAATAGTACCTTTTTTAGAAGTACGAGTGGCTCAGGACGTCACGTCCTCTTCTTCTGTAAGCACCCCCGTTGTCTTCTGGGACCTGTGTGTGTCCCAGAAGACAAACTGGCCATTCACAAAGCTCCACAGAACTCAGGCATGCGCAGTTGGAAACCGGCAGTGAAGCCACAAGGCTACACTGCCGGTTTCCCTTAGTTGGAATGGCGGTGCCTGCACCCGATCTGATGGACGGATCGGACTCGGGGGGCCGTCATCGCGGGCTCCCTGGACAGGTTAGTGTCCTTATTAAAAGTCAGCAGCTCCAGTGTTTGTAGCTTCTGACTTTAAAAAAAAAATTGCGGCTGAAACACCGCTTTAAGAAACTGCAGGATATCGGCACCTCCCTCCGAACCACCCGGGCTTCCTGGGCTGGGAAGATAGCACTATCCAAAATGTTCCTCTTGCCTCACCTGCTATATATGTTCCAAACTCTCCCAGTACCACTGTAATGGCACCCCAAGTATGAGAGGGTTTAACGCCGTTTAGGACATTCCCTTTCCGAACACCAAGGCAGCTACCAACACTCCAGTCAGGCGAACAAGACCCATAAGAATAATTCTCCCTCAATAACGAGACGAAGCTCTGTCTTGAGGTTTCAAGCAGGACTGACAATCTTTATTGAAAAGACTACAAGTTTTATACACCAAAAGAGGAGGTGCATCATATTACTCTGGAAATACACCTGTGACCAGACCTAATTAACATGCAAATTACCTAATTCCTTTTAGCCGCCTGACTGTCTCCTGAACTTCAATACACATTATCACAGGAATCCTTTCATACAATACAGGGTCAATTAGCCCAAGCCACAATAAAAGATCCTTAGAAGTTAGTCTGGATTCATTAACATTATGTTAGGGTAACAGGCGCTTCCCTGTGCACAATGCTACAAGGTTGGCAAACCGGCATAGGCAAGGACGCGCATCAGCGTGCAAGTGTTACTACCAGAAAGACGCGCGGTGCCAGGGTCATGCGCATGCGCAATGGTGCACGCATGGCATGATAGGGTCACCACTGCCTATTTAAGCCCGCTGCTGGCAATGGCGCATCGCTGGTTTATCTTCAGCTTCCCCTGTGTTCCTGTGCCCTGTATCTCCTGCCTGTCTGATCTCCTGTGTACCAAATCCAGCTTGCCTGACCTGCTCCTGCTGACTTCCTGGCGTGATCCCCTGGCGTGTACCTGGCTTCTTGCTGCTGCTCCCTGTACCTGACCCCGGCCTGGTTAACAGACTCCGCTTACCTTGTCTTCTGTGCTAAGACTCAGCTCTGCTGTGATCTCGGACTGTCTTGCTGTGTTTGACCCCCTGGCCTGGCTCCTGACTCTGCTACCCTCTGACTGGTCCTTACCCTTTGGACCTCCTAAGCACGCCTGCTTCCCTGCAGTCTGCCTGTCCTACCAAGTTCTTGGCAACCAGCACTACCTACCAGGCAACCCGTGCTTTTGTGGGCACCACAACCACTGTGTCATCTTAAGGGCTGTGCTGCGCTCGGCCAGAAGGGGAGCCCTCCCAGCATCTCGGCCTCCTACCAAGAACATGACAGTATAAACCAGCCATGACAGAGGCCGACGGAGGTGTCTACCCGATGGAAACCGTAATGCAACATGTCACAGCCCTGACTCAGGTCATTTAGAAGCTCCAGGAGGGATACCTTCAACTAGAGGATCGCCTGCAGCACCTGCCACAGTCAACCTCCTCCACAGGTCAAGGTCCGCCTTCAGCCAGTCCTCCTAAAGTTGCCCCTACTGTGGTTACATTCCCTCCAGAACCACGAGTTCCAGTACCAGAACGTTTCCGTGGAGATCGAGAGAAGTTCCGGTCCTTTAGGAACGCTTGCAACTTGTACTTTTCCTTGCAGCCACAGACATTTTCCATTGAAGTGGTGAAAGTGGGATTCACCATTTCCTTGTTAAGTGGCTAATCTCAGACATGGGCCCATGGCCTATTGGAGCAAGAAAGCCCAACCCTTAACTCTGTGCACCAGTTCTTTGAAGCCATGGCCTGGTTGTACGATGACCCCCTACGAACTACCACGGCCGAAGCTACTCTGCATGCTCTCCGGCAGGGTCAGCACCCTGCAGAGGATTATACGGTAGAATTCCGTACATGGTCCACAGACTCTGGATGGAATGAAGCAGCCTTGAGATATCAGTATCGAATGGGGTTATCTGAATCTCTTAAAGATGAACTGTTGATATGCTGTAATTGATCCATAACACAATGGTCCAATGTTTGTATGTTCTCTGTACTTCCGTTTTATTTTTGATGTACTGTATATCTCCTTCAATAAAGCACTCCTGATTGTTAAAAAAAAAAAAAGATGAACTGGCCATGGTAGAGACCCCCTCAACATTGGAGGGTCTCATCCAGCTGATCATTCAGCTCAACAGACGCTTGCGGGAACGTCAGTCTAAACATGCCCGAACCTTCATGCCTACTCAGACACTACCTGAAGCCCTGTGTTCATCAGTTCCCATAGAGCTTGGCATGGTCCGTCCAGCACTGACTACAGAGGAGAGACTTTGTCGCCAACAGGTGAATCTTTGCTTTTACTGCGGGGGTACAGGACATTTCATAAACAATTGCTCCATAAGACCTAGGAAGCCAACCCCCCGCACTCCAGTCAACATCCAGGTAGCCAAGTCTTCTTCGGCTCATATTGCCCTTCCTGTCACATCACGGTTGGCAGGAGAAGAAATTCACCTCCAGGCAATACTGGATTCTGGGGCATGTAGTTGCTTCTTGGATCTGGTTTAGCAAAAAGATTTGCTATTCCTCTTCATCCCAGACTGACTGACAGTCCATCTGGCCGACGGCTCAATGCCGAGTTCTGGGCATGTCACTCAAGAAACAGTGCCTATCTTTACCTCTTCCAACTCAGGTCATCAGGAATTTCTTCGATTTGACGTCTTAAGCTCCCCCATTTTCCCAGTCATCTTGGGAATTCCATGGCTACAGGCGCACAATCCCCAGATTGATTGGCCCAGGAAAGAAGTACTTTTCACATCCTCCTACTGCCGGCAACATTGTTTTGCTCCCGTACCCAAGGACTTCTCCAGTTGCCTGACTGTATTACCCACGTCAAAAGTGGACCCGAACATACCGGCATCCTACCAGGAATTCCTGGATGTCTTAGACAAGAAGAAAGCAGATACGCTACCTCCACATCGTCCATACGACTGCCCCATCGAGTTATTGCCACGGGCTGAAATCCCTTTCGGTTGTATATTCCCTCTTTCTGAAACTGAGCTTGAGACTTTAAGGGAATATGTCGATGAGAACCTCAAAAAAGGGTTTATCCGCCCGTCCTTCTCTTCTGCCGGTGCGGGCATTTTCTTCGTTGAGAAGAAGGATAAGACTTTGAGACCATGTGTAGATTACAGGGAATAAAACAAAATTACCCTTAAAAATCTATATCCGCTTCCCCTCATTCCCGAACTCTTCCGTACAGCTCCCGTCTTTACCAAGCTAGACCTACGTGGAGCCTACAATCTCGTCCGCATCCGGGAGGGGGACGAGTGGAAGACAGACTTTAGAACAAGATTCGGACATTTTGAATATTTAGTAATGCCATTCGGATTGTGTAACGCCCCAGCGACTTTTTAGCATTTTATAAATGATATTTTCCGAAAACATTTGGATCACTTTGTTGTCGTCTACCTCAACGACATTCTTATATTTTCTGCCACCCTGGAACTCCAAAGAACGCATGTCAAGAAAGTGCTGTGCATCCTCAGAACACACGGGTTATATGTCAAGGCCGAGAAATGCGATTTTGAAAAAGTGCCAATCCAATTCCTGGGGCTCATCATCACCACAGGTGGGATAGCTATGGACCCACAAAAAGTGAAGGCTATTCTTGAATGGCCTTTTCCATCTGACAAAAAGGGCGTACAAAGATTCACCGGCTTTGCTAATTTTTACAGGAGATTCATCAATAATTTCTCCACCATCGTAGCACCGATTACCCAGATAACCCGCCAACATACCAAATTCCAGTGGTCCGCAGCAGCACAAACCGCCTTTGACCAACTTAAGGCCTTCTTTTTTTTTTACAAATAACGTGGTGTTTTATTAAGAAGAATATGAACAGGTTACATTTTATAAGTTGACATTACATCAAAACATAGCAGGACAGTATCAAGGTACAAGCAAGTAATAAAATAAATCTTGTCTTTCCACATATTGAGTCGGCAATTGGCAAAGGCGTCCTATACTAACAAACCGGGGAGCCCTGGGCAGCAGGTGTCTAGTCACAATGAGCTGGGTTCATCATCAGGGGGGAGCATACGGGTCCAGCGTGTTCCAGCCGGAGACCCCGATGTATGATGGGAAGGGAAACCGACAGATCAAACCGGGACCGATAGGAGATCAGGAAAGGAGTATAAGGAGGGGCATCAGACTGGAGTCCCGCCGCAGGTAGCGGCATTACCCAGCCAGGCGTCCCAGATCTTATCGTATTTAGTGGGGCATCCCCTGTGAATATAGATTTCTTTTTTATAAGGGAGCACCTGATTAACCGCTGATTTCCATTCTTGTAGCGAGGGGGGTGCTACCTGAAGCCATTTCCTTGCTACAAGCAATCGGGCTATGAATAGGGTCTCCTGGAGGAAAGTTTTGTGAAGTTTATCCGAGTCTGGGTTAGGGAAGATCCCCAATAAACATTCCTTGGGGCATAGTTTCAGAGGTGAGCCCATCTCATCATGGATGAACTGCACAATATGAGACCAATAGTCTTGCATTGCTGGGCAAGACCATAAAATATGAAAAAAAGTGCTGGTAGGACTATTGCACCTGGGGCAGAGGGGGTTATAATCAGGTTTAAATCTGGAGATTCTAATCGGGGTCAGGTAGGATCTGTGCAAAATGTAAAGGTGTGTGAGGCGGTCAGACAGTCTGGTGGAGACCTTTTTACAGGCGTCCAGCGCATCCTCCCATTCATCATCCTCCAGCTCCCCCACATCCCCAGACCACCGGTGTTTCAGATTGTACGCCAGGGTCACCGCAGGAGGGCGGATGAGAGAATTGTAGAATATCGAAATGAGTTTACGAGAGTCAGGCCCCACCATCGTGCGGATAATATCCAAGCGCTCTACATTGGGGGGTGCGTCTCAAAATTGTGACCGGAGGGCGTGGCGGAGCTGGAGGTAGCGAAAGTGCATGGAGTTGGGGAGCTCAAAGTCATCTTTAAATTGCTGGAACGATTTTAGGACAGACCCACAATATGCGTCCGACAGGTACCTGACCCCAAAGTTAAGCCAGATAATGCAGTCGGGTACAGATAGCAGTTCGTTTAGGCCAGGATTGTCCCAGAGGGGCGTGTGAAAGTGTGTACTAGGCATTTTCAGTTTTCGCCGCACTACCTCCCATATCTTGCAGTGATTGTAAAGCAGGCCCTTGCGAGGACCCAGCGCCCCTGTGTCCGCAAAGTCTTTAAGGATGATCTGGAAAGGGTGAGTGATCCCGGGAGTTGTGGGGGAGCATATCAGTGTGACATAACGGGCCCTGTCGTGCTTGTCTAAGTAGAAAAAATGGGAGAGTTGAGCCGCCATGTAGTAGAAGTTAAAGTCCGGCAGAGCTGCGCCCCCCAACTCTGTGGGGTTCTTCAGTACCTGCCAGGACAGCTTGTGTCGGGAATTACCCCAAACAAATGAGTTGAGGATTGCCTCCACCGATTTAAAGAGCCTGAGGGGTATGTAGGCGGGAGCGTGCCACAACACATATAAAAATCCGGGGAGGATAACCATCTTGATTAGATTTACCCGGCCCATCACCCCCAGTGGCAACCTGGACCAAGTCTGGGTTTTGGCTTTCATATGTAATATCAGGGGTTCAATATTTAGTTTGACATAGTCCTCTGGTGAGCGGGTGACATTGATACCAAGGTATTTTATTGAGCTGACTCTACGGAGCGGAGAAAAGGCCTGGAGCTCGGTTGGGACCCCTACGTCTATAGGGAGGATCTGGGATTTGTCCCAATTAATTCTAAGACCGGAGTAATCACCAAAAGAGCGGATAGTCTCAAGGGCTATCTGCAGGGAAGGGCCTGCATCAGCTAAATATAATAGCATGTCGTCCGCGTATAAGCTAATTTTCTCCTCTAGGTCCCCGCAGCTTAGGCCCCGAATTCCCGGGTGTGTTCTAAGGGTGGCGGCAAGGGGTTCCACGGCTAAAGCATAGAGCAGGGGGGACAGGGGGCACCCCTGCCGCGTACCTCTCGAGAGGGGGAAGGCGTCCGAGACCCTTCCATTAACCAATATCCTGGCCCGGGGGTTCTGATATAGGAGGCGGATCCATTTGATAAAGCGAGACCCGAAACCAAACCTTGCCAGGCATTCCCATAAGTATGCCCATTCAACGGAGTCGAATGCCTTTGCGGCATCTAGGGAGACCACTACCCGGGACCCCATTTGGTCATGCGTAGCTTGCAAGTTCATATGGAGCCTGCGTAGGTTAAAGGCCGTGTTTTTGGCTGGCATAAACCCTGTTTGGTCTGGGTGAATTAGTGTAAGAATGACCGCATTCAGGCGCACCGCTAGGACCTTGGCCAGGATCTTGATGTCGAGCTGGAGAAGGGAAATAGGGCGGTAGGACTCGGGGAGCTCCAGGTCCTTACCAGGTTTGGGGATGAGCACTATATAGGCCTCTCCCATAGAGGGGGGCAGGGACCCGGATTCAAATATATGGGCAAACAGCTCCTGTAGTTTTGGTACTAAGGTGTCAGCATATGTAGTGTAAAATTCTAGGGGGAGACCATCCGCCCCGGGTGCCTTTGAGGGGTTAAGCAGGGATAGCGCCTTGATAATCTCCTCACTAGTAATGGGGGCCTCAAGTGCCTCAATCTGGGAGCCAGTAAGTGTGGGTAGAGCAATACCATTTAGAAGGGCAGCGAGCCCCTCCCCATCGTCAGCAGCCACGGAGGAGTACAGAGATGCGTAGAACGACTGGAACCCACCAGCCACTTCATCAGGATCCGTACTCACAGACCCGTCAGGGGCGCGGAGCGAGACCACTGTCGGAAGCCTGAGATCCAAATGGGCCAAATAGGCCAGAAGGCGGCCCGCCCGCTCCCCGCATTCGTACAGTCTCTGCTTATGGTAAAATATCTGCCTCTCGGCTTTTTCAAAGCAGAGACTGTTCACCACCCTCGACTGCAACTTCAACCGGTCCGCCGCCGAGGGGTAGGGGCTGTCAGTAAATTTTGCGCTCCGCGGACACTAGGGACTGTTCTGCCTGCCTAAGCACCTGAGATGAATTTTTCCTATATCTGGATATGCGGTGAGATAAGTACATGCGGGCATGAGATTTAAATGAGTCCCAAACCGTCCCAAAGGGTGCAGTGTCCCTATTGGTCTGGAAGTAAAACTCCCACTCAGAGCCCGCATCCTCCAGATCCGGGACCACCGTCAACCAGAATGGGTTGAGTTTCCAGAAGTAGGACCTAGGGGAGGGGTCGAGCCGCAGCTCAATCCAGTAGGCCGCGTGGTCTGAAAGGACGCGCAGGTTGAACCCGACGTCACCTAGAAGGGGGAGGAGGGTGCGGGATATTAGTATCAGGTCAATACGGGACATGGTATTATACGTTGCGGAGAAACAGGAATATGTCCTGTCCAGGGGGTAACGATATCTCCAGGTGTCCACCAAGGCCAGGTCAGAGAGGAGCTTACCAAATCTAGTGCAAGGATGAGCGGGGGTGTCGGAGGGGTCGGTCCTGAGTCTATCTAAGTCCCGGTTTATTACATTATTAAAATCCCCTAGCCATATGGTGGGAACAGTAGGGAACTGGGCCATAAATGCCAACCCCTCAGTCAGGACTGTAAACTGGAACGGGGGAGGAATATAGATTGCCAGGATCAGCAGCTCCAACCCACTCACCTTGGCATGTAAAAACAAATATCTACCTTGGGGGTCTGATTTGAGCATTAATAGGGTGAATTGGGTAGTTTTGGCTACCAGGATAGCCACCCCTCTGGAGTTGGGAGTGTGAGGGGCCTGATACAGCCATCCCACCCAGGGTTTCTTAAGTGTCAGCAGTAGTTGTCCCGTAAGGTGGGTTTCCACCAGTACCATTATCTCGGCCCTTTGCGCCTTTAAACAGGCAAGGACAGCATTGCGCTTTGGCTTAGCCCGTATCCCCCTCACATTCCAAGTAACGCATTTCACATTGGGCATTGACCCCGGTACTCACATAATTGTCCCAGCCGCCCCCAGCCCGTGCGCGCGCACCGCGGACCCCCCCAAACAACAGGGGAGCCCGCGGCACCGCCCACCGAGCCCGGGGCGCACCAGGAAGGAGCCCGCACAAACCCCAATGGCCCGCCATCACACCACAGCATAGCATATCGAAGAGCGGCCAAATAGATATGTGAGCAGATGTACCCTAAACCCTTCTGCAGATAGTATACATTAAACACCATAAACAAAAAAACAGAAAAAAAATAACATAACATTGCCAGTCCGGCAGAGCAACCCGCAAAGGGCCGTACCGTTGTGCCAGAGCTGGACAGACCAGGGAAACATTCCTTGTGCACCAGTGCAAACGGTGCAAAAAATAACCAGATCCTCAGGGATCTTCCTAACTAGTGGGACGATTGTCCGCTGCAAAACAAGCAGCGGCATAAGGAGCGAGGCTCCTGGGCTTAGTCCACCAGGATAGATTGGACAGGAGGCACAACAGGATATATAAAAGTGCGTCCATGTCCCAGGTGCCATGATAGCTCACATCTTGCCATTTCAGGCATTGTTACAGGGCTGTAATCCAAGTGTGTCTGCTGGAGGCATAGGAGGGGGGGGGGGGGGAGATCAGCCAAAATGGTGGGGAGAAGCAAAACATCAGGGATGCGACCAAGGGCAGTCGGAGGGAAGGATAAGCGCCACAGTAAGCCTGTCACCTCTCCTCGGGGGGAAGGGGCAATCCGGGCAAGCATCATTATTTGGGCAGGAAACCGGGAAAGATGTACATCAGCCTGTCCCCCATGTCGCAGGTCAGGAGGAGAGTAGTGATCCTCCGCGGGATCATGGCAACAACAGCCGACAGGGCAACCATCATGGAGGGAACAACCGGGCGGAGGGAGGGAGCTATGGTGCCGGTCTGCGGGCAAAACCGGGTAGTGGGAAAGCGGCTATAGCGTGGAGAGCGCCCAGGCTCCCGCGGGGACAGCAAAGGGTATCCGGTACAGTACCTGTGGCGGATCTCAGAAGGGCGGTGAGGTCCAGCAGCATGGGGGAGGCAGGTCCAGGGCATCCTCTCTATCCGCAGCCACGTCCTCAGGCCCGCTCACCGGCGGGGGTCGCCTCGCTCTCCAGCCATGTAAATACGGCCTCCGGCGTGTCAAAGAAGTGTGCCCGATCGTGTCCAGTCACCCGGAGCCTCGCAGGAAACAGCATGGCGTAAGCAAAATGGCGGATCCTTAGCTGCTTCTTGGCCTCCGCGAATAGGGCTCTTTTCTTCTGGACCTCCGCCGAGAAGTCCGGGAAGACCCTTATCTCGCCGTTGTTGTATGGGATGTTGCCTTTCAGCCTGGTGAGGCGGAGGACAGCATCTCGATCACGGAAGTTCAGAAGCTTGGCGATGAATGTCCTAGGAGGTGCTCCCGGAGGAGGGAGTTTAGCCGTCAGTCTATGAGCCCGCTCCACCACGAAGCAGGAGGAGAACTCCGCCCGGCCAAATGTAGTGACCAGGAGCCGTTCCAGGAACGACGGGGGATCGAATCCCTCCTCACCCTCAGGCAGGCCGACAAACCGGAGGTTACACCTCCTGAGGCGATTCTCCACGTCGTCTTGCTTAGCCAGGACCATGGTGAGCTGGTGCTGCAGGCGCTCTGTAGTAACCTGCAATGGCGGCATCTCGTCCTCCACGCGGCCGATGCGGGTCTCCGCCTCAGTGACACGCTCCCGGAGGCTCTGAAGGTCCTGGCGGAGGAGAGAAACATCAATCTTTACCTCCTCGATCTTGCCCATTAGGGTGCTTTTGCAGTCCAATATAGCCTCCAGCACTTTAGCGTTTGGGTCAACACACGCAGCGGGGCCGGCGCCATCTTCCACTCCAGAACCTTTCTCTGCAAGCTTGAATTTAGCAAGTTTTGCAGCGGCATTCGAGTTTGTTTTCGGTGGCGACATGGTCCTCGCAGCTTTAAAGCAAAGGGTGACCCGAAATATAGTAGTTTTACAGCCCCAGGATATTTAGAGAGGATTTCAGGCAAGCGGAGCTCTCGTTCCACACTCCTCACACCATGCCGGTCCAGGCCACGCCCCAACTTAAGGCCTTCTTTACCACTGCACCAATCCTACTGCATCCTGATCCCGCCATGCCCTACGTCTTGGAAGTTGATGCTTCGGAAGTAGCCACAGGGGCGGTACTATCCCAACATCAGGGCCCCAAAGCATTATTGCACCCCATAGCTTTCTCTTCATGGAATATGAGTCCTCCAGAGAAAAATTACGATGTTGGAGATCGAGAACTCTTAGCCATTAAAACTGCTCTGGAAGAATGGAGATATCTCTTGGAAGGTGCCACTCATCCCATCTTAATTTTTACGGACCACAAGAACTTAGAGTATCTTCGCAGAGCCAAGCGATTAAGACCCTGACAGGCTCGGTGGGCTCTGTTCTTTTCAAGGTTCAATTTTCATATTACCTACCGCCCAGTTTCTAAAAACGGAAAAGCCGATGCCCTGTCCCGAATGTTCCCAGACTCCCCTGTAGAGATCACGCCCAGTACAATTTTGTCCTCGCAGAACTTTCTCTTGATTCAGCCTGATTTAAGGACTTCAATAGAGCAGGCTTCCTCCCAATGCACCAAAGCAGAAGTCTCTTCCTTAAGGAGTCAGGAGGGCCTTCTATGGCATCAGAACAAAATTTTCGTCCCACTGCAAGCCAGGCTACCTGTGTTAAAGACATTCCATGACCATCAGCTGGCTGGCTAGTTTGGGTTCCGTAAGATGACCGAACTTGTTCAACGGTCCTTATGGTGGCCTACTCTGAGGTCTGACTGTAAAGAATACGTCTATTCCTGTTGTGAGGGGGTTAGCTCGGTAGCGGGTGTGTGTGACCCCCTGGATGGGCTCCCCACACAAAAACAGGCCCAGCAGACGGAGGTTGTGGTTTTCAAGATCAAAAGGTGCGGTTTATTTCTCTATTTACAGTGACAAAAACACAGCAAGGCAAAAAGAAACATAAACAAAATAAATCCTGGTCAGCTTGACCTCTGACTAAACATGCAGGTTTCCCTAACTAACAACTGGGATCAGCCTGGTGCTGTCCTAGTCCCTAAGTCCCTGGTTTAGTAAATGTCCAAACAAATAGCCACACAGGCTTTGTCTCACCGCACAGGGGGTTCACTCTCCCTAGACAGTCCACACAGGTCTGGTTCCAGGCATGAGCAAACACCTAATGAAGCTGGGAGTTTTTATAGAGGCCTTAAACGAGCTGACAAGCTTCAGCTGGTCTCATCAACTCCCTGCCTGCACGACGCCCAGCACTCTCCCTAGAGGTATGAATCATCCATGAGCCCACTACCCTTAGCTGGGCTTCATCAACTCTCTCCCTAGTTGTATAAGTCGGCATAAAGCCTGAATCTGGGAGAAATATACCTACCCCCCTGGATGCAACCAGGTGACTTTACCTTCCTGCTGTCACATACCCCCCCTCTTGTTTTAACCTTGGGGTTGGAACACCAGCAATCAGGCATTCATGTACTCGAGACAAAGCATCCACATTCCCCATTTGAACACCAGGGCGATGCTTTACTGTGAAGTTGAATTCCTGTAGGGCCAGGAACCACCTATTTACTCTTCTATTTGTCTCCTTGTTTTGAGCCATCCACTTTAACGGAGCGTGATCCGTAACCATGTCAAAGTGCCTACCTAGCAGATAGTACCGAAGGGAATCTAGAGCCCACTTCACCGCTAAACACTCCTTTTCAACCGTGGCGTAATTTACCTCATGGGACTTCAACTTCCTGCTGAGGTAAATGACTGGGTGCTCTTCCCCGTTCCAGACCTGGGACAATACTGCTCCTAACCCCACATCTGACGCATCACTTTGTACGACAAAGTCTTTAGAGAAGTCGGGTGAGTACAACACTGGCTGGCTACATAAGGCTTGTTTCAAGAATTGGAATGCTGCCTCAGCCTCGGGGGTCCATTTAATCATGACCGACCCTTTCCCTTTCGTCAGGTTGGTTAGGGGCACAGCCTTAGAAGCAAAGTGGGGAATGAAGCGCCGATAATAACCCGCGATTCCCAGAAAGGCTCGTACCTGCTTCTTGCTGTTGGGACGTGGCCAACTCTGGATGGCCTCGACTTTGTTGAGTTGGGGTTTTATTACTCCCCTGCCAATGGTGTACCCAAGATATTTGGCCTCCTCCTGCCCAATGGTACACTTCTTGGGGTTAGCCGTAAACCCCGCTTCCCGGATAGAGTCTAGGACTGCTTGCACTTTTGGCAGATGTGAGGCCCAATCTGTGCTATGGACAATTACGTCATCCAGGTAAGCCGCAGCATACTTCCGATGGGGCCTCAGTATCTGGTCCATTTTCCGCTGGAATGTGGCCGGCGCATTCTGTAACCCGAACGGCATTCTCTTATATTGGAACGCCCCGTCTGGGGTTACAAATGCGGTTTTCTCTTTGGCCGACTTGGCCAGGGGAATTTGCCAATACCCTTTTGTGAGGTCAAGAGTCGTCATGTATCGGGCTGTTCCCAGCCGGTCGATCAACTCATCTATACGTGGCATGGGGTAGGTGTCAAATTTTGTAACTTTGTTCAACTGACGAAAATCGTTACAAAATCGCCAGCTCCCATCCGGTTTAGGCACCAACACAATGGGACTAGACCAATCACTTTGGGACTCCTCTATCACCCCTAAGTTCAGCATTTTCTGTACTTCCTCCCATATTGCCTCCTGTCGGGCCTCTGGGATTCGATAGGGTTTTAACTTCACCCTTTCACCGGGCGGGGTAATAATATCATGCTCTACCCCAGATGTTTGTCCCGGCAGCTCAGAGAACACCTCCTTGTTGCGAAGCACAAACTCCTTAACCTCCTGTTGTTGGGGTTGTGACAAGGTGGCTGCTATTCCAACCTCTGGAATCACGCAACCAGTTTGAGCTGGTGACCAAGTTTCTGCGACTAGGGACTCTCTGTCCCTCCAGGCTTTCAACAGATTAACGTGATAGATCTGTTCGGGCTTTCGCCTTCCTGGTTGTCTGACCTTGTAATTCACTTCGCTCACTTTTTCCATTATCTCGTAGGGGCCTTGCCATTTGGCAAGGAATTTACTTTCAACCGTAGGGACAAGTACCAATATCCTATCTCCCGGGGAAAAGGTACGGGCCTTGGCTCCACGGTTGTACACTCTCTGCTGTGCCAACTGCGCTTGGGCCAAATGTTCCTTCACGATGGGCATTACCTGTGCAATTCGATCTTGCATCAGGGCGACATGCTCAATCACACTCCTGTGGGGAGAACTCTCACTTTCCCAAGTTTCCTTGGCAATATCCAACAGCCCTCTTGGGTGTCTCCCATACAGTAACTCAAAGGGGGAGAATCCCGTAGAGGATTGGGGCACCTCCCTAATAGCAAACATCAAATAAGGAAGTAAACAGTCCCAATCCTTTCCATCTCTATCCACCACTTTCTTCAACATTTGTTTTAGGGTTTTGTTGAATCTTTCAACCAGCCCATCGGTTTGGGGGTGATACACAGACGTACGCAATTGCGTCACTTTGAACAATTTACACAGCTCTTTCATAACCCGGGACATAAAGGGTGTACCTTGGTCCGTAAGCAGTTCTTTACAAATACCCACCCGGCTAAAAACAAGAGATAGCTCTTTGGCTATGGTTTTGGCCGAGGTATTTCGGAGAGGGATCGCTTCTGGATAACGGGTGGCATAGTCCATTATAACTAATATGTACTGGTGCCCCCTAGCGGACTTGATTATAGGACCTACCAAATCCATTGCGATCCTCTCAAACGGGACCTCAATGATGGGTAGAGGGACCAGCGGGCTACGGAAATGTGGCATCGGGGCCAACCTCTGACACACAGGGCAGGAGGAACAATAATTTTCTATGTCCTTCATCACCCCAGGCCAATAGAATCTCTGTAATACCCTCTCTCGGGTTTTCTCTGTCCCCAGATGACCTCCAAGAATGTGCCCATGGGCCAACTCCAACACCAACTTCCTGTAAGGTTTGGGCACCACAAGCTGCTCAACGGTTTCTTCTGCCCTTTTTGCCACCCGATACAGTAGGTCCTTCTCTACGCTGAAGTATGGGTAAGTGCAGGTATTATCTGGGTTCACTAACTCGCCATCTATTTCCACTACGTTTTCCCGTGCCTTTATTAGGGCGGGGTCTTTTAACTGTTCTGTGGCAAAATTTTCCCTGTGAACCTCAAGATCAGAAAACTCCACAGACGGTAGGTTTTCGTCTGAGGAGGTGGGCTCCTCTCCAGTTTCTTGAGTCTCGCCTGCCAATACTGACAAGGGAAATTCTGGAGAGTCCTCACCACTCTCAGAGGAGTTCTGGATATCACCTTCCTGGTACATAGGGGCACCAGTGGGGGGCTCAGGATCATCCCACAGTTCCCAGAACTTCGGAAAATCCCTTCCCACAATGGCATCATGCGGTAGTTGAGATACTAACCCCACTGGATGAGAGAGGGTACCTTTGGGGGTCTTGAAACACACTGTAGTTACTGGATACTCTCGGGTGTCCCCATGCACACAAATAACAGCTACCTTGCTATTCCCAGAGACCTCTGTTTTAACTAATTCAGCCTTTATCAGGGTCACAAGGCTACCTGAATCCAGTAATACCACAACATTTCTACCATTAATACACATTTTGCATAAATGTTTCTCAGTTCCCCGAATGGCAGTGCATGCGACTGTCGCACACAGCGACTGACGTCTGTCCGTCAGAAAGTCACATTGCATGGGTTCCTCCACAACCGGGCAATTTGCTGCAATATGTCCCGCTTGCCGGCAGCGGTAGCAAACAATCCTTTTGGCTGCCTCTTGAGCCCCCGACTTCCCAGGCTGTTCTCGCCAAACCCTGGGCAGAGCTCCCACCCTCTCACTCTCTCCACCCTCACCCCTTGGAATCATCTTATCCGCCCCTGGGGATGGTCTGGTCTTAGGGTGGAAAGTCTGAGAGTCTCTGGAAGAGGCCGTCAGGTTCTCTGCAGCTAAGTATCTCTCTACACGATCCACAAGTTTACCGGCCGTTTCTGGGTCTCCATGGCTTACCCACTTTTGAATGGCGGTAGGAAGAGCTCTCAAGAAACGATCCATCACAACACGTTCCACAATCTCCGGTGCGGACAAAGTCTCTGGCTGTAGCCACTTCCTGCTCAGGTGAATGAGATCATACATTTGAGACCTGGGGGGTTTTCCAAGCTGGAAAGTCCAGTTATGCACACGCTGAGCCCGGACAGCCAGGGTGACACCCAGCCTTGCCAATATTTCAGCTTTTAGCATCACATAGTCTTTTGCTTGGTCAGGCTCTAGGTCATAGTAAGCTTTCTGCGATTCACCAGTTAACAGAGGAGCCACCAGTCCAGCCCACTGCTCCTCAGGCCATTTTTCTCTTTCAGCAGTCCTTTCAAATGTGGTCAAAAATACCTCTGGATCATCCTCTCCAGTCATTTTTGTCAATAAACGACTCACCCCAAAGGACGCGGTATTAGTGGGACGGCTTTCCTCACTGGTCTGCGGACGTTGCTGCATTACTGCTTCCATCTGTTGTTGTAGTCTCTGCTCTTGCTTCTGCAACAGGTCTATGAAGCGGGCCTCAGATTGCTGCTGGGCTTGTTGCTGGGCTGCGAAGCTCTGTTGTTGAGCTGCAAGGCTCTTTTGCAAACCTGCATTTGTCTGCTGTTGATTGGCATTTGCTAGAGCCAGCTGTTTCAGTATCTCCTCCATGCTGGCTTAAAAAAAACTGCCTGCATTCTCCACCAATTGTGAGGGGGTTAGCTCGGTAGCGGGTGTGTGTGACCCCCTGGATGGGCTCCCCACACAAAAACAGGCCCAGCAGACGGAGGTTGTGGTTTTCAAGATCAAAAGGTGCGGTTTATTTCTCTATTTACAGTGACAAAAACACAGCAAGGCAAAAAGAAACATAAACAAAATAAATCCTGGTCAGCTTGACCTCTGACTAAACATGCAGGTTTCCCTAACTAACAACTGGGATCAGCCTGGTGCTGTCCTAGTCCCTAAGTCCCTGGTTTAGTAAATGTCCAAACAAATAGCCACACAGGCTTTGTCTCACCGCACAGGGGGTTCACTCTCCCTAGACAGTCCACACAGGTCTGGTTCCAGGCATGAGCAAACACCTAATGAAGCTGGGAGTTTTTATAGAGGCCTTAAACGAGCTGACAAGCTTCAGCTGGTCTCATCAACTCCCTGCCTGCACGACGCCCAGCACTCTCCCTAGAGGTATGAATCATTCATGAGCCCACTAGCCTCAGCTGGGCTTCATCAACTCTCTCCCTAGTTGTATAAGTCGGCATAAAGCCTGAATCTGGGAGAAATATACCTACCCCCCTGGATGCAACCAGGTGACTTTACCTTCCTGCTGTCACACTGTATAACCTGCCAGAGGAGCAGAGGAGCAAGGGGTCCAACACCAGATCGTGGGACCTGCTAAGACCACTGCCAGTCCCAGAACCACCTTGGAAAGAAATTTATATGGACTTCATAGTGGATTTGCCCCCTCAGAGGAATTTACTACCATCCTGGTTGTTGTGGACCGATTGTCCAAGATGGCACAATTTCTACCAATGATGGGCACACCTTCCGCCATGGACACAGCAAAGAGCTTTATAAAGGAAATTGCCAGATTACACGGCATACCAGACAACATTGTATCTGATAGATGTGTACAATTCACCTCCAGGTTCTGGAGAGATCTCTGCAAATTACTTTCAATCAAGATATGCTTATCCTCAGCCTACCACCCTCAGAGTAACGGTCAAACTGAAAGGACCAATCAGACTTTAGAACAATATCGGCGATGCTTCTGTTCTTTCTCTCAAGATGATTGGATTCCATTATTACCTTGTGCAGAATTTGCATATAACAACTCTGTGCACGCTACTACCAACCAATCACCCTTCTGGGCAAATTACGGCTTTCATCCTTCATTCTTACCTAACGACATCCCACAATCATCGGTACCGGCAGTTCAGGACAGAGTTTTTTTTTTTGTTTTTTTTTCTCTCTGTATTTAGTTAAATCTTTTTCCCTTCAGTGGTAACCAATTATACTATGTTTGAAACCTCCTAAAGATCCCATAAAATATAATAATATTATTGTACGGTATTATTAACACCTGTTATCATAAACATGTATACAAATGTCACTTCATAAATATTTTCTTAGGAGGTATCGATTGATGTGAGCAGGGAAGGGAAAGGAAAGGAAAGGAAAGAGAAAAAGACATTTGAGGTAAAGGTAAAATACTACTTATCAGATAGGAGAGAGGGAAGAGGAGAGAAGGAGAGGAGGGAAGGGAAAAAAAAAAGAGGAAAAATCCCCAGAGAAGACGAGGCAGAATAGGATAGGGCAATGGGTTGAAGGCTATAACTATAGCATAGTTTTCTTTTTAACTATGGATTCTCTCTATTTTTTGTGTTTCTTTTTTTTTAAGTAAATAGTGAGGCTAGCGGATGATGCTAGAGGCCCACCCACCATGGCGGAATTCAACTATTCCCCCCCCCCCATAGGATAGCGCTCAAATAGCTCAAAGAAGCTGAGTGCACAAAGCAAATCACTAAGTGGTCTCTAGGGTGGGCGCTGGGGAAGCCCACCCCGGACGACCATAGTGAATAGACCCCAGAGAGCTCTATAGATTTTGGGGTCTCCCCCCCTTTTTTTTATGTACTTTCCCTTCTCTCCTTTCCCATACCTTTCCCCCTACCCTGAGATGGATACTATCAAGATACTTTCGTTAAATGCAAAAGGACTAAATACCCCGGAAAAGAGACGTATACTTTTGAAAGACCTGAGACGTGCACATATAGACATAGCGTTTATCCAGGGGATACACTTCAGAAGCAATAAACATCCTATCTTAAAGAATAGACATTATCCATCTGCGTACCATTCTATGAATAACTTAGCTAAAACTAAGGGTGTGTCCATATTATTATCCAGTCGTCTCCCATGGCTGAACCAGGATACCCTGATAGACCCAGAAGGGCGCTTTGTGTTTATTAAAGGCCTTATAGGAGAAGTAAAAATTACTTTTGCCTCCATATATGCTCCAAATGACCGCCAAGATTTTTTTCTTAGTCGAACAATGAATCGCCTTATAGAATTTTTTGAAGGCCAGCTGATCCTTGGGGGCGACTTTAATGTTCCCTTGCTTCCCAATGTAGACACCTCATCTGGTTCATCCTCCGTCACCTCCAGCACCCGTAAACAAGTGTTACAGGCTATCTGCAAGGCTCAACTGATTGACGTCTGGCACCTACAACACCTAGACGAGAGAGACTACACGTTCTACTCCTCTCCTCATAAACTCTATTCACGCATAGATTATTTCTTGATTCCACATACACACCTACAAGCAGTTCAAAGTACAACAATCGGCATAATTACATGGTCAGACCACGCACCGATAGAGTTGACATATCGACTCTCAGACTGCCCAAGCTCCAGGACTAGAGTCTGGAGATTAAATGAAAGCCTCCTGCAGACCCCTGAGATAGCGGAGGATGTACAGCGTGAGATAGATCAGTGCTTCCATATCAACAAACAAGCTGATTGCGATAAAGGGATCCTATGGGAAGCACATAAGACAGTTATAAGAGGCATTTTAATTAAACACGGAGCACGGCTTAAACGTCAGCGTATGGAAAAACTTACAGCTCTTCTCCATGAAATCCATAAAATAGAAATCCAACATAAACATTAAAAGGAATCCTATGCTCGAACAAAAACTCTTTTCCCTCCGTAAACAGGTTACAGACCTATTAAGATATCAAGCCAAAGTTGCTCTACAACGATGTCGTAGATTGTATATGAGTTGGGAGATAAATGTGGGAGAATGCTTTCATGTTCAGTCAAAGAACAAAAACTAGCTTCATACATCCCCCAAATCATTACACCTCAAGGTCATAAAGTGGGATTACCCAAGCAAATTACACAGGGTTCTAGAGATTTTTTTATTTTATTTTTTCACAAGAAAATAGTTTTTTACTCCTCACTATATAACCTCCCAGAACAATCTTCCCCTCAGATACAAATAGAAAACTACATTGCTTCCTCTCAACTCCCCCAGTTGACTCCAGTGGTTAGAGAAAATCTAGAGGCGACAATAACTCTAGACGAACTTCAGAATGCAATTAGGACCTCTAAATTAGGCAAAGCTCCAGGCCCAGATGGGTTTCGATACAGTATTATAAGAAATTTCTCCCAATCTTAGGCCTTCATATGGTGGAACTGTTTAATAAAGTAAGTTCAGAAACATCCTTCCCTAATACTTTAAAAGCACATGTCACCGTAATCCTCAAGGATGGAAAGCATCCCACTTGTTGCAGTAGCTACAGACCTATATCACCTATATCACTCTTGAATTGTGACCTTAAACTATTTATGAAGATCATTGCTACTCAATTAGTGCAACATTTACAGTCCATGATAAATCTGGACCAGGTGGGATTCATCCCATCCAGAGAAGCTTGTGACAATATGATTAAAGTACTAAATCTTATCCATGTCGCACGGGAGATGAGTACCCCATGCGTTATGATAAGTACAGATGCGGAAAAGGCATTCGATCGAGATAACTGGAAATTTTTGATGGCGGTTCTTCGCTATATAGGTCTGGGGGAACATATGATGCAGTAGATCTCCAAGATCTACTCACACCCGACAGCCCAGGTCAAAGTTAACGGAGTTCAGACCGTTTTCCTATTTCAAATGGGACGAGGCAAGGGTGTCCACTGTCCCTTTTACTTTATGTACTCCCCCTGGAGCCGTTCCTGTGTAGGATACACCTGAATCCAGACATAACTGGAGTTGGAGGGAGAGAGGAGCAACATAAAATCTCAGCTTTTGCTGATGATTTGCTCTTCTCCCTCACCAACCCTTTGGTTGCACTGCCGAACCTTATCCACGAATTTGAAATCTATGGTGGATTGTCAAATCTATGGATCAATTTGAACAAATCAGAGGCAATGGGGGTAGGTGTCCCTATCGAGAAGCTACAGACCCTACAGACAATTTTTTTTTTAACAAGAAAGGTTGGTCTTTATTTAGAAGATATCAAATAACAAGAGATATACAGACATCTTCCACACACAATACATGACGAGAAGTAATAGTCTTCAGCAATACAAATATCAATGTAAAAAAAAAGTCAAGAAAAGCATAATCCAATACGGACTTTTCTCCTAAGCAATAAAGATAACATTCTAAACCTTCTGAACCCAGGGAAGCCAGACCCGGTCAAATTTCCTGGGACATCCTCTGCTAATATATGTCAGCTTATACATTGGCAGGATCGCATTAACAGAGGAGTCCCAAGAGTCCACCCTGGGGGGGGCAGGGGAGGACCATTGCTTAAGAATTTCTTTTTTAGCATAAAATAACAACATAGATACCAATAACTTTGTGTATCTGGGTCTCTGATCATCATCGTGTATCCCAAGTAGGGCCAGTTCAGGCGTCATTGGCACAGACAACGCCAGACGGACATTGATACATTCAAAGACCTTAGCCCAGAACTCCGCCACCAAGGGGCAGTGTCAGGGAACCAACAGCAGAAGAAGGGCTTTAGGACCCAGAATCTCTGGCAGAAGGACTTTAGGACCCAGAATCTCTACCAGCAGGTCACATGGGCCTATATAAGGAAGTCTGCAAGTGTCTGCATTTGCTGGTTGATCTTCGGCTCCTCCAGTGTGTTATCTTCGTGATATTCCTGTTCCTGTGTCTCCTGTTACCGATCCGGCTTGTCCTTGACCTGTCTCCTGTTTGCTTCCTGTGTTCGACTCCAGCTATCCACCTGACCACGTCTGCTCTGATCCCAACCCGGCTCACGACCTAGGCTTCCGTGTGACCACGCTCCAGTCGCAGCATTATCTAAATCCTGCAACACCTCACGGTTGTCACCTGTCTGCTGATTCTACCCCAGCACACCAGCTGTACTCCAGAACCTCCTGCATACAGTCCAGCAGGCAACCCGTGCTGCTTTGGGCCTGACCTTTCCTGTTTTCACCCTCAGGGGGGTCTGGAACTTAGCCGCAAGGGAAGCCCTCTCTCTCCATTGGCCTCTAGTACCAGGTACGTGATAGTATCAACCAGCCATGATGTCTGAGGCCGAGAGAGGTGCTTCCACGTTGGAGTCCCTATGTCAGCAGATGACGGCTCTTACGCAAGTAGTCCAGAGCTTACAAGACGGCTACATTCAGCTGGAAGGACGCCTTCACCCCCTTACTACCTCTATGACTCCTGCTGATTCTAACCAAGCTACTAGCTCCACTGGCTCAGCTTCAATGGCCAGCTCTCCTGCCATAGCCACACCTGCTGTGGGATTACTTCCTCCAGAGCCCAGAGTCCCCACTCCTGAGCGCTTTTCAGGTGACCGCTGGAAATTCAGGGCCTTCAAAAACGCATGTGAACTTTACTTTGCCCTGCAACCAAGGAATTTTTGTCTTGAGACCGTCAAGGTGGGTTTCATCATCTCACTCTTATCAGATGGGCCACAGTCCTGGGCTCATAGCCTCCTTGAGCAAAAGAACTTTGTACTGGATTCAGTTGCCACTTTTTTCAAAGCTATGGCTACACTATATGACGATCCACAGCGGACTGCTTTCGCCGAGTCTGCCCTTCATGCCCTAGTACAAGGCAGACAGCCTGTGGAGGATTATATTGTGGAGTTCCGCAAGTGGTCAGCTGATACCGGGTGGAATGATGCCGCCCTGAAATACCAGTTCCGGCAAGGCTTATCCGAGACTCTCAAGGACGAGTTAGCTAGGATCGAGGCTCCCACGTCATTAGAGAACCTCATCCAAATCTCTATCCAACTAGACCGACGGCTTCGGGAGCGACGGTCCGAACGCACCCAGACTTTCCGACCCACATGGGTAATGCCAATGGTTCCAGGACCAACAATCCCAGTCTCTGATTCCCAGCCTATCAATACTTCTGACAGGGAACCTATGCAAATTGGCCTACTCCGCCCTGCTTTAACCTCTGAAGAGAGAGCACGCAGACGACAAGCTAACTTGTGTCTCTATTGTGGAGCTTCGGGCCACTTCCTTTGCAGTTGTCCTGTTCGCCCAAGTAAATCCAGCCTTCCACACCCCTCGCACCTCTATTTACCTGGGACTGTATCCACTCATGTAATTCTCCCCATATCTCTGCAGGTGGCTGGAAAGGAAGTCAAGCTGCGGGCAATCGTTGACTTTGGAGCCTGTAGTTGTTTCTTGGACATCAACCTTGCCAAGAACTTGCGCATACCCCTGAAACTAAAGGATCAAAGACTTGATGTACATTTAGCAGATGGTACTACTCCCAGCTCTGGACCTGTCACTCAGGAGACTATCCCTATCCTTGCCACCACAGATGCAGGCCATCAGGAATTACTCCGCTTTGACGTCATCAGGTCTCCAATATTCCCAGCCATCCTAGGGATACCCTGGCTGCGGGCCCACAACCCGCAAATAGACTGGCCCAAGGGAGAAATCAACTTCTCATCTCCCTACTGTCTCCAACACTGTGGCATCCCTACGCCTGTCAACCCTTCAGTGTGTCTCTCAGTTCAACCTACACCAGATCCCTGTCATACTGTCCCTTCAGCCTACCTTGATTTCCTTGATGTCTTTGACAAGAAAGGGGCTGATGCCCTGCCCCCGCATCGGTCCTATGACTGCCCAATTGAGCTGCTACCCGGGGCAGAAGTACCCTTCGGGCGAATCTTTCCTTTATCCGAGCTGGAGGCCCTCCGACAATATATAGATGAAAACCTAGCCAAAGGATTCATCCGCCCCTCCTCTTCGCCTGCTGGAGCTGGCATCTTCTTCGTTGAGAAGAAAGATCATTCTCTCAGACCATGCATTGATTATCGGGACCTTAATAAAATCACCATCAAGAACAGATACCCACTCCCTCTCGTTCCTGAGTTATTCCAAAGGTTTCGAACAGCTCAGGTTTTCACAAAGTTGGACTTACGGGGGGCCTACAACCTGGTTCGTATTAGGGAAGGTGATGAGTGGAAGACCACCTTTCGAACACGCTTTGGGCACTTTGAATACCTTGTAATGCCATTCGGGCTATGTAATGCCCCCGCGACATTCCAACATTTTGTAAATGACATCTTCAGGGAATACCTCGACCTGTTCTTAATCGTCTATCTGGATGACATACTAATTTTCTCAGCTTCACATGAACTCCATCGAGAGCACGTCAGAAAAGTGTTAAAGACCTTAAGAACTCATGGCTTATATGCCAAAGCAGAGAAGTGTGAGTTCGAGAAACAATCTATCCAGTTCTTGGGACTCATAATCTCCACATAGGGGATCTCCATGGATCCTCAGAAGGTCTCTGCAATCTTGGAATGGCCTGCACCCTCTGACAAGAAAGGGGTCCAGAGGTTCGTGGGTTTTGCTAACTTTTATAGGAAATTCATTCGAAATTTCTCGACTATCATTGCCCCGATCACCCAGCTCACTTGCCTACACTCACGCTTCTCCTGGAACCAGGATTCTCAAATGGCCTTTAAACAGCTGAAGGCCCTCTTCACCTCTGCTCCCGTGTTGCAACACCCAGACCCAGCTCTTCCCTTTGTCCTCGAGGTGGACGCATCCGAAGTAGCTACGGGAGCCGTTCTCTCTCAGCGTCAGGGACAAAAGTCCCTGCTTCATCCAGTAGCCTTTTGCTCCAGGAAGCTGAATCAGGCCGAGAGAAACTATGATGTGGGTGACAGAGAACTCCTGGCAATTAAAGTCGCCCTCGAAGAATGGAGGTACCTGCTGGAGGGTGCTAACCACCCAATTATGATTTTCACAGATCACAAAAATCTGGAATATCTAAGATCTGCAAAACGCCTAAGACCTCGACAAGCCAGATGGGCCTTATTCTTTTCTAGATTTAACTTCCACCTGACATACCGCCCGGGTTCCAAAAACGGGAAAGCCGATGCCCTCTCCAGGATGTTCCCTGAATCTACTGAATGTGCTCCTCCAAGCACCATCTTATCTGCGCAAAATTTTTTGCTAATTTAACCCAGCCTAAAGGCATCCATTGAACAAGCTTCTGCATCTTGCCCCGAATCTGAACAGGACTCATTAAGGAGGCTGGATGGATTACTTTGGCACCAGGACAAAATCTTCGTACCTCAGGAAGCAAGGCTCCAGGTTCTCAGGACATTCCACGACCACCAACTTGCAGGGCACTTTGGGGCCCGTAAGACTAATGAGCTCATTCAGCGGTCCTTTTGGTGGCCTAACCTCAGTCGGGACTGCAGATCCTATGTCAAGTCATGCACAACATGTCTACGTAGCAAAGGCGACAAAGCCAAAGCCTGGGGGTTATTGAGACCCTTGCCTATCCCTAATCGCCCCTGGGAGATGATCTCTATGGATTTTATTGTTGACCTTCCTCCCTCTGAAAACTTCACGACCATCCTGGTTGTGGTTGACCGACTATCCAAGATGGCCCACTTCATACCAATGATTGGTACTCCCTCTGCGGCCGAAACGGCTCATACTTTTATCAAGGAGGTCATCAGACTTCATGGACTCCCAAAGAACATTGTTTCAGATCGGGGGGTGCAATTCACCTCCAGGTTTTGGAGTGCCGTTTGTAAAGCCTTGGAAGTGGAACTCTGCCTATCATCCGCCTATCATCCCCAAAGTAATGGGTAAACAGAACGCACAAATCAAACCCTGGAGCAATACCTCCGCTGCTTTTCAGCTTTTTCCCAAGATGACTGGGCATCCCTGCTCCCACTGGCAGAATCTGCCTATAATAACTGTCCACTCAGCTACAAACCAGTCCCCATTCTGGGCCAATTATGGATTCCACCCTGCTGCCCTGCCTGAAACTATGCCTGAAACTACTGTACCTGCCTTGCAGGACAGACTGGTTTTCATACAAAACAATTATCAGGTCCTCCGGGAGTCCATTGAATAACGAAAGACAAACAAATACTCCTGTGCACAAGTGGAATACCGGACAGTTTGAAAGTGAACAAATGGATGACACTTGGCTTTGCTGCCTTCACAGATAGGGGTATCCTAGTGGTAGATAACAAGAAAAGAAAAAGAAAGGCGCACCAGCCTCGTGCATTACCGTTGGATAAATTTATTATAGCGAATAAAAGAATCCTACTTACAAACAAACGAAAAAGCCATGCGTTTACAAGGAACCACAGAGGCGACGCGTTTCGAAGACGAGTCTTCTTCCTCAGAGCTCAGCAGTGTTCCTCTCTCTGACTACCCAATATATACACGCATATGCACACTCCCCTAGAAATGGACAAGGGGTGGAGTACCCACTGGTGTGGGCGGTACATAGTCAATAGACCAGCCCACACTGAATGATAGTGGGAGAGGGGGGAGAGGGGGGGAAGGGGGGGAGGGGAGAGCGGGGGAAGGGGAAGGAACAATAAGGGAGGGGAGGGAATGAGAAGTGGTAGGACAAAAGCCTACACAGGCATCAAGCTGCTAGTAAGGTACCCACATTAGCCATAAAAAGAACTAAATGTATAAAAATGACATATGAATAAATGGCATATGGATTAGTAGTTCAGCAGCCGGAGGACAAAATATACAAATGATGATATTGACATAAGGAAGTGTCAACCTACCTCTACAAGGTAGAGACATCTGGACGCATAAGGTGTAGTGACCGCGACCTGACAGTCCGCTGCTGTAATGGGCACTTTGGGCACTCTGATCTGCTCTGATGGCGCAGTGTACATTGATAGAATCAGTGTCACTGCGCCTGGAGTTTACCGACCTCACTCTACGATCTGGGACGCACGCTGTATAGCTTGCGCTCCAGCAGTCCGGATGTTAGGTAATCGAATCCAGGATGTCCGCCGTCACTACATAGTGTAATGTGATTGGTTGAGCGGGCGCCATTTTACTGAGGACTTATCCTCTAGAGGTAACGATGGGACAAACCTCTGAAACATAAACCAAGAGCATGAATGATAGCATGAGCAAAGTATTGCACTAAAGGAGGTAGTGAAAGCTCCCTCGACTGTCACAGCAGTGAGCCCAGAAACGGGAGAACAGGGGCCAATGCTACCTCGAGGGACTACGGCGTTTACATCAAAACAATGAGGCTGTGGATGACACAATAATAGCTAGAAGGGAGACTGATACAAACAGCGGCCATCCACAGTCTATGTTCATTGAAAAAATTGTTGATAAAAGTGATTGATAAAAAAGGGGGGGGGAGGAAAGGGGAAGGAGGAGGAAGGAAAATGTATGCATAATGCGTGCAGCTACTGGCAACCAGAGAGAGAGGAGAATGTAAAAGATGCCAATAACCACAATACCAATGGATTGTAAATACAGGCAAAGCAAATACACTATATAACAGGTTCTACTACAAGTATTACATATACATGAAACAATAGTCATAGGAATGTATAGAAACCATTGCGGTAACTTGGATGTAGAACAAGAATCACATGTAATAGAATAACTAAGTGATTCATATTAAAATCAATCAATTAAACACATATAAACCCACATAGATATTAATTAAAATATGTGTGTATAAGTAAAAAATAAAATGATATATATAAAATGTATAAAATAACATAGATGCTGGAAGTGCTTCAACCAAGAGATAATTGGACCACATATCCCCACCATTGGGAGCGATGGTGGAGAATCGGAGGAAATTACAAATACAATGTGTACCAAAAAAGGGGAGGGGGGGGGCAGAGTGGAGAAGAAAAGAGGGGGGGAGGTAGAAGGGGGGATGGAGGAGGGGGAGAAAGGGGAGAAAAAAGAAATAAGAGGGACAACTACAGTGTTAATGGAGCTTATGAATTTCGGAGTCTTCGTTTAGCCCCCCAGGGGTCAAACTCCCAAGGGTGAAGATCCAGTAGGCTTCGCGTTTGCAGAGCCTCTGATGTCTCCTACCTCTATCAAGATCCCCCCCTATGGATTCTATTCCAAAAACCTTCATGCCAGATGGGTCACCCTGATGTGTTTCTTCAAAATGACGGGGAACCAGGTATTTAGCTCCGGGAGTCCATACAGAAAGCCCAAGTGGATTACAAGAAACACTTTGATCGGAAACGGAGGGGGAATCCTGCCTTCAAGGTAGGGGACAAAGTGTGGCTGTCTACTGCCAACCTGAAATTGGCCTGCCCTTCATGGAAGCTAGGACCAAGGTATATTGGCCCCTTTCAGATCAAACAGGAAATAAACCCAGTGGCGTACGAACTGTCTCTACCTGAATCATATAGGATCCATCCGGTCTTTCACACCTCCTTGCTTAAACCAACTGTTCCAGATCCATTTCCCGGGAGAGCAGAGCCACCGCCGCCACCAGTAACTATTGGAGAGGACACAGAATTTGAAGTAGAATCAATCCTTGACTGCAGGAAGCGAAGGAGACAAACCCAATTCCTAATTAAATGGAAAGGGTATCCACCCGAAGAGAGCTCCTGGGAACCTGAAGCCAATGTACATGCTCCTAGACTCCTCCGAGAGTTTCGGGCCAAATACCCAGAGAAAATTGCCCAGATGGGCATCCGGAGGCTGCCCGTCGGGGGGGGGGCACTGTCAGGGAACCAACAGCAGGAGAAGGGCTTTAGGACCCAGAATCTCTGGCAGAAGGACTTTAGGACCCAGAATCTCTACCAGCAGGTCACATGGGCCTATATAAGGAAGTCTGCAAGTGTCTGCATTTGCTGGTTGATCTTCGGCTCCTCCAGTGTGTTATCTTCGTGATATTCCTGTTCCTGTGTTTCTGTGTCTCCTGTTACCGATCCGGCTTGTCCTTGACCTGTCTCCTGTTTGCTTCCTGTGTTCGACTCCAGCTATCCACCTGACCACGTCTGCTCTGATCCCAACCCGGCTCACGACCTAGGCTTCCGTGTGACCACGCTCCAGTCGCAGCATTATCTGAATCCTGCAACACCTCACGGTTGTCACCTGTCTGCTGATTCTACCCCAGCACACCAGCTGTACTCCAGAACCTCCTGCATACAGTCCAGCAGGCAACCCGTGCTGCTTTGGGCCTGACCATTCCTGTTTTCACCCTCAGGGGGGGTCTGGAACTTAGCCGCAAGGGAAGCCCTCTCTCTCCATTGGCCTCTAGTACCAGGTACGTGATAGGCAGGTCCAGAACATGTGAATGAACGTACCAACAGAAGTGTGACATTTCGGGCAATTAGGGGATCTCTTCGGGTATATCCCGTGCAGTCTCTGAGGCGTATAGTAAATACGGTGTATAAATTTGGTCTGTAGTAATTTATCTCTGGAGGATATCATCAGCTTTGACCCATCCTCAAAACACTCCTCCCACGTAGCTCTGTCTAGGCTAGGTATATCAGTCAGCCATTTACCCCAAAGAGCGTCAATCCTAGGTGATTCAACTACTAATAGGGCAAGGTAGAGAGCAGAGAGCGCTTTCCGAAGATCCTCCCGAGCTAACAACCGCTCAATAGGATCTGGCGCCAAGCTGATAGTCAAGGGAAACTGGGCCCTAGCTGCATGCCTTAGTTGATAATACCTGAACAACATCCGCTCCGGTAACCCATACCGAACAACCAGCTCCTGGAAGGACAGCAGCCCTCCAGAGCGGAAGACATCCTGGAGGGTCTTAATGCCATAACCAGCCCATAGGTGCGGGTCAGGAATCGTCCGGAATTGGGGGAGGGAGGGGTTACCCCACAAGGGACAAAGCGGAGAATAATAGTTTGGTCGCATAAATCTCTTACGAGCAATGGTCCATATTTTGAGAGTAGTCTTGGTGGGCCCTGGAAGAGATGGGTATGCAGCCACACCTCGATATACTAGGTTCCCCAACTCCCGAAGCGAACCCAAGATAGCGGCCTCCAAACAGGTGGCCGCGTTTGACCTGGATTGCATAAACCACCAATGAACTGTGACCAGAATTGCTGCCCAATAATATACCAGTAGGCTGGGGAGCGCGAGCCCCCCACAGCGGACTGGAAGCTGTAAGCTGGACCTCGCCAACCTAGGCGAAGATCCCCTCCAGATAAAGGAGCCTATACAGACGTCTATATCCTTAAAGAATGAGCCAGGGAGCCAAATCGGGCAGTTCCTAAACATATACGTAAATCTGGGTAGAAACAGCATTTTTAATATGTTTATGCGACCGAGCAGGTTGAGGGGCAAATCCCTCCATCTGCTACAATGTTCCTTGAGTCTTCCGACAAGGGGCGCCAAATTGAGGCAGCGAAAGTCCCGTAAGTCCCTCGACACCACAATTCCGAGGTATTTGAACTCCTTGACCCATAGCAGCGGGGTATGAGCGGCCTCACTCTGGGACCCAGGGTCTAGCGGGAACAGGACTGATTTCGACCAGTTAATCCTAACCCCCGAGAAGCGGCCAAATTCCTCAAAGATCTGCAGAGCTGCATCTGCGTCCTGTAAGTAAAGCAAGGTGTCGTCAGCATAAAGGGAAATTTTCTCCTCCAGCTGGCCCACTCGGAGGCCACGAACCGCGGACGACTCCCTAATCATGGTCGCCAGCGGCTCAAGGGCCAAGGCAAACAAGCTGGGCGACAAGGGGCAACCCTGCCAGGTGCCCCTCTAGGAGGAGGAAAAACTCAGACAGTGTCCCATTTGCCCGGACTCTGGCTCTAGGGGACCCATATAGCATTCCCAACCACTTAAGGAACTGTGGCCCAAACCCATAGCGCCTCAACACTTCCCACAGGTACCCCCATTCCACTGAGTCAAAAGCCTTCTCTGCATCTAGAGAGGCTATGACTCGAGTGCCTCCGTTATAATGAGAGTGGTCCATGTTAAGAAATAGCCTGCGGATGTTGATGTCCGTGCCTTTACCCGGCATGAATCCTGTCTGATCCGGGTGGATCAGATCTTCCAACACCGTGGTCAAACGTAAGGCAAGAATTTTGGCCAGCAACTTGGCGTCAGCGTTGATAAGAGAGATGGGTCTGTACGAACCACATTCCTCTGGGTCCTTACCAGGCTTGGGCACCAGCACCACCACGGCATCGGCCATCGACTAGGGAAGGGAACCTATCGCTAAGAATTCCTTAAAGAGAGTAGTTAGCCTAGGTGCTAACAATTCCTGATGCTCCGAATAGAATTCAATGGGTATACCATCCAGCCCAGGGGCCTTCCCCGACTGCATACTACCCATAGCTGCCTGCACCTCCTCTAGAGTAATGTCTTTATCCAAATCCCTACTCCTGATCGGGTCAAGCGTGGGGAGGGGGATCTTATCTAAAAAGTCAGACAGGTCAGTGCTAGTGTACGTCACCCTAGTTGAATATAGATCCTAATAGAAACGGAAGAACCTAGAGCAAATGGAGTCAGGGGTCGTCAGTAGCGTGCCGTCCGCATCTCTGAGTCTGCCCACGTGAGTAGTAGCGTGCCAGGCCAAGAGCCTGCCATTTTTATCCCCAAACTCAAATATTCTTTGAGCACCCTCCAGCATGGACTTCTTTGTGTTGTCTACTCTCATCAAGGATAACTCCCTCAGGGTGTGTTGCCAGGCATGGTAAGTGTCCGCATTAGGTGACTAAGTATATACCCTCTCACGCGAGAGGGCCTCTATCTCTAACTGCCGCAGAGCCTGCACAGATCCCTTCCGTCTAGCAGCAATCTTTTTAATATATGTTCCCCGCAACCAGGCCTTAAATGTGTCCCAGAGTGTTAATGGACCTGTGGACTCAACATTTTGCAACCAAAAGCTACAGATCTCATCGGGTAGATCCTCTTGAATCTCTGGATCTGACACCCAGTATCTAGAAAGTCTCCAGACCCCTCGGTCCCGGGAGGGAGCGACACCGACCGAGACCAACAACGGAGCATGATCAGACACGCCGCGAGAGAGGGTCTCAGTCGAGGCCACCCCCCAAGTAGACCGGCGTAGGCAAACGCCAGGTCTATACGAGATAACGTGCGGTAAGTAGAGGAGAGACAGGTATACTGTGAGTCAGAGGGGTGGAAATGGCGCCAGAGGTCCGTCATATTGAAGGTGGATGCCCAGAGGGACAACCCTGAATTAGGGGTAGATGAGGGCCGGAGCCTATCGCGGACATCCGACATAACCATGTTGAAGTCCCCTACCAGCAGCACCCTATCCACCCCATACTGAACCGCCATCTGCATCACCAAGTGGAGTAAGGTTGGATCCGCAGGTGGAGGCAGATAGAGTCCAACAATGACATAAGGGACATCCGCTATTGAGGCATGTAGGAGAACAAACCTACCACCAGGGTCAGTCCGGACCTCCTGCAGCCTGAAAGGCAAAGATCGGTGCACAAGGACACTTAATCCCCTAGCATAGTTAGAGTAGGAGGCGTGGTAATGCGCACCCACCCAGGCCCGCCTCAGCCCCAGGACCCTGGAGCCCACCAAATGTGTCTCCTGCAGTATACAGATTTGGGGATTATGTTGTCGTATAAATTTGAACACCAGCGACCGCTTAATAGCGGAATTGAGGCCCCTGACATTCCACGATAGTACCTTAAAATTAGCCATCAGGTAATAGTAGCATGATCAGAGGAGTACATCTCACATCTCCTAGCCATGATTCCCTGAGAGGGTGCAGCGCCCCCGCACCCAACAGTGCAGTCGCCAAGAAAAGCAGGGCTATAAAGCGCTGCCCCCCCCCCCCCCCAGAGGAACCCATGCAACATATCAAGGGCTCATAAAACGGATTAAATATATTAAAGACCAACCAACTGTGCAAATGAACAAAGAACAAAGTGACCCATAAACCCAGAGAGGCCCAGACAACAACGGTCGTCCAACCCCTACCCCCCACCCCGTGTCCCCCTAACATGGAGGAGCACATATTTCCCCTAACAAAAAAAAGTCAAATTACTAAATCTTAAGTAGATTGGGAGGCGTGAGCCGCAGCAGAATGGCTCATTTAGTCAATACTAATAATCTGCATAGAACAAAAAGTTAAAGAGAGAAGAATACTTAAGTTTGTGTCTCCTGGACTGAGTTGCTGGGAGAAAAAAAAAATATAACATGCCATTGCAGCCAAAATGAACTCCTGGGTAGAGCATAAAGCAGCTGCTAAGGGGTCACTCCACCGGCATGGCAGGGTGGGAGTCTCAATGTCCCCCCTTGGAAAACGTATAATGTGAGCACAGGAGGGTAGCATCAGTCTTGTCCTATATAACAGCTCACATAGCATATAGCAAAGTCACCGACCTCCAGAGAGCGACCCAGCAAAAAGCTAATGAGAACAGACATCCAGAGGAGCAGGAAGGAGAAAAACCCCCCATCTCCTCCCTAGATAACCAGAGAAGTCAATTCCTTATGGAGGCAGGGTCTCCAGCCATGCACCCGCATCCTTAGGATTAGTAAAGATTCTCACAGTCTCACCATCGACCACCCGCAGTTTCGCCAGAAACATAATGCTGTAGCTAATTCCCTTCTTTCGGAGAGCTATTTTCACTCCATCAAAGGAGCGCCGCTGCCTCTGTGTCTCCATTGTGTAATCCGGGAAGAACATCAGCCTGGTGTTTCGATAGGGGAGATTGCCTGCCAGGCGGGCAGCACGCAGCAGCTCATCCCTATCCCGGAAATTTAGCAGGCGGAGAATGAAGGTGTGGGGGGGGCCCCCTCCGGACCAGGCCTCGGCGGCACGCGGTACGCCCTTTCCACCGTGAAGTAGGGGGATAGTTGGGCCGCAGGAAGGAGGGTCTTGAGAAGGTCTTCCATGAAGGCTGTAGGATTACACCCCTCCACCCCCTCCGGGATGCCAACAATGCGTATGTTGTTGCGCCTACTACGATTTTCGGCGTCCTCTGCCCGGTATTCGAGTGCCTTTACCTTGGTCAGCAGAGTCCGGATGGAGGCATTGTGTGTTGTCACCGCGTCCTCCACGTCTCCTACCCGGTGTTCTGCCTCCGTGATTCTGGAGCGAATCTTGTCCAGATCCTGGCGCAGCAGGCCCACGTCCATCTGCACAGCTTCGATCTTGTTGGTGAGTGTTGTCTGGCAAGTAGTAATAGCTGCTTGGCAGGTCGTGATAGCCGCCATCACCTCCGGGATTCCAGGCGGGGAGACCGCCGCGCTCTCCTCCTGGTCAGTCTGCGACGCCATACTGTGTCGGCGCGCAGGCTCCATGCGCGGTGAACAGGCCAGACTCACCAAGGTAGGAGTATCTGCAGGAAACTTCAGCTTTTTGCCCTTTTTCGGGCCTCCGGATGTTCTAGACGGCATACAGGTGCGGTGGGACCGATTTATGAAGAAAACCACCCAGGAACGGAGTCAATATCAGATTATGTCCCAGCAGAGCTCAGCAAGCACGTCCACTCAGTCTGCCATGCTGGCCACGCCCCCCTTACAGACAAATTTTAGATTTAAGTAGACAGATATAGCCTTGAAATATCTAGGAACATATATCCCCTCTAATTTATCACAAGTTTTCTAACTTAATTTTCCTCCCCTATTGACTAGAACACGCATTTTATTAGAGGCATGGAATCAGGGCCTGCATTCATGGTTTGCTAGATGTAATCTCTTAAAGATGAGTATCCTACCCAAGTATCTATATATATTTCAGACTCTGCCAATCAAGATACCATCTCAATATTTTAAACAGGTTCACTCAATGTTTACACAAGAAACTACGGGAACACAAGAAACCACGCACTCCCAGATCCCAACTGTCTCAACCTAAACATAGGGGAATTGCACTCCCAGATGTACTTAAATACTATCAGGCTGTACACATGGGGAGACTCATAGATTAGAATCGTCACTCAATAGACAAACTCTGGGTTTCAGATTTAACAAGAGCAAACGGATGTTTCATTGAAAGGGGCACCATGGTGTTACGATAAACTTTCGCCCGATCTAAAGAGGCACCCTCTGATAGGTCCTACAATATGAATCTGCTCACAAGTGATTATTAAAACCTCTCTCTCGACAGTAGACTCACCTCTGATGCCCATTCTTGGGAACCCAGAATTTCCCCCAGGCTTGAGAGGCCATCATTTTTCCACTATGCGACAAAATAATTGCTTTCGGGCATCGCATTTTTTAGTACCGGATGGCTGGTCATCCATAACCGCTCTAATGGAACCCGCAAGCTCTTTCGGTCTACCTTTCTGGAATGCTTTGCAGCTCCACCATTTTCTTCATACACTTAAGTCACCGGAAAGGTTTAGACGACAATTAACCACATTTGAAGAATATTGCTCGAAGGAGGGGACTTTGCCACAAACACTTTCAAAGATGTATACCTTACTGATCTCCCCCCGGAACAACCAAATCTAGCTTGGATAGAAAAATGGGAGAGATAGATGACCTGTAGCTTTCAAATAGCCAAAGACAAAATATGATGGAACTCTCGCTGAAATCATCTATCTGTACTAAGATCCAGGAGATGGATTATAAAATATTAACAAGATGGTACTATACCCCACAGAGGCTACATAAATTCTATTCTGAAACACCAGACCGTTGTTGAAGATGCATGGAGGAGGGAGGTACGATGCTACATATCTTTTGGTCATGCCCAAAAATAACATCTTACTGGAAGGCAGTACGAAACATTATTCAAAGATTCACGGACTACAGGATACCGGAGGAACCAGCCTTTTTCTTACTACATGTCATGAATATCCCTGTTAAAAAATACAAAAAATCTATCTTACGACATCTAGTAAACGCAGCCAAAGCATGTATCCCACTTAGGTGGAAAAACACATTACCTCCCATGGTTAGAAGTTGGCTCCACAAAGTGGAAGAGATAAATAAGATGGAAGATCTCACACTTTCAGCACAAAACCAACAAGAAAAGTATTCTGAGGTATGGAGACAGTGGAATATGTTTATTTCTTCTGAAGAAGGTCTGAGCTTGCTCAACTCATAATGATCGGGCATAAGTATTACAACTAAAATAGTTAACAACTACCGTAGTTATCCATCATTTACTCAGGGCATCCCCTTCCCTCAGCTTTCCCTTTCCCCGTTTTTCCCTTTATCCCCCTTTTCATTTTTTGTCTTTTTTTTTCTCTATATGTTCTTTCTTTTGTTTTGTTTTTGTTTATAAAGTAGAAAATGGAAAATAGATAGGGTGATTCCAGATACAGCGAATGGGGGTGGTCCCTCTGCTCACTGTAGTATCAACATAGTGTCCTCCTCAGGGGTGTATGGAGGTTGCTATGAAGGATGAGATTATTATTTTGTGATTAATGATTAGTGATCATATTTGTTATGTTATTGTTTTTATATGATTGTTATGAGAACCTGGACTCGCCCATGGCGGTATAAATAAAGTATTTGAAAAAAAAAAGAGGTGTATGGGGAGCTGAAGCAAGGGTATCTCACACTTTCTAAGAGATTCTGGGTTCCACGGGCCCTCCCGTTACATCTCTCCCCTTTCGGCAGGAGACTAACACAGGAGGAGACCCCAGACGGGTTGACTCCGAAGTTAGTCAGTAGTTCCATTCCCCCAATGCCGGTATTCACACAGTACCCCAAACAAATTGCTCCAAACAGAGCATTACTCAGCCAGCCAACCTCTGCCTCTCTCAAAGAACATACCCGCCGCTGGGGAGAGGCCTGGACTGGCGTCCTTTCAGCCGCTGGAAAGAAGACAGGGTGACTGGGCTCAGTCCATCATGCGGTTGGGGATCTGGGCCAACAGCCCAGCATCCCTGGGGTATACCCGTGGAGACTGAAGTCCCATCCACTTGTGGTAGGTGAAAATCCCCCAGTGCTTGCAAAGCAAGGCTGACATCCTCCTGTCTCAGTGTCGCACCATTTTCTGGGGTTGTGTCAGTGAAGACCGAAGTCCCATCCACTACCACAGGAACTCCCTCTTCTGTTAGTTGAGAGCAGAGGCCCGCGGCACTCTGCTCTCTTGCCAGCTCTTCTGCTGGGTTGCTGTGAGTGGAGACCGCAGTCCCATCCCCCGATATCAGCTCAAGTTGCAGTTGTGTGCAGAGGCCTGTAGCATTTACCACCTCAGCTTGTTGCTGGAGAGAGGGGCCAACTGCCCCGGCTCCCTCGAACTCCACAGTTGTTTCCGGTGCTGGGCAGAGGTTGCTAGCACTCTGCCCTGTTGCCAGCACTTCTGCTGGAAACCCCACACCATCTGCTCCGGCAAACTGTTGGGGAGAGAAAATGTCTGCTTCTCCTCCCTGCATCTCTGAACTCCACTGGGAGAGAGGAACCATCACCTTCTCACCTCGGGCCTTTGAAACTGTCATGGGTGTAGAGCAGGGGTCTGCAGTACTCTGTCCTGCTGCCAATATTTGAGCAGGCGATGCATAATCCAATCCATAACAACCTCTGAACAGTCCATTAAGTCCCTACATTCTGTAATCTGTGGCTGGAGAGATAAGCCGACTGCCCCAGCTCCCGGGAACTCCACAGTTGTTGCCATTGGTGGGTAGAGTTTGTAGCACTCTGCCCTGTTGCCAGCACTTCTGCTGGGGACTCCACATCATCCGCTTTGGCTTTGGGGATTCTCTGGCATGCTGCTGGACAGGTACATTCCTCCATCCATGATCATCCCAAGCAGAAACAGGATCATCAAGTTCAGTTAGCACTTCAGCATTGGGGATGGCATTCTCCAGATTTTCCACTGCCGATTCTTCAGCCAGGATTTCAGAGTTGTCAACTGGTATTTCCTGATAGTCCCAGGCAAAGGGAGCCCTACCCTGCTGCTGAGAAGATTCTAGCAGCTGGCTGTAGGCGATCTCCAGCTCCCATTCCTGAACAGCCAGAAACTCCAAATCTTCCTTTGCCCAGTGCCCTTCCGAGACATTCAGTCTTCGCTCTCTGTGCTCCATTATTTCCTCCAAACGCCACTCCTGATTGTTGTAATATGTTGGCTGATTTATGTGGGACATTATGTTATTAGATATATATATATGTGTGTGTTTATATGTGAGTACAATATTGACCAGGCCAGATTTCAGTAGATAATTCAGTTCTCAGAGTTGGCTGGATTGCACATGTGAGGGAAGCCGGAAGACAGCTTTGATGTGTTGATCTTATGCAAGGTGTGTGAGGTGGCCTGTTAACTTAATTGAAGGGTGTTTGTCGACCAAAGGGCCAAACAGGATCTACTACACATATCAAGGGGACTTGTTTATGTCAATCTATTTTTACGTATCAAAGCAGTGTTCAGGCAACCTTTCGTATCCGTAATCTAATTGCATGTGTCAAAAGAAAGCATGTTGATGTTATTATGCAAGAATGCAAATGATGGCTGTGGTCGTCTCCGGCTAGGTTGGGGGTCCTTCTCTGTCATCCTGAATGACAGAGTGTAGATCAAAGACAGCCAATCAAATTGCTCAGTCATTCAATAGGTAAGCCATATAAGCTGATAGTCAGTCTATATTCTGTAGGAATATGAAGGCATAGGAGATATTCTGTGGGAATATGAAGGCACAGGATATATTCTGTAGGAATATGAAGGCACAGGTCTAGAATATGATCTAGGAGACATGGGACTCTGAAATATATGTATACTCTGATTGGATTCGTTGTCATCTGCAAGTTTTGGACTTTGTTCTGTATTGGAAGTCAATAAAGTGCAATCTCTGGAGAACGTGGGTGTATGCTGCGGGAACATAACTTATATCATCATTACTAATAACTAAACATCAATTATCTACTGGAAACCCCCATACTATTTCACTACACTGATCACTCCCAAAGTCAGGGTCACTGGACAGCCTCCAGGCCATCATAGTCAAAGCTTTCCGTGGGGCTGTCATCCGCTGACCACGGGCACCCTTGGGCTACATACCACCGGAGGGCTCTTTAGCTCTCGTCCAACCGCATCTCTGCCCGGATCAGCCTGCTTAACTCAGCTGTCCACTCCTGCTTCGGTTGTACCCCCAATAACAGCATTCGTACATCATACTGTGACCAGTACCTTACATAGATGGAAGGCAGAACTTTTCCCTGGTGTTGCTGCTCGAGAGCTAGCGCTTTCTTCCAGAGTTCGCAGCTGATAGAATCAGACCATCCCAGCAGGACCTCCTCTGACACTGGTCCTCTATGCTGTATCTGCATCTCTTGTAACCTACTTCTGAATTCCTCTTCTATGGCGGCTGGTATCTGTACCTCTCCTCTCCTTTCAGTTGGTGCTGCTGTGACTTCTGCTGCAGCAGGACCTCTTTGTTGTAGCCAATTTGCATCCACAGCCACTATAACTAGGTCTATAATCTCCGCTGGAGGGTTAGGACTAGTGATGAGCCGAACACCCCCGGGTTCGGTTCGCACCAGAACCCGCGAACGGACCGAAAGTTCGTACGAACATTAGAACCCTATTAAATACAATGGATGCGAACGTTCGAATTCTAAAGTGCTAATTATAACAACTATTATGCATGTTATTGTCCTAAAAAGGGTTTGGGAACCCGGGTTGTGCACCAGGGGACATGTATCAATGCAAAAAGAAGTTTTAAAAACGGTCGTTTTTCGGGAGCAGTCATTTTAATGATGCATAAAGTGAAAAAAAAAAGTCAAATATTCCTTTAAATATCGTACCTGGGGGGTGTCTAAAGTATGCCTGTGAAGTGCCACGTGTTTCCCGTGTTTAGAACTGTCCCTGCACAAAATGACACTTCTAAAGGAAAAAAAAGCCATTTAAAACTGCTTGCGGCTTTAATGTAATGTCTGGTCCCGGTAATATGGATGAAAATCTTTAAGAAAAATGGCATAGCTACCCCATGACCCCCCCCCCCCTACCCCAGCCCATTACCAGCCCCTTTGGGTCTTGTATGGATATTAAGGGGAACCCCGCACATAAAATAAAAAAGGCCCTATATACTCTGAACAGCCGTATACAGGCGGTGCATACAAGACAGGGACTGTAGGTTTGTTCTTATGTAGAATCTGTTTGTAATTTTGAACAGGTACATTGTTGAAGTGTAGCTCCAGCCCAAAAATCTATTTTTAAACTTTTTGGAAAACATAGGTAAGGGTTATCACCCCTGTAACATTTGTTTTGCTGTCTGTGCCCCTGTTCAGAACATTTCACCTCACTTTCCGTCCCAATGACAACTGTTTTTGAAATGTGGTGTTTTTCTTGAAACAAGGATTGCTGATAAAGCATCAGTACAGAGGAGACACCTTTCTCCCATATTTATTCTTACAGGAGAGAATTTTCCTTCCTAGTGGTAGATTTCCTCTCACTTCCTGTTGTCTTCTTGCGTTTGCAAGTAGGAGTCGTTTGTAAGTTGGATGTTTGAAAGTAGGGACCTGCCGTATATACTCTGCAGAAATAGGCCCCTTAGTTGTTGGTGTTGGCACAACACTGTAAGCACTCACAGTTACTCTTGGTTGGTGCTGGAACGCCCTGCTGTCAACTATTATATCAGGAATTTTAATTACATATAATTGTTGAACAGTGGTAGTAAAAATTGGGCCTTTGATGGTGGTGCTGGTGCCACAACACTGTAAGCCCTGACAGTTACTCTTGGTGGGTGCAGCAATGGGCCCTGCTGTGAATTATTAGATCAAGAATTGTAATTGCATGCCCCTGTTGAACAGGGGCTGAAAAATTGGGCCTTTCGTGGTGGTGGTGGTGGTGGTGGTGTTGCCACAACACTGTAAGCCCTCAGAGTTACTCTTGGTGGGTGCAGGAATGGGCCCTGCTGTGAATTATTAGATCAAGAATTGTAATTACATGCCCCTTTTGAACAGGGGCTGAAAAATTGGGCCTTTCGTGGTGGTGGTGGTGGTGGCGTTGCCACAACACTGTAAGCCCTCAGAGTTACTCTTGGTGGGTGCAGGAATGGGCCCTGCTGTGAATTATTAGATCAAGAATTGTAATTACATGCCCCTTTTGAACAGGGGCTGAAAAATTGGGCCTTTCGTGGTGGTGGTGGTGGTGGCGTTGCCACAACACTGTAAGCCCTCAGAGTTACTCTTGGTGGGTGCAGCAATGGGCCCTGCTGTGAATTATTAGATCAAGAATTGTAATTACATGCCCCTTTTGAACAGGGGCTGAAAAATTGGGCCTTTCGTGGTGGTGGTGGTGGTGGCGTTGCCACAACACTGTAAGCCCTCAGAGTTACTCTTGGTGGGTGCAGCAATGGGCCCTGCTGTGAATTATTAGATCAAGAATTGTAATTGCATGCCCCTGTTGAACAGGGGCTGAAAAATTGGGCCTTAGGCACTGGTGGCACAACACTACAACCCCTCACAGATACTGTACTTGGAGCACAGCAATGAGCCCTGTTGCAAAGTATTGCTTCAAAAATTGTAATGACACGCCCCTGTTAAACAGGGGCTGAAAAATTGGGCCTTAGGCACTGGTGCCACAACACTCCAACCCCTCACAGATACTGTACTTGGAGCACAGCAATGAGCCCTATGGCAAATTATTGCTAAAAAAATTGTAATTACACGCCCCTGTAAAACAGGGGCTGAAAAATTGGGCCTTAGCCACTGGTGGCGGCACCCATAAACAAAAATGATCTTCCAAGCTATCATCATCAATCGTATCATTGAGGACTCGGAGGAGGAGGATAGCCAGTCAACATAACAGCACAGGCACTCAGCATCAGCATCAGTCTTGAAGGGATGTGACATGTTAAAATCAATTAGTCTGTTATATCAGCATCAGGTGTGTGGTAGCTGGTGGTGATCCAAGACTGGTTCATCTTGATGAAAGTCAGTCGATCAACCGAGTCGGTGGACAGGCGCACCCTGTGATCCGTGACAAATCCTCCAGCAGCACTGAATGTGCGTTCCGAAAGAACGCTGGATGCAGGACAGGCCAGTAGCTCAATTGCATGGTGTGCAAGCTCTGGCCAGTGATCCATCCTCAAGACCCAGTAAGCCAGAGGATTTTCGGTGGGGAAGGTGTCCAAGTCTGACCTTGCCCCTAGATATTCCTGCACCATGTTTATCAGACGCTGGCGATGGTTGCTGGAACCGATCATACTTTGGGGCTGCGGACTAAAGAATTGTCTGAACGCATCGGTCAGACGGCCACCTTCCCCACCGCTCCTTCTTTGACTGGCCGAAGCCTCAGCAACTCGTTGTCCAGGACCAGGAGTTTGTAACCTCCCAGTCTCTGGGAACGCGTTGCACAGACCTTTCTGCAAGGCCTCCCGGAGTTGTCTCATCCTCTGCTCCCTCTGCGACGGTAACATAAGGTCCGCAACCTTACCCTTGTACCGTGGATCAAGGAGAGTGGCCAGCCAGTAATGGTCCCTCTCCTTGATCCGAAGAATACGAGGATCCTTCCGCAGACTTTGCAGGATCAGGGAGGCCATGCAGCGTAGGTTTGCTGAGGCATTCGCTCCGGAGTCCTCTGGGTCACTAAGGACGACATGATCCGCAGCCACCTCCTCCCAGCCACGTACAAGTCCACTGGTTTCTTGGGACTGTAAGTCATCCCTAAAAGACTGCTGCTGATGATGCTGAGTGCCAGCCTCCACCTCCATGCTGACACAATCTTCCTCCTCCTCCTCCTCCTCTTCCTGTGCGATGGGTGGGACAGAAGGAACACTGTCTGGGTAAAGGGGGCCTTGAGAGGCAAGGAAGTCCTCCTCTTCCTGCCTCTGTTCTGCCTCAAGTGCCCTGTCCATTATTCCACGCAGCGTGTGCTCCAACAGGTGGACAAGAGGTACAGTGTCACTGATGCATGCACTGTCACTGCTCACCATCCTCGTGGCCTCCTCAAATGGTGCCAGGACAGTGCATGCATCCCTGATCATGCCCCACTGGCGTGGAGAAAAAAAACCAAGCTCCCCTGACCCTGTCCTGGTGCCGTAGTCGCACAGGTACTCATTGATGGCCCTCTGCTGCGTGTGCAGCCGCTGCAGCATGGCCAACGTTGAGTTCCACCTGGCGGGCATGTCACATATAAGGCGGTTCTTGGGCAGGTTCAACTCCTTTTGCAGCTCAGCCAGGCGAGCACTGGCATTATAAGATCTGCGGAAATGCACACAGACTTTCCTGGCCTGCCTCAGGACATCCTGTAAGCCCGGGTACCTGCCCAAGAACCGCTGCACCACCAGGTTAAGGACGTGAGCCACACAGGGCACATGGGTCAGTTGTCCCTGTCGGAGGGCGGAGAGGAGGTTGGTGCCATTGTCGCAAACCACCATTCCTGGCTTAAGCTGACGTGGCGTCAACCACCTCTCGGCCTGGCCCTGCAGAGCAGACAGGACCTCTGCCCCAGTGTGGCTTCTGTCCCCCAAACACACCAGCGCAAGCACGGCATGGCATCTTTTTGCCTGCGTACTTGCGTAGCCCCTTGAACGCCTACGGAGCACCGCTGGTTCCGAGGACAAACCACAGGAAGAGGCCATGGAGGAAGAAGAAGAGGAGGGGGTGGAGGAGAGAGGTGTGTCACAACCAGTAGTAGCATTTTGGAGGCGTGGCGGTGGAACAACCTCCAACACTACTGCACCTTGTCCTGCATCCTTCCCAGCTGCCAAAAGAGTGACCCAATGGGCCGTGAAAGAAAGGTAACGTCCCTGTCCATGCCTGCTGGACCATGAATCAGCGGTAATATGCACCTTACCGCTGACCGCCCTGTCCAGCGAGGCCAAGACATTGCCTTCCACATGCCGGTAGAGAGCCGGAATAGCCTTCCGTGAGAAAAAGTGGCGTTTGGGAACCTGCCACTGAGGAACCGCACATTGCACAAACTCACGGAAGGGGGCCGAGTCTACCAACTGAAAAGGCAGCAGTTGAAGCGCTAGCAATTTAGCCAAGCTAGCATTCAACCGCTGGGCATGTGGATGGCTGGGAGTGAACTTCTTTCGACGGTCCAGCAGCTGGGGCAGGGAAATTTGCCTGCTAGAATCGGACGTCGGTGTACTGCTAGCAGAGTGGCCGCAAGTACTTGGCTGTGACACACCTAATTCTACACCTTCATTCCTCTCAGTGCATGTTTCAGAGAGGACTGAAGTTATAGTGGGGTTGGAGATCCCAGCTGATGCGGTGCAAGGAGAGGTCCGCTTTGTTCTTTGGTGTGGGTCTTTGAGGTAGGCTTGCCAACGAGCTGCATGGCAGGTCAACATATGTCTGGTCAGGCATGTGGTACCCAAGCGGCTGATGTTTTGGCCACGCGATATACGCTTGAGACATATGTTGCAAACAGCAGCTGTGCGATCTGATGCACTAGCCTCAAAAAAGGCCCACACCAAAGAACTTTTTGAATGACGGGCAGAGGCAGCGCCCTGCACAGGCGGAGCTCTGCGGTGTGATTCCGTCGGTGTACTGCCCTTACGCTGGCCACCAAAGGGCATCCTGCCTCGTTGGAGATGTGCCTCCTCCTCATCCTCCTCCTCCTCCTCTCTCCTATTAGGCACCCACGTGGAGTCAGTGACCTCATCATCCCCTCCCTCCTCATCACTGGAGCCAATCTGGCAGTATGCTGCAGCTGCTGGAACATGACTGCCAGATTGGTGTCCTTCTTGAGCATCCCCTCTGTCTGCTCTCACGCTACTGCCTTCCTGTAGCTGGGTTTCATCATCAGACCCTTCGAAACGCTGGGCATCCTCCTGGAGCATGTACCCAACACTGTGCTCAAACAGTTCAGGGGACTCCTCAGGAGGAGGACATGGTGGGTCTAGGGAAGGAGTGACTGATGATGAGTCTGACATTGATACCAGGGAAGAGGACGCTTTGGCAGCTGCTTTTCCAGTACCCTGAGCCTGGGTGAGAGAGGATGAGGAGGAGGAGGAGGGCTTGGTCATCCACTCTACCAAATCTTCGGCATGATGTGGCTCAACATGTCCAGCTGCCGAAAAGAAGGACAAGCGTGTCCCATGGCCATGTGCTGATGACAATGCACCGCGTCCATGACCAGCACTGTTGCCCCCAGACACAGAGCCTGCTTGCCCTCTTTTATTGCCTCCTGACTGTCTGCCTCTCCTTGTTTGCCTTCCAGACATTGTAATAGATGGCCTGCAGGGAGATGGGAAAAAAGCAATAAGGGCTACCTTCAGGTGTCCTTCTCTGTCCCTTTACTTAAGGATTTCTAAATATGGTTGAGGATGATTGCTTTTGCACAGAATAGCACAACGACAATTTCCCTGACTGTCCAAAAAAACAAGGATTTCAAAGATGGTTGATGAGGAATGCTTTAGCACACTATAGCACAAGGAGAATTTCCCTCACTGTCCTTCCTTGTCCCTAGAAACAAGGATTATCACAGTGAAAGAAACTGACACTCTCCCTACCTATAGTTTTCTGTCCCTAGAAAAAATGTTTTTTTTAAAGCACACTATAGCACAAGGAGAATTTACCTCACTTTCCTTCCCTGTCCCTAGAAACAAGGATTATCACAGTGAAAGAAACTGACACTCTTCCTACCTATAGTTTTCTGTCTCTAGAAAAAATGTTTTTTTAAAGCACACTATAGCACAAGGAGAATTTCCCTCACTTTCCTTCCCTGTCCCTAGAAACAAGGATTATCACAGTGAAAGAAACTGACACTCTTCCTACCTATAGTTTTCTGTCCCTAGAAAAAATGTTTTTTTAAAGCACACTATAGCACAAGGAGAATTTTCCTCACTGTCCTTCCCTGTCCCTAGAAACAAGGATTATCACAGTGAAAGAAACTGACACTCTTCCTACCTATAGTTTTCTGTCCCTAGAAAAAATGTTTTTTTAAAGCACACTATAGCACAAGGAGAATTTCCCTCACTGTCCTTCCCTGTCCCTAGAAACAAGGATTATCACAGTGAAAGAAACTGACACTCTTCCTACCTATAGTTTTCTGTCCCTAGAAAAAATGTTTTTTTAAAGCACACTATAGCACAAGGAGAATTCCCTCACTGTCCTTCCCTGTCCCTAGAAACAAGGATTCGCACAGTAAAACACACTGACACTCTCCCTACCTATAGTTTTCTGTCCCTAGAAAAAATGTTTTTTTAAAGCACACTATAGCACAAGGAGAATTTCCCTCACTGTCCTTCCCTGTCCCTAGAAACAAGGATTATCACAGTGAAAGAAACTGACACTCTTCCTACCTATAGTTTTCTGTCCCTAGAAAAAATGTTTTTTTAAAGCACACTATAGCACAAGGAGAATTCCCTCACTGTCCTTCCCTGTCCCTAGAAACAAGGATTCGCACAGTAAAACACACTGACACTCTCCCTACCTATAGTTTTCTGTCCCTAGAAAAAATGTTTTTTTAAAGCACACTATAGCACAAGGAGAATTTCCCTCACTGTCCTTCCCTGTCCCTAGAAACAAGGATTATCACAGTGAAAGAAACTGACACTCTTCCTACCTATAGTTTTCTGTCTCTAGAAAAAATGTTTTTTTAAAGCACACTATAGCACAAGGAGAATTTCCCTCACTTTCCTTCCCTGTCCCTAGAAACAAGGATTATCACAGTGAAAGAAACTGACACTCTTCCTACCTATAGTTTTCTGTCCCTAGAAAAAATGTTTTTTTAAAGCACACTATAGCACAAGGAGAATTCCCTCACTGTCCTTCCCTGTCCCTAGAAACAAGGATTTGCACAGTAAAACACACTGACACTCTCCCTACCTATAGTTTTCTGTCCCTAGAAAAAATGTTTTTTTAAAGCACACTATAGCACAAGGAGAATTCCCTCACTGTCCTTCCCTGTCCCTAGAAACAAGGATTCGCACAGTAAAACACACTGACACTCTCCCTACCTATAGTTTTCTGTCCCTAGAAAAAATGTTTTTTTAAAGCACACTATAGCACAAGGAGAATTCCCTCACTGTCCTTCCCTGTCCCTAGAAACAAGGATTCGCACAGTAAAACACACTGACACTCTCCCTACCTATAGTTTTCTGTCCCTAGAAAAAATGCTTTTTTAAAGCACACTATAGCACAAGGAGAATTTCCCTCACTGTCCTTCCCTGTCCCTAGAAACAAGGATTATCACAGTGAAAGAAACTGACACTCTTCCTACCTATAGTTTTCTGTCTCTAGAAAAAATGTTTTTTTAAAGCACACTATAGCACAAGGAGAATTTCCCTCACTTTCCTTCCCTGTCCCTAGAAACAAGGATTATCACAGTGAAAGAAACTGACACTCTTCCTACCTATAGTTTTCTGTCCCTAGAAAAAATGTTTTTTTAAAGCACACTATAGCACAAGGAGAATTCCCTCACTGTCCTTCCCTATCCCTAGAAACAAGGATTCGCACAGTAAAACACACTGACACTCTCCCTACCTATAGTTTTCTGTCCCTAGAAAAAATGTTTTTTTAAAGCACACTATAGCACAAGGAGAATTCCCTCACTGTCCTTCCCTGTCCCTAGAAACAAGGATTCGCACAGTAAAACACACTGACACTCTCCCTACCTATAGTTTTCTGTCCCTAGAAAAAATGTTTTTTTAAAGCACACTATAGCACAAGGAGAATTTCCCTCACTGTCCTTCCCTGTCCCTAGAAACAAGGATTATCACAGTGAAAGAAACTGACACTCTTCCTACCTATAGTTTTCTGTCTCTAGAAAAAATGTTTTTTTAAAGCACACTATAGCACAAGGAGAATTTCCCTCACTTTCCTTCCCTGTCCCTAGAAACAAGGATTATCACAGTGAAAGAAACTGACACTCTTCCTACCTATAGTTTTCTGTCCCTAGAAAAAATGTTTTTTTAAAGCACACTATAGCACAAGGAGAATTCCCTCACTGTCCTTCCCTATCCCTAGAAACAAGGATTTGCACAGTAAAACACACTGACACTCTCCCTACCTATAGTTTTCTGTCCCTAGAAAAAATGTTTTTTTAAAGCACACTATAGCACAAGGAGAATTCCCTCACTGTCCTTCCCTGTCCCTAGAAACAAGGATTCGCACAGTAAAACACACTGACACTCTCCCTACCTATAGTTTTCTGTCCCTAGAAAAAATGTTTTTTTAAAGCACACTATAGCACAAGGAGAATTTCCCTCACTGCCCTTCCCTGTCCCTAGAAACAAGGATTATCACAGTGAAAGAAACTGACACTCTTCCTACCTATAGTTTTCTGTCCCTAGAAAAAATGTTTTTTTAAAGCACACTATAGCACAAGGAGAATTCCCTCACTGTCCTTCCCTGTCCCTAGAAACAAGGATTTGCACAGTAAAACACACTGACACTCTCCCTACCTATAGTTTTCTGTCCCTAGAAAAAATGTTTTTTTAAAGCACACTATAGCACAAGGAGAATTCCCTCACTGTCCTTCCCTGTCCCTAGAAACAAGGATTCGCACAGTAAAACACACTGACACTCTCCCTACCTATAGTTTTCTGTCCCTAGAAAAAATGTTTTTTTAAAGCACACTATAGCACAAGGAGAATTCCCTCACTGTCCTTCCCTGTCCCTAGAAACAAGGATTCGCACAGTAAAACACACTGACACTCTCCCTACCTATAGTTTTCTGTCCCTAGAAAAAATGCTTTTTTAAAGCACACTATAGCACAAGGAGAATTCCCTCACTGTCCTTCCCTGTCCCTAGAAACAAGGATTCGCACAGTAAAACACACGGACACTCTCCCTACCTATCCTTCTCTTTCCCTAAACTAAAGGAATCCAGGTTAAGCAAAAAAAATTAAATGTCACTGTCCCTGCCTATGCTTCTCTTTCCCTGCTCCGGAACACACTACACTAGGCCGCCGTGCTGGCGGCCTTTTATAGTGTGGGGCGTGTACTAAACACCCTCAGCAATAATTGGCCACAGGCATCCTGCCTGTGGCCAATCATTGCTCTCCTCGCTGCCGGCGCTGTGATTGGCCAAGCATGCGGGATCACAGTGCATGCTTGGCCAATCACAGCGCCTGGATGACACTGCGATGGCGTAGTGCATTGTGGGCCGTTCGCGTCACTCGAATTTGGCGCAAACGGGCCAAATTGTTCGATCTTCGTCGAACGATCGAACAGCCGATGTTCGAGTCGAACGTATGTTCGACTCGAACACGAAGCTCATCCCTAGTTAGGACCATAATGTGCCAGTCTTATTTTAACAGCCCGATCAAAACTTGCCTCTTCGGATGTCCTGTCTGTTACGCTGGGTCTTTCGGCTCTATCCATTTAGACTAGTTCTGCGATAATGTCCCTCTTCTTACGGTTGTTGGCCGGTTGGCCCCATTTCTCAATTAAGTCCTTCAGGGAAGAGAGCTTAAGCCGTTCATACTGTGCATCCATTGGCCTGTGTGCTCTTGTAGCTGTCCTTCTGGCTGTGGGAATCATCCCGCTGCTGCCACCAATGTAACCGCACCCCAAGTATGAGAGGGGTTAAAGTCATTTAGAACATTCCCTTTCCGAACACCAAGGCAGCTACCGACACTCCAGTCAGGCGAACAAGGCCCATAAGAATCATTCTCCCTCAATAACGAGATGAAGCTCTGTCTTGAGGTTTCAAGCAGGACTGACAATCTTTATTGAAAAGACTACAAGTTTTATACACCAAAAGAGGAGGTGCAATATATTACTCTGGAAATACACTTGTGACCAGACCTAATTAACATGCTAATTACCTAATTCCTTTTAGCAGCCTGGCTGTCTCCTGAACTTCAATACACCCAAGTCACAATAAAAGATCCTTTGAAGTTAGTCTGGATTCATTATCATTACAACAGGCAGGTGGTTGGAGTTGATGACATTAGCATCTTTCAACGAACATGTTGAGTTCAGAATCAAACAACCAGTAAATAGTCCTTTACACATATCCTGGGGAATATTGTGGATAAATATTACTGAACCATTTTAAGTAGTTCAAGATATAATTTCTCAGTCACCCTATGCCCCTAATAGACATAGGGTGATTTAGACATAAGAGGTGTATGGGGAGCTGAAGCCAGGGTATCTCATACTTTCTAAGAGATTCTGGGTTCCACGGGCCCTCCCGTTACAACCACTACTTTCTTCTCAACTAGATATGCTACAACGCACCATCAACAACTGTATCTGGGATGGCAAACACCTCAGAGTTAAACACTCCACCATGTGCACTGCAACAGCCAAAGCAGCAATGGGAGCTCCTAACCTCAAGAACTACTACAAAGCAGTTCTCCTAAACCAAACCCAACATTGGTGGTCACCCTCATCTCACCCTTTGTGGGCACAAATAGAACAATCCGCCCTTTGCTACCCCACCAAATCTCTGCTAGAGGCCATATGGCTACAACATCGACCAACGCCATGTTTCTTAATCACAGTAAACGCAACCCTCAAAGAATGGAGTTCAATTCATTATCAAAATAACGGTCTCTCGGAAAAAGCAATGGAATCTCTCCCTCTGGCTGCGCTGGAAATAATATGCTCTGATATGTCCCTAGCCTATTAGAGAAAAGCAATGACGGGTATATACAGGTGTACACTGTGCCACTAACTTCTGCAGATGCCTGTATTATAGAACAGTAATGACGGGTATATACAGGTGTACTATGTGCCACTAACTCCTGCAGATGCCTGTATTAGAGAACAGCAATGACGGGTATATACAGGTGTATACTGTGCCACTAACTCCTGCAGATGCCTGTATTAGAGAACAGCAATGACGGGTATATACAGGTGTATACTGTGCCACTAACTCCTGCAGATGCCTGTATTAGAGAACAGCAATGACGGGTATATACAGGTGTATACTGTGCCACTAACTCCTGCAGATGCCTGTATTAGAGAACAGCTATGACGGGTATATACAGGTGTATACTGTGCCACTAACTCCTGCAGATGCCTCTATTAGAGAACAGCAATGGCGGGTATATACAGGTGTACACTGTGCCACTAACTCCTGCAGATGCCTGTATTATAGAACAGTAATGATGGGTATATACAGGTGTACACTGTGCCACTAACTCCTGCAGATGCCTATATTATAGAACAGCAATGACGGGTATATACAGGTGTATACTGTGCCACTAACTCCTGCAGATGCCTGTATTAGAGAACAGCAATGACGGGTATATACAGGTGTATACTGTGCCACTAACTCCTGCAGATGCCTGTATTAGAGAACAGCAATGACGGGTATATACAGGTGTATACTGTGCCACTAACTCCTGCAGATGCCTGTATTAGAGAACAGCTATGACGGGTATATACAGGTGTATACTGTACCACTAACTCCTGCAGATGCCTCTATTAGAGAACAGCAATGGCGGGTATATACAGGTGTACACTGTGCCACTAACTCCTGCAGATGCCTGTATTATAGAACAGCAATGACGGGTATATACAGGTGTACACTGTGCCACTAACTCCTGCAGATGCCTATATTATAGAACAGCAATGACGGGTATATACAGGTGTATACTGTGCCACTAACTCCTGCAGATGCCTGTATTAGAGAACAGCAATGACGGATATATACAGGTGTATACTGGGCTGGGGGCACACAACACCCACTAACTCCTGCAGATGCCTGAGAAAAGAATAGAACATAGAACACACTGTCCCTGCCTATGTATCTCTTTCCCTGCATGCCGGAACACACTGCACAAGGCCGCCGCGCTGGCGGCCTTTTATAGTGTGGGGCGTGTACTAAACCCCCCTGAGCTATGATTGGCCACAGGCATCCTGCCTGTGGCCAATTATGGCTCTCCTCGCTGCCGGCGCTGTGATTGGCCAAGCATGCGGGGTCACAGTGCATGCTTGACCAATCACAGCGCTGGGATTGCACTGCGATGGCGCCACTCGAATTTGGTGCGAACGGCTCATAAAGTTCGATCTTCGGCGAACGATCGAACAGCCGATGTTCGAGTCGAACGTATGTTCGACGCGAACACGAAGCTCATCCCTAATTGTCATATTGTAAATTGCATCACCTATGCCTTATGATGCACTCATAAGTGAAAGTTTGTAAAATTTGCAATACTTTAATAAAAAAAGTAAAAAAAAAAAAAAAACTGAGTTACTTACCGGTAACATCCTTTTCCACGAATCTTTCAGGACAGCCACCTTAGAGAGATCCCAGCTCCTCCCCTCTCAGTAAACACCGCCTTCATTCAAAGATTTAAGCCTCATCCTCCCACCGGGCCCTCAGTTCTTCGAGAGTACCTCCGGTCAACTGGGGAGACACAAGAACACGTCATTCACATATAAACATCTTACCTGACGGCCTCATACAATGAGCTCATAAAAATATCCAATAGTTGGGTGGGTACCGGTGCTGTCCTGAAAGATTCGTGGAAAAGGATGTTACCGGTAAGTAACTCTGTTTTTCCCTCTTCATCTTTCAGGACAGCCACCTTAGAGAGGATAAGCGAGTACCTTACCTTAGGGTGGGACTACTGCTTGCAGTACTTTACGGCCAAAGGCCTGGTCTTTGGCTGTCAGCAAATCCAATCTGTAGTGTTTCACAAATGTGGTAAAGCTGGACCACATTGCTGCTCTACAGACCTGCTCCGGAGAAGCACCAGCCCACTCTGCTTGAGAGGTTGACATTGCCCTGGTAGAGTGTGCCCTAACACCCTCCGGGGCTTCTAACCCCCCTAATATGTAAGACTTACTAATAGCTGTCCTTAGCCATCTAGCTATCGTGCGTCTAGAGGCCTTAGAGCCCTGTCTAGACCCCGAAAATAAAACAAATAAAGAATCAGACTTTCTAAACTGTTTTGTAGCTTCTAAATACTGAGGGACGCACCTCCTGACGTCTAAGTTATGAAATTTTTGTTCCTGTTCCCTCACAGGGTTTGAACAAAAGGTAGGCAAACCAATTTCTTGACCTCTATGAAAACTAGAAGATACTTTAGGCAAAAAGGCCGGATCTGTCTTAAAAACTACACGATCCGTAAAAACGTGAAAAAAGGGAGCCCTAATTGAGAGGGCTTCGAGTTCACTCACTCGCCTTGCCGTAGTGATTGCCACTAGAAACACCGTCTTGAGGGTGATAAGCTCAATTGTGCACGAATCTAGTGGCTCAAAGGGTTCTTCTGTAAGAGCCTGTAGAACCAAGGAAAGGTCCCATACAGGAAAAGAAGGACTTCTGACTGGCCTCTGTCTAGCTAGTGCTTTAAAGAACCTTGCTATCCAAGGGTCCATGGCTAGTTGTTTCTCTAAGAAAACGCTTAAGGCGGACACTTGCCCCTTAAGGGTGCTAAGGGCCAAGCCCTTATCAGCCCCGGACTGCAGGAACTCCAATACAGCTACTGAACTTCGGGTGTCAAAGGAGCTTTCCAAGCACCAACTATTGAAACGCTTCCAAATTTTCAAATAGATAACCTGCGTCTCTTTTTTCCTGCAGTTTAGGAGGGTTGCCACTAGGCGATCCGAGAATCCCTTGCCCCTCAGCAATTCCTCCTCAGAAGCCAGGCTGCAAGGTTCCACCTCTCTATGTGCGGACAACAGACTGGGCCCTGAGTGAGAAGGTTCTTCTGGGCTGGTAGAAACCAAGGTGGTTCTACCGCCAGACTCTTCAGGATGGAGAACCACGGCCTCCTTGGCCAATGTGGCGCAATTAGAATTAGGGTTGTATTCTCCTCCCGGAATTTCCTCAGCACTGCAGGAATCAGAACAGGAGGGGGGAAAGCATAGCACTTGGAGAATGCCCAGGTCTGAGCCAGGGCATCCACCCCTAGTGCCCCATCTCGTCTGTTCAGGGAAAAGAAGAGGTCTGCTTTGGCATTGTGCCCTGAGGCGAAGAGGTCCACACATGGCACCCCCCACTTTTGAGTGACCATGTTGAAGGCCTCCTGGCTCAAGACCCAGTTGCCTTCCCTTAGGGTTTTCCTGCTGAGAAAATCCACCAACTGATTCTGTTCCCCCTTCAGATGTAATGCTGAGAGGGACAGAACATTGGACTCGGCCCACCTGAGGATGTCTTCTGTAAGACTCCACAGGGACCCACTCCTGGTACCTCCCTGCCTGTTGATGTAGGCCACCGTTGAGGAATTGTCTGATCAGATTCTCACGTGTTGGCCCTGAAGTTCCCCCTGAAAAGACCTGAGGGCCAGTGAGACCGCCCTCAGCTCCCTCCAGTTGGAGGACCTCCTTGCGTCCTCCTTTTTCCAGATCCCTTGTACTAACTGGGAATCCAGGTGTGCTCCCCAACCTGTGCCACTCGCATCGGTTGTAACTGTCCTGGATATTGGAAGGACCCAATCTAGACCCTGTGTCAGATTTGCCCCCTTTCGCCACCACCAGAGAGACCGCTTGATCTGACCCGGTAATGTGATCATGGAGTCTATAGACTGCTGGCTGTGGTCCCAGACCTTTAGGATAAACAGTTGTAGGGGGCGAAAATGTAATCCCGCCCACTGAACTGCTGGGAGTGTTGATGTCAGTAAACCTAAGGCTGACATAGCCCTTCTTACCGAGACTAGGCCGCTGCCTTGTAGAACTGACATTGCACTGTTTACCTTCATAACCTTCTCCTGTGGAAGGAAGACTCTCTGACTTACTGAGTCTAACCAGTATCCCATAAAGGTGACTTTCTGGGATGGAACCAGGTTGGATTTTTCCAGGTTCAGGAGCCAGCCCAGATTTTCGAGAATGTCTCTTGCTACCTGAAGGTCCCGAGACAGCTGTTCCGGAGAAGGGGCAAACAGAAGCAGGTCGTCCAAATATGCGATCACTGAGACTCCCTTGAGTCGTATGAACGCTAAGACTTCCGCCATCACTTTGGTGAAAATACGGGGGGAAGATGATAGGCCAAAGGGGAGAGCCTTGAATTGGAGATGGACTACCCTTTTTCCCATATTTACTGCCAGTCTGAGGAACTTCTGATGATCCTCTGCGATGGGAATGTGCAGGTACGCATCCTTCAGATCTATGGATGCCATATAACAGTTTGGAGGAAGCAGGGCTTTCACCGAATAAATTGAATCCATCCTGAATCTTTTGTAGATGACTGAAAGATTCAGGGGTTTCAAGTTCAGAATAAGTCTGAACTTTCCTGTCGGCTTGCGGACCACAAAAATGTGGGAGTAGAAGCCTCTGCCCGACTCTTGCGTTGGGACCTGGACTACCACCTCCTGTTCCTCTAACTCCTGAAGGGAGGTCAGAAGGGCAGATGATTTTTCTGCACATCTTGGGAGGTCTGTGATTAACAGTCTGAGTGGGGGAGGATTGGAAAATTCCAATTTGTATCCTCTCCTGATGATCCCCAACACAAATTGGTTGGATGTTATCATCTCCCACTGTGGGAGGAAGGCCCTCAACCTTCCTCCCACCTTGACCCCGCCACTGGGTCTTTTTGGGCTGTTCAGGAGGGCGAAAAATAGCCCCCCCATGCTCTTTTCCTATTGGTCCCCATACCCTCTTCTGTTTGGTTTTTGGGGCTTCCTTTTTCCCCTGAGGAGGAAACTTCCTTTTGGTCTGTTCCCCAAACCTCTTTTTAAGGGGAAAGGCCTTTTTCTTATCAGCCGTTCGATCCAAAACGGCCTCCAAGCCTGGTCCAAATAGCAGGTCCCCTGTGAGGGGAATCCCACAGAGTTTTACTTTGGACGCGCCATCTCCCCGCCAAGTCTTAAGCCACAAGGCCCTCCTTGCAGAATTGGTCAGGGCAGTAGACCTTGCTGACATGCGTATTGACTCCGCAGACGCGTCTGCAAGGTATGCAACTCCTTTGAGTAGCATGGGGAAAGAGGCAAGAATTGTCTCCTTCGCCGTACCTGCTTCAATGTGAGCTTTGATCTGTGTAAGCCAATATTCCATGTTGCGGGCCACCACTGTGGCTGCCATGGCAGGTTTGAGATTTCCTTGGGATGAATCCCATGACTTTTTTAGAAGGGAGTCCATCCTTCTATCCATGGGGTCAGAAAGGACTCCCATGTCCTCAAAGGCCAGGTCCGTGTGCCTTGAGACCTGGGAAAAGGCAGCGTCTAATCTAGGAGATTTATTCCAGACTAGACACTCGTCTTCAGCAAAGGGAAATCTTCTCTTCAATGTCTTTGAGAAGAAAGGTCTCCTTTCTGGATCCTGCCATTCTCTTTTAATGGCATCGACCAGGACCTCGTGGACCGGGAACACTCTCTTTTTCTGTTCCCCTAAGCCCCTGTACATCTGGTCGTGTAAGGATAGTGTCTTCCTTTCTTCCTGAATACCTAAGGTGGTATGGATAGCTCCTAAGAGCTCCTCCACCTCTTCAAGAGAAAGTTTATACCGTGAGGAGCTTGTGGACTCCCCGTCCAACTCCTCTAGTACTGATTCACTTTCAGAATCTGAAGCTGCATTGTCTGCTTCATCTTCAATTTCCTCTCTGGAATCTTGCGGTTGCTCACCACTACTAGGGAGCATTACCGCAAGGGTGGGGGCAACACTCTGCTGCGCTGGTGGAGGATTACTCTGGGGCTGAGGCAACTGGAAAGAGGAAAAAAGTGCCTGAAAGGACTGGAAGGTGCTGGAAAGCTCCTTTACTGATACTGCCAGGTCCGCCCCCTGCTCTGCTGCCTGCTCCCTAACTAGTCCATCAATGCACTCCCTACAGAGTGCCCTGGCCCAGGAATCCCCCATGGTGGTTCTACATGAAGGACACTTCTTCCTAGACCCATGGGGTGATTTACTCGTGGCTTTCTGTAAGAGAGAGAGAGAGAGAGCAGTGTAAAACTAAAATCCACCAGCCTAAACAGAGGACCACCAGGGGTGCACCCCCCAGGACCAACCACCCAGGGTCCCAGACACACCCCTTTACCCCCCGACCACCAGGGAGGGCTAAACACCCGTGGAACTAACGGGGACCGGTAAGGGAACACCACCCCAGGGTTCCACTTACCTTAGAGTGGCTGGTGCTGTTGTCTCCCGGAGCTGTTCGTGGAGCCTCTGCTTCCGACATCTCCGCCGAGGAACGTGGTCACAACAAGCCTCCAATAGCTGTCTCTACAGCGCAGGAATAAAGGGCTGCAACAGCCAGCGCTAGGTCCGCTCTCATATGCCGCGTCCGGAACCGGAAGACGCGGATATTGCGTAAGTGCACACCCCCTCCGGAACTGACGTCACCCGCCATCCAGAACAGCCCATAAGCTCCATGCTGACTGCCGCAAGGCAGGGGGGACTTGTTGCAACTCCCCCAGCGCCACCCTAGGCGAGATGAGGAGCGGACCTCCCCAGGCTTCTTCCTTCACTAAGGGAAGCCTGGGGCGCGCGGATTTGAAACCGGCGTTGCTGGCGCTCCAGCCGACCGGGTCCTAAGAAGGTAGGAGAGAGAGAGTGGGACAGCTAGCCAGAGAACTGTCTCCCTCCCTCCCAGGTAATTTAAGCCTCACCAGCCTCCCCAGGCTTCTCAGCTCAGCTAGGTTCCCTAGCGGTGTCTCCCCACCGGAGGAAACACCATAACTGAGGGCCCGGTGGGAGGATGAGGCTTAAATCTTTGAATGAAGGCGGTGTTTCCTGAGAGGGGAGGAGCCGGGATCTCTCTAAGGTGGCTGTCCTGAAAAATGAAGAGGGAAAACATGCTGTGTATAAATCAGAACTACCAATAATTGTCAATCACCTACCTGATGATGGTGAGGGATGGCGTGACCTTCCTGTGTGGAAATCCGGGAATATAGAGGACGGGGACATCTCTCTGGTGGGTTTCTGTAGCTGGATGACGCCACCATGGTGTCCCGGTACAGATCTTTGTATTCTTTAAGAAACTCTGACTCCTCCATCACCCCATCATCATTATCCTCCTCTTTTATCTCTTCTTTAACTTTAACTTTAGAATCTCTCAGGTTTCCACTCTGAATATAGAAAAAAATGACATCAAAGGTAACAATGCAGATAATGTACAGATCGTAATGATACTATCAGTGATTGTTCCACATCTACCTGATGATGGTGAGGGATGGTGTGACCTTCCTGTGTGGAATCCCGGGAATACAGAGGACGGGGACATCTCTCTGGTGGGTTCCCATTACTGGATCCATCTGTAGGAAACACACACACACTGACTGGATACATTGTTTCTATGTGTTTATCAGATGATGGGGGATCTAGGTGGAGCCTCCGTACTGCTCTCTCCTTTACAATAAAGTCTCCTCTTACCCGGTGATGTGAGGGGCGGCTGATTCTCCATCATGACGTCCTTGTAGAGATCCTTGTGTCCTTATAAATCCTCCCACTCCTCCATGGAGAAATAGACAGTGACATCCTGACACCTTATAGGAACCTGACACACACAATGATACAGTCACCATCCAGACACATCCCATGTCTGTTACTGGATAATGTCCCAGAATTCCCGGCACCGCTCACCTCTCCTCCATCATCTCTCTGGTGACTTCTAGAATCTTCTTTGTATTTCTCTATTCTATCAGGGAGGTAGGTGGAGGCAATGTGATGGTCATACGATCTCCAGGCTTCACAGGAGGAAAACTCTAAATCTGAACACAAATAGTAAAATCAAATGATATTCCCAGAATCCTCCCCACCTCACCATTCAGGTTTCCATTTTATTAAAGCCCCACTTCAGGCTGAGGCTTTGGTTGCAGCCAATAGCTTCATCACTGATCTGTGTATTCTGAGAGCGGAGGAGCGCCCCCCATTGTCAGAATACAATAGTGCAGCAGGGACGATTCCCCCATCCCCCTCCAATATGCGGATGGGTGAAACGGTTCAGCTTTTTCACTCAGCCCTAGGGTTGCCACCTCATCCCTTTAAACCCGAACACATATGAAATACACAGGTTCTGTCAGTTTGTCTCTCTCTCATTTCTCTATCCAGGATAGACTTGGTTGTTCCGAGGGGGAAATCAGTAGGGTATACAATTTTGAAAGTGTTTGTGTCAGGGTCCTCTCCTTTAAGCAATATTCTTCAAATATGGTCAATCTCTGGTGACTTAAATGTATGCAGAAAGTGATGCAACTGTATGGCGTTCCAGAAGGGAAAACAGAAAGGGCCCACAGGTTCCATTAGAGCGGTTATGGATGGCCAGCCATCCGATACTAAAAAGCTCGGAAACGATTCATTTGTCTCAGAATGGTAAAGTGCTGATCTCTCAAGCCCGGCAAAAATTCCGGGTTCCCGAGGATAGGCATTAGAGGTGAGTCTACTGTCGAGAGGGAGGATTTAATGATCACTTGTGAGCAGATTCATATTGTGGGGCCTATTTATGTTGCTCCTCTCTCACTCCAACTCCAGTGATGTCTGGATTCAGACGTATACTACAGAGAAAAGGCTCCAGGGAGAAAACATAAAGTAAGGGGGACAGTGGGAACCCCTGTCTCGTCCCATTTGAAATAGAGAAGGAGTCTGGTAGCACTACATTCACTTTGACCTGGGCTGTCAGATATGAGTAGATCTTCGAGATCCACTGCATCATATGTTCCCCCAGACCTATGTGACTATCATGTACCTGGTACTGGAGGCCAATGGAGAGAGAGGGCTTCCCTTGCGGCTAAGTTCTAGACCCCCCTGAGAGTGAAAACAGGAAAGGTCAGGCCCAAAGAAGCACGGGTCGCCTGCTGGACTGTATGCAGGAGGTTCTAGAGTACAGCTGGTGTGCTGGTGTAGAATCAGCAGACAGGTGACACCCGTGAGGTGTTGCAGGATTCAGATAATACTGCGACTGGAGCATGGTCAGAAGGAAGCCTAGATCGTGAAGTCAAACACAGGAAGCAAACAGGAGACAGGTCAAGGACAAGCCAAATCGGTAACAGGAGACACAGGAACAGGAATATCATGAAGATAACACACTGGAGGAGCCGAAGATCAACCAGCAAATGCAGACACTAGCAGACTTCCTTATATAGGCCCATGTGACCTGCTGGTAGAGATACTGGGTCCTAAAGTCCTTCTACTGCCAGAGATGCTGGGTCCTAAAGTCCTTCTCCTCCCATAAGTGTTGGTAGAGATGCTGGGTCCTAAAGCCCTTCTCCTGCTGTTGGTTCCCTGACAGTGGCGCAGGACCGCCATCATAAATTTCCAATTGACTCGATCGAATGCCTTTTCTGCATCTTTACTTATCATGACAATTGGAGTATGCGTTTTCCCTTGCGATATGTATAAGATTTAACACTTTAATCGTATTGTCACGAGCTTCTCTGGTTGGAATAAATCCCACTTGGTCCAGATGTATCATAGACTGTAAATGTTGCGCAATTCGAGTAGCAATGATCTTCGTAAATAATTTAAGGTCACAATTCAAGAGCGATATGGGCCTATAGCTACTGCAGCAAGTGGGATCCTTTCCTTCCTTGAGAAGTACAGTGACGTGTGCTTTTAAAGCTTACTTTATTAAACAGTTCCACCATATGAGGGCCTAAGGTTGGAAAAAATTTCTTATAATACTGTATCGAAAACCCATCTGGGCCTGGGGCTTTACCTAATTTAGAGGTCCTGATTGCATTCTGAAGTTCGTCCAAAGTTATTGGTGCCTCTAGATTTTCTCTAACCTCTGGGGTCCAATGGGGGAGTTGAGAGGAAGCAATATAGTTTTCTATTTGTATCAGAGTAGGGGATTGATCTGGGAGATTGTATAGCAAGGAATAAAAATCGCTAAAACCCTGTGTAATTTGCTTGGGTAATCCCACTTTTTGACCATGAGGTGTAGTGATTTGAGGAATGTATGAAGCCAAGTAACTGTAAGTTTACAATCAGCCAAAGACAAAATATGATTGAACTCTCGCTGAAATCATCTATTTGTACTAAGATTCATGAGATGAATTATAAAATATTAACAAGATGGTACTATACCCCACAGAGGCTACATAAATTTTATCCTGGAACATCAGACCGGTGCTGGAGACGCATGGAGGAGGGAGGTACAATGTTACATGGTCATGGTCATGTCCAAAAATAACATCTTACTGGAAGGAAGTACGGAACATTTCACAAAAATTCACGGATTATAGGATACCGGAGGACCCAGCCTTTTTCTTACTACATGTTATGAATATCCCTGTCAAAAAATACAAGGAATCTGTTTTACGACATTTAGTAAACTCGGCCAAAGCATGAATTCCACTTAGGTAGAAAAATACGCTACTTCCTACGGTCGGAGGCTGGCTCCATAAAGTAGAAGACATACAGTAAATAAGATGGAAGATCTCACACTTTCAGCAGAAAACCAACAAGAAAAGTACTCTGAGGTATGGAGACAGTGGAACATGTTTATTTCTTCTGAAGAAGGTCTGATCTTGCACAACTCATGATGGTCCGATATAGGTATTACAACTAAAATAGCTAATAACTAGTTATCCATTATTTATCCAGGGCATCCCCATCCCTCAGTTCCCCCCCCCCCCCCCCCACTTTCCCCCTTTAAAAATGTGTTTGTGTTTTTCCCTTTTTTTTGTTTTTGTTTATAACCTAGAAAATGGATAGGGTGATTCTAGATACAGCGAATGGGGTGGTCCCTCAGCTCGCTGTAATATCGGCGTGGTATCCTCCTCAAGGGTGTATGGAGGGTGCTATGAAGGATGTGATTATTATTTTGTGATGATCAATTATTGACTAGTAGGGATGAGCCGAACACCCCCCGGTTCGGTTCGCACCAGAACCTGCGAAAGGACCAAAAGTTTGCGTGAACTTTAGAACCCCGTTAAAGTCTATGGGACTCGAACGTTCGAAATCAAAAGTGCCGATTTTAAAGGCTAATATGCAAGTTATTGTCCTAAAAAGGGTTTGGGGGCCCGGGTCCTGCCCCAGGGGACATGTATCAATGCAAAAAAAGTTTTAAAAACGGACGTTTTTTCTGGAGCAGTAATTTTGATGATGCTTAAAGTGAAAAAAAAAGGTGAAATATTATTTTAAATATCGTACCTGGGGCGTGTCTATAGTATGCCTGTGGAGTGGCATGTGTTTCCCGTGTTTAGAACTGTCCCTGCACAAAATTAAATTTCTAAAGGAAAAAAGTAATTTAAAACTGCTTGCGGCTTTAAAGTAATGTCTGGTCCTGGCAATATGGATGAAAATCATTGAGAAAAATGGCATGGGTACCCCCCCCAGCCCATTACCAGCCCCTTTGGGTCTTGTATGGATATTAAGGGGAACCCTGCACCCAAATTAAAAAAGGAAAGGTGTGGGGCCCCCAGGCCCTATATACTCTGAACAGCAGTATACAGGCGGTGCAAACAAGACAGGGACTGTAGGTTTGTTTATAAGTAGAATCTGTTTGTAATTTGGAACAGGTACATTTTTTAGGTGTAGCTCCAGCCAAAAAAACAATTTTTAAGCTTTTTGGAAAACATAGGGAGGAGTTATCACCCCTGTAACATTTGTTTTGCTGTCTGTGCACCTGTTCAGAAGATTTCATCTCACATTCTGTCCCAATGACAATTGGATTTTGAAAATTTGGGGTTTTTAGTGAAACAAGGAACACTTACAGGAGAGAATTTCCCTTCCTAGGGGTAGATTTCCTCTCACTTCCTGTTGTCTCCTTCCGTTTGTAAGTAGGAGTCCTTTATAAGTTGGATGTTTGAAAGTAGAGGCCTGCCGTATATACTCTGCAGAAATTTGACCCTTAGTTGCCACAACACTGTAAGCCCTCACAGTTACTCTTGGTGGGCGCAGGAATGGGCCCTGCTGTGAAATATTAGATCAAGAATTGTAATTACATGCCCCTGTTGAACAGGGGCAGAAAAATTGGGCCTTAGGCACTGGTGCCACAAGACTGCAACCCCTCACAGATACTCTAGTTGGAGCGCAGGAATGAGCCCTGCTGCAAAGTATTGAATCAAAAATTGTAATTACACGCCCCTGTTAAACAGGGCCAGAAAAATTGGGCCTTAGCCACTGGTGGCGGTGCCCAGAACCAAAACTGTTTTTACAAGCATGATCATTGAGGAGGAAGAGAATAGTCACTCAGCATAACAGGATAGTCACTCAGCATCAGCATAGGCAGTCTTGAAGGGATCTGACATTTTAAAAAAAAATCAGTTACATCAGCATCAGGTGCTTGGTAGCTGGTGGTGATCCAAGACTGATTCATTTTTATGAAGGTCAGTCGATCGACCGATTCGGTGGACAGGCACACTCTGTGATCGGTTACAACGCCTCTAGCAGCACTGAATGTGCATTCCGAAAGAACGCTGTATGCAGGACAGTAGCTCAATTGCATACTGTGCAAGCTCTGGCCAGCGATCCATCCTCAAGACCCAGTAACCCAGAGGATTTTCGGTGGGAAACGTATCCAAGTCTGATCTTGCCCCTAGGTATTCCTGCACCATGTAAAACAGACGCTGGCGATAGTTGCTGGAACCGATCATACCTTGGGGCTGCGGACTAAAAAATTGTCTGAACGCATCGGCCACATTCTCCACCGCTCCTTCTTTGACTGACTGAAGCCTCTGCAACACGTTGTTCAGGACCAGGAGTTTGTAACCTTCCAGTCTCTGGGAACACGTTCCACAGACCTTTCTGCAAGGCCTCCCGGAGTTGTCTCATCCTCTGCTCCCTCTGTAATGGCAAGATAGGGTCTACAACCTTACCATTGTAACGTGGATCAAGGAGATTTGCCAGCCAGTAATGATCCCTCTCCTTGATAGCACAAATACGAGGATCCTTCCGCAGGCTTTGCAGGATCAGGGAGGCCATGCAGCGTAGGTTTGCTGAGGCATTCGTTCCAGAGTCCTCTGGGTCACTCAGGACGACATGATCCGCAGCCACCTCCTCCCAGCCAAGTACAAGTCCATGGGTTTCTTGGGACTGTAATTGATCCCTTGAAGACTGCTGCTGTTGCTGAGTGCTAGTCTCCACCTCCATGCTGACACAATCCTCCTCCACGTCCTCTTCCTGTGTGATAGGTGGGCCATCAGGAACACTGACTGGATAAAGGGGGCCTTGAGAGGTAAGGAAGTCCTCCTCTTCCTCCCTCTGTTCTGCCTCAAGTGCCCTTTCCATTATTCCACGCAGCGTGTGCTCCAACAGCTGGACAAGAGGGACAGTGTCACTGATGCATGCACTGTCACTGCTCACCATCCTCATGGCCTCCTAAAATGGTGACAGGACAGTGCTGCATGCATCCCTGATCATGACCCACTGTTGTGGCAAAAAAAACAAGCTCCCCTGACCCTGTCCTGGTGCCATATTGGCACAGATACTCATTGATGGCCCTCTGCTGTGTGTGCAGCCGTTGCAGCATAGCCAACTTTGAGTTCCACCTGGTGGGCATGTCACAGATTAGGCGGTTCTTGGGCAGGTTAAATTCCTTTTGCAGGTCAGCCAGCCGAGCACTGGCATTATATGACCGGCGGAAGTGCACACAGACTTTCCTGGCCTGCCTCAGGACATCCTGTGAGCCCGGGAACCTGCCCATGAACAGCTGCAACACCAAGTTAAGGACGTGAGCCAAACAGGGCACATGGGTCAGGTGTCCCTGTCAGAGGGCAGAGAGGAGGTTGGAGCCATTGTTGCAAACCACCTTTCCTGGCTTAAGCTGGCGTGGCATCAACCAACTCTGAGCTTGCCCCTGCAGAGCTGACAGAATCTCTGCCCCAGTGTGGCTCCTGTCCCCCAAGCACACCAGCTCAAGCACCGCATGGCATCTTTTTGCCTGCGTACTTGTGTAGCTCCTTGAACGCCTACGGAGCACCGCTGGTTCAGAGGACAAAGCACAGGAAGAGGCCATGGAGGAAGAAGAAGTGGAGGGGGTGGAGGAGAGAGGTGTGTCAGAATCACCAGTAGTAGCATTTTGGAGGCGTGGTGGCGGAACAACCTCCAACACTACTGCACATTGTCCTGCATCCTTCCCAGCTGCCAGCAGAGTCACCCAATGCACAGTGAAAGATAGGTAACGTCCCTGTCCATGCCTGCTGGACCATGAGTCAGCATTAATATGCACCTTACCGCTGACCGCCCTGTCCAGCGAGGCCAAGACTCTACCAAGTCTTTGGCATGTTGTGGCTCAACACGGCCAGCTGCCGAAAAAAAGGACAAGCGTGTCCCATGGCCACGTGCTGATAAGGATGCACCGTGTCCACGACCAGCACTGTTGCCTCTAGACACAGAGCCTGCTTGCCCTCTTTTATTGGCTTGTGACTGTCTGCCTCTCCTTGTTGTCCTTCCAGACATACTAATGGCCTGCAGGGAGATGTAGCTGCACAAAACTGGGATATATATATATATATATATATATATATATATATATATACTGTACTGATTACACTGCAGCTAGCAGAATCAACTGCCTGCCTGTAGTATTATTAGTAAGAGAACACCAGCAATTGTCTTCAGTTAGCTTTAGTTGAACACTCTGCAGAGGACACAGTACACTAACTGAAAATACTTGCAGTTCCCTGCCTGTGGTATTAGTAAGAGAACACCAGCAATTGTATTCAGGTAGCTTTAGGTGCACACTGTGCAAAGGACACAATACACTAACTGAAAATACTTGCAGTTCCCTGCCTGTGGTATTAGTATGAGAACACCAGCAATTGTATTCAGGTAGCTTTAGGTGCACACTGTGCAGAGGACACAGTACACTGAATGAAAATACTGCAGCTCCCTGCCTGTGGTATTAGTATGAGAACACCAGCAATTGTATTCAGGTAGCTTTAGGTGCACACTGTGCAAAGGACACAGTGCACTAAATGAAAATACTGCCGCTTGCACAATCACCTGGCTGTCGGCCAGTATATTAGGAAGAGAATAACAGGAACGGATCTAGCTAAACTGAATACAGTGTATGTATATATATATATATATATATATATAAATACAAAACCTGGGATGCATATATATCCTCTACACCAGGGGTCTCAAACTGGTGGCCCTCCAGCTGTTGCAGAACTACAATTCCCATGAGGCATTGCAAGGCTAAACAGTTACAAGCATGACACCCATAAGCAGAGGCAAGATGGGACTTGTAGTTCCGCAACAGCTGGAGGGCCGCAGGTTTGAGACCCCTGCTCTACACACTGTAACTGCAGCTAACTGACTAGCCTGCCTGCTCTATCTAACTCAAATGAAATGACACTGTCTCTCTCTCTTTCACCACCGCCGCAACACACTACACACAAGGCCGCCACGCAGGCGGCCTTATATAGCGTGGGGCGTGTACTAAACCCCCTGAGATATAATTGGCCAAAGCCACCCTGGCTTTGGCCAATTATGTCTCTCCATTCTTACCGCGCTGTGATTGGCCAAAGCATACGGGTCATAGTGCATGCTTGGCCAATCATCAGCCAGCAATGCACTGCGATGCTGCAGTCAATTATGGGGCGCGACACGCCACTCGAATTTGGCGCCAACGGCCCATAATGTTCTAAATTCGGCGAACGGTCGAACAGCCGATGTTCGTGTCGAACACGAGTTCGACACGAACTCGAAGCTCATCCCTATTGACTAGTGATTATATCAGTTGTGTTATTGTTTATATATGATTTTTACGAGAACCTGGACTTGCCCTAGGAGGTAGAATTAAAAGTATTTGAAATACACGGGTTCTGGGGCTAATTTAATGCAGATAAGGTACCAACTGAGTTTAATTACCACCTTAATCAGCCACAGAACCTGTGTAATTCATATGTGTTCGGATTTAAAGGGATGAGGTGATAACCTGACTCAGCCCACTGGCTGAATGATAAATCTGAACCATGTATGGCCAGCTTTGGAAGCAAGATATATTCATCATCAACTGATCTCCCTGAAGGGGTTAATCTACATATTACCTCCTCTGCCGCCAAATCCTGCATTGTCTTCTCTCTGCGTCCTTCCAAATGGAATGTCCTGTCTGTATCTGACATCACTTCCTGTCTGTATTCCATAGAGTCTTCCTATCTGGGTAGAGGTGAGATCGCCACCTTGTGGAGCTCAGAGAAACTGCATCCCAGAGAAACGTCTCGTTGTGTGAACATGGCCTTGTGCTGTGTGTGTATAAACTGTATATCCTTCTCCTTTCTCTCTTCCCTGAGTGTGTATAAAGATGCGGAGCTCCTGAGTGTGTATGAAGAGGCGGAGCTCCTGATTGTGTATGAAGAGGCGGAGCCCTGAGTGTGTATAAAGAGGCGGAGCTCCTGCTGGAACAGCGGTCGGAGGAGGAAGCCGAGTCTAGGAGGAAGACTGACAGAAACCACAGCAGACTTGCAGGAGTGAGCGAGGAGGATCCAGTTCCTTTGCCATCGGAGGTGAGGAGAGTGTGAAGGATGTTGGTGACTCTGGTAGATGAAAAGCTGGGAGTCATATTGCTCTGGTGAGTGGGGAAGCACTACTAAGAGGGCGCCCTCACCATCACGTGCGTAAGAGGTGGAAGAAGGCCGTGGCTACACTACAGCTGGCACAGTTTGGAGCACCGAGAACTTTCACACCTTATCAACTTTTCATTGATTTGTGGATTTTTTATTTTAACAAAATACGTTCATTGAAGTAGATGCAAAGTGGAAGCAGTGGACTTGCAGAGAACACTATATTGAGCACAAAATATTGTATGATTACATGAATTTGCAAAGATTTTTACTTTATTTAATATAGCAGCAAATATTATAAGAATAAAGAAGTAGGTGTAAAGTGGAAACAGTGGATCTGCAGGGAATATCATCTTGAGCACAAAGCACTTTATGTTGTATATGAATTTGCACATGGATCAGTTTACTTAATTTACTTGTAGCGATACCTTCACTTAAGAGGGCCGCAGATTAGTTTGGGCCCTGAAAACAGCTCTGCCAACCCCCAGCAATGTACTCGACCCCCTTCTGGCACAGTTAGTCTAGGGTAACAATATATATATTTCTTATGCTCTATGATCAAACTCAGACACCAAAGCAAGAATGAAAGGGGTATATCTAATTTACTTTAGATTGTAGTAAAAAGGAACCAACAGTGGTAACAGTCTACATGAAATAGGTTGCAGAGCCCTGTAGTATTAAACACACTATGCATCAATGGAACATTAGCCACTTAACGACCGCTCACTGTATATATACGTCGGCAGAATGGCACCGACAGGCACAATCACGTAGAGCATACGTGATTGCCTTTGTACAGTTGGGGGGTCCAATCGGACCCCCCTCCTATACAGTGAGCGGTGGCTAAGTGTCCGGGAGCGTTCCGGGATGAGGGGGCAGCCATTCGTTTCTGGCCACCCCCTCGCGATCGCTCCCGGCGAATGGAAATGCCCCCTCTGTCTGTGTCAGACAGAGGGAGCAGGAGGAAGTGATGTCATCTCTGGTGCGGCGCTCACATATACCGAGCGCCGTACAAGAGAAGACATCAGGTCAGTGCACACAACACTACACTGACACCAGGACACATAGGGACATAAATCGCCCCCCCAGATCACCCCCCAGATCACCCCCCAGCCCCCAGTCACAGTGTCACTGATTGCAGTGACCATTTATTTAGTGATCACTGCAATCAGTGACATTTGTGACTGTAAAAGTGTCGCCAAAGTTTAGTCTTAGGTCCAGTGTAGCCTCCTAAGCCCCCCTAATAAAGGTTTAACCCCCTGATCACCCCCCAGATAACCCTTTCACCGCCTATCACCACTGTCGCTAAGCGATCATTTTTCTGATCGCTGTCTTAGCGTCAGTGATGCCGATCAGCAGCCAGTAATTTTTTTTAGGTTCGCCGCAGGTTTTTATAGCGTCAGGTACCCCAATATATTATCTAATAAAGGTTTAACCCCCTTGATCGCCCCCCAGGTAACCCTTTCACCCCCTATCACCACTGTCACTAAGCGATCGTTTTTCTAAACGCTGTCTTAGTGTCTGTGATGCAGATCGGTAGCCGGTAATTTTTTTTAGGTTCGCCGCAGGTTTTTATAGCGTCAGGTACCCCAATATATTATCTAATAAAGGTTTAACCCCCTTGATCGCCCCCCAGGTAACCCTTTCACCCCCATCACCACTGTCGCTAAGCGATCGTTTTTCTAAACGCTGTCTTAGTGTCGGTGATGCAGATCGGTAGCTGGTAATTTTTTTTAGGTTCGCCGCAGGTTTTTATAGCGTCGGGTACCCCCATATATTATCTAATAAAGGTTTTAACCCCCTGATTGCCCCTAGTTAACCCTTTCACCAGTGATCACCATATAAGTGTTACGGGTGACGCTGGTTAGTTAGTTTGCTTTTTATAGTGTCAGGGCACCCGCCGTGTATATAACCCAATAAAGGTTTAACCCCCTGATCGCCCGGCGGGTGATATCAATTAGGTTTTAGCATCAGAGAGGGTCTGAGTCACACCCCAGGCAGCGTCAGGTTAGTGCCAGTAACGCTAACACCCACGCGTGAAGCATACACCCCCCTTAGTGGTATAGTATCTGAACAGATCAATATCTGATCTGATCAGATCTATACTAGCGTCCCCAGCAGTTTAGGGTTCCCAAAAACGCAGTGTTAGTGGGATCAGCCCAGATACCTGCTGGCACCTGCGTTTTGCCCCTCCGTCCAGCCCAGGCCACCCAAGTGCAGTATCGATCGATCACTGTCACTTACAAAACACAACACACATAACTGCAGCGTTCGCAGAGACAGGCCTGATCCCTGCGACTCCAGTGCTGTAGGAGGTGATTTCACCACCACAGTTAAAAAAAAAAGCAAATATGCCGAAGCATTGGGGCAGCAGGGGCGGAGGAGCGATTTTGCTCCTAATGCCGCGTATATACGGTCGAAATTCCGACGGAGGCTTGCCCGTGGAAAAGTCCGACCATGTGTGTGCGGCATAACTTTTTTGCGGGAGGATGCCCCCATGCTTCGGCATATATAAATGGTGCGTGTATGCCCATCATTGGAAGTGGGTGGATGAAGGGCGGTATTCTAATGGTGGGCATACCCACCGATCAATCTCTTTTTTCGTTCAGCCAACTGGCTGCATGAAATAAAAAGATTACAATACATGTCCAACAAGGACCAGCAACGTACTGGTATGTTGCTGGACTTTGAATGTTTATACCAGAATGATGCCTGCGGGTTTAGGTATCATCTTGGTATCATTCTTTTCAGCCTGCGGCCGGCTTTCATGTAAAAGCAATCCTAGCGGCTAATTAGCCTCTGGACTGCTTTTACAAGCAGTGGGAGGGAATGCCCCCCCCCGGATATAAAAAGCGCCATTGGGAAATTGGGAAAGCATTTTATCACACCGATCTTGGTGTGGTCAGATGCTTTGAGGGCAGAGGAAAAATCTAGGGTCTAGAAGACCCCAGTTTTTTCAAAAAAAGAGTACCTGTCACTACCTATTGCTATCATAGGGGATATTTACATTCCCTGAGATAACAATAAAAATGATTAAAAATAAAAATACTTGGAAGGAACAATTTAAAAATAAAATAAAAAAGCAAAATTAATAATAAAAAAAAAAAGAAAAAAAAAAAAGCACCCCTGTCCTGCCCTGCTCTTGCCCAATGGCGAACGCAAGCGTCAGTCTGGCGTCATATGTAAACAGCAATTGCACCATGCATGTGAGGTATCACCGCGAAGGTCAGATCGAGGGCAATCATTTTAGCAGTAGACCTCCTCTGTAAATCTACTGGGGTAACCTGTAAAGGCTTTTAAAGGCTTTTAAAAATGTATGTAGTTTGTCGCCAATGCGCGTTTGTGTGAAATTTTAAAGCATGTCGTGTTTGGTATCTATGTACTCGGCCTAAGATCATCTTTTTTATTTCATCAAACATTTGGGCAATATAGTGTGTTTTAGTGCATTAAAATTAAAAAAAGTGTATTTTGTAACCCAAAAAATGCGTTTGAAAAATCGCTGCGCAAATACTGTGTAGAAAAAAAATGCAACACCCACCATTTTAATCTGTAGGGCCTTTGCTTTAAAAATATATATAATGTTTGGGGGTTCAACATAATTTTCTTGCAAAAAAAAAAATGTTTTCATGTAAACAAAGTGTCAAAAAGGGCTTTGTCTTCAAGTGGTTAGAAGAGTGGATGTAAGCTTCCTAATGTTGTGTATAAAATGCCAGAACAGTTCAAAACCCCCCCCAAATGACCCCATTTTGGAAAGTAGACACCCCAAGCTATATACTGAGAGGCATGTCGAGTCCATGGAATATTTTATATGTTGACACAAGTTGCGGAAAAACTACAATTATTATTATTTTTTTTTTTTGCACAAAGTTGTCACTAAATGATATATTGCTCAAACATGCCATGGGCATATGTGGAATTACACCCCAAAATACATTCTGTTGCTTCTCCTGAGTACGGGGATACCACATGTGTGGGAGCCTAGCCACGTACGGGACCCCAAAAACCAAGCACCGCCTTCAGGCTTTCTAAGGGTGTAAATTTTTGATTTCACTTCTCACTGCCTATCACAGTTTCGGAGGCCATGGAATGCCCAGATAGCACAAAACCCCCCCAAATGACCCCATTTTGGAAAGTAGACACCCCAAGCTATTTGCTGAGAGGTATTGTGAGTATTTTGCAGATCTCGCTTTTTGTCACAAAGTTTTGAAAATTGAAAAAAAAATATATATATATATATATATATTTTCTTTCTTCATTTTCAAAAACAAATGAGAGCTGTAAAATACTCGCCATTCCTCTCAGCAAATAGCTTGGGGTGTCTATATTCCAAAATGGGGTCATTTGGGGGGGTTTTGTGCGATTTTGGCATTTTATGGCCTTCGAAACTGTGATAGGTAGTGAGGAGTGAAATCAAAAATTTGTGCCTAGAAATCCTGAAGGCGGTGCTTGGTTTTCGGGGTCCCGTACGCGGCTAGGCTCCCAAAAAGTCCCACACATGTGGTATCCCCGTACTCAGGAGAAGCAGCAAAATGTATTTTGGGGTGAAATTCCACATATAACCATGGCATGTGTGAGCAATATATCATTTAGTGACAACTTTTTGTAATTTTTTTTTTTTTTAGTCATTATTCAATCACTTGGGACAAAAAAAAAAAATTCATGGGCTTAACATGCCTCTCAGCAATTTCCTTGGGGTGTCTACTTTCCAAAATGGGGTCATTTGGGGGGGTTTTGTACTGCCCTGTCATTTTAGCACCTCAAGAAATGAGATAGGCAGTCATAAATTTAAAGCTGTGTAAATTTCAGAAAATGTACCCTAGTTTGTAAACTCTATAACTTTTGCGCAAACCAATAAATATACGCTTATTGACATTTTTTTTACTAAAAACATGTGGCTGAATACATTTTGGCCTAAATGTATGACTACAATTGAGTTTATTCGATTTTTCTTATAACAAAAAGTAGAAAATATCATTTTTTTTCAAAATTTTCGGTCTTTTTCCGTTTATATCGCAAAAAATAAAAATCGCAGAGGCAATCAAATACCATTAAAAGAAAGCTCTATTTGTGGGAAGAAAAGGACGCAAATTTCGTTTGGGTACAACATTGCATGTCCGCACAATTTACAGTTAAAGCAGCGCAGTGCAAAATTCTGAATTCACCTCTGGTCCTTTAGCTACCAAATGGTCCGGAGCTTAAGTGGTTAAAGGCGCGTCGCGTGTGGCGCAGCAACTAAATGAACTATCTAGCTGGCCAGGCCTGGCTCAGATACTAAGACTCAGTCTCTAGGGGATGATGTTTTCTTCACCGGCAAGTCTTTAAAGGTGGTGCACATAACAGAACAACATTTGTAATCCAATGGGGAAATGGTAATAGAACAAACACTATCGAAGATCTTCTGACTCAGTTCTGCTATGGATCTCCAGAGTGAGTATCAAATATGAACTGGTGGGCCACGGCAGTCTGTAGGCACATTAACAGTAAACAGCATATGGTCTGAGCATACGCTCGCTCACCCCTCCGGACGCGATCCCAGTCCGGGAACTTCCACCGACTGTGTCTTCACACACAGCTCTGCAGCAGTCTCATCTCCGGCTCAGCAGCGGTTGAGGAACCCGAGTCAGATGCCACCCAGGCTCGAGATGGGGGTGGAAGGCTCTTTAGGTAGCAGCGCAAGGCCTCAGGCTTCAGGCCTTGCACTACAGCGGATGCGCACGGGAAGATCTCTTCCTTGAAGTCTCGTGTCCCAAAGAGACCGAGCCCAGCCTCGCCTCTTCCTTTTATAACCCCTCCCATGAGTCTCTGGGGTGGAAACATTGCCGAAAGGGGTTCTGGGTAAGGTAGTCCTGGGAGTCTTAAAGGAGACCCCGCTACACACTCCCCCCACTTAAATTCTTTGGTCCCCAAAGAAAAATTCTAGCATACACCGCGTACAACCCTAGACAACATTGCATAAGAGGTGGGCATAGGGAATTCCCACCAAAACCGAGGGGTTGAATTCCCTTGCCCACAGGTCACACTATCATGAGTGGCCTGCCTAACTGTGCCAGAGAGTGAGTGGGGGTTGCCCTCCACCAAATGAACAGTGGAGGGATCCGGATTCTCTGCACTCCTCCTGGCAGTGACCACAGAATCTTCTGAGCTCTTCCCCATTTGTGGGTAAGTCAACTTTTTGGGAGGCCTTATGACTCTTCGAGCCCTTTGCTCTCTTGGGGTTTCTGGCTCTGGTGCCACAGGCTCTTCTTCTGTAGCAGGTTCGGGCAACACGGCGGGCTCTGGAACATCTGCTTCAGGGGCCGAAGGATACATAGAGTCTCTAGAGTCCTTTTCAGAGTAAGTATCACAAGCATCTTCCCACTAATCTGATGAAGGACTAGATGGGATGAATTCAGCGGCTTCTGCATTCAGTTGTCCATCTATAGTGTCTTCTGGGGTGGGAAGATCTATAACAGAAGTTCCTTGAGTTGTGGAAGGCCACAGCCAGTCAAGTTCTCTTCCTTCATCTCCACTGAGTTCAGAGGCCTCTCCATCCTCAGCCCGAGAGGTCTGGGACTGAGTGTTTGGCCTGGGGGTATCCAGAATGGAGACTGGTTCAGGGGAGTCCCTCACTGGAGGTATCCTGACCACTTCAGCAAGTGGGAGCAGGTGGTTTCGATGCCACGTCTTCAGTGGTCCTACCTTTCTTTCTGGCTTCAACTTGTAGACAGGTAGGCCCCGCAGCTTCCTACAGATGACATAGGGTTCAGATCTCCATCTGTCTGCAAGTTTGTGTTTTCCAGGGACCCCCAGATTGCGTAGCAGTACTCGGTCCCCGGGCTGTAAGTCTTGCACCCGGACCTTCAAGTCGAAGTTTCTTTTGTTTCGAGCTCCCCTTTGATCTGAGGCCGCTTGAGCTTGTTCATAGGCTACTTTCAGGCTGTGTCTGAGCCTGTCCACATATCCTTTGTGTGATGTGGCTGAGGAATGGTCTAAAGAGGTGCCAAAGGCCAGGTCCACAGGTAACCTTGCTTCTCTCCCAAACATGAGTCGATATGGGGAGTAGCCTGTAGCATCACTGGTGGTGCAGTTGTAAGCGTGTACTATAGCTGCTATGTGTTTGCTCCAATGTTGTTTCTTCTCACTATCCAGAGTTCCCAACATGTTGAGCAGGGTTCGGTTAAACCTCTCCGGCTGAGCATCTCCTTGTGGGTGGTAAGGTGTGGTTCGAGTTTGATTCCTAACGAATCCAAGAGCTTCCGGATCAACCGACTCTCAAAGTCCCTTCCTTGATCTGAATGAAGTCGCTGGGGCAGCCCATAATGGACAAAATACTTCTCCATAAGTATCTTGGCTACAGTGGAAGCCTTCTGATCTTTGGTTGGGAAAGCTTGAGCATACCGGGTGAAATGATCGGTTATCACCAGAACATTTCCTAGTCCACTCAGGTCGGGTTCGAGGCAGAGAAAATCAATGCATACCAGATCCATTGGGCCTTGACTTTGTAGATGGCCCATTGGGGCAGCTTGATGAGGTAAAGTCTTCCTCTGGATGCAGCGTGCACAGGAATGGCAGTACTCTTCTACTTCTGCCCTCATGCAGGGCCAATAGAACCGACTTCTGACAAGTTGAAAGGTCCTCTCCGCCCCTAGATGGCCGTGATTGTCATGTAGGGCAATCAGAACAGTCTCTCGATGTTTTTCTGGAAGAAACAATTGCCATTTATCTTCCAGGTCATCAGAGGGGCCCCTTCGGTAGACCACTCCCTGATGTACCTGTAACCTGTCTCACTCTTTCCTCAACAGGCGAGCTTCCTTTGAGGAGTGACTCAGGATTCTGTTTGGATCCTGATTCTCCAGGGCTTCCAGAACCAATTTCCCCATGGGATCTTCTAATTGGTCGCATCTTAGTTCCTTCTTGGACAACTTGGGCAGATGGTCTTCCTCCAGCTGAATTACTCCACAGTATTGTTTGGGGACTCCTACCATGGTAACTCCTATCTCTTCTGCCCTTGAGCCCCCTCTGGCTTGTAATTCAGCCCCTTGACAAAGGGCCCGCACCCCATCAGGTGCCACTTGAGTCCAGTCTTCCATGTCACTGGTGGGACCATGAGATCTCCTGGACAGAGCGTCTGCATCTCGATTCCCAGTCCCTGGCCTGTACTTTAGGCTGAAATTGAATCCAGACAATGCGGCCAACCACCTGTGTCCAGTGGCGTCCAGCTTTGCTGTAGTGAAAAGGTAGGTAAGGGGGTTGTTGTCGGTCTTCACAGTGATCTCCGCCCCATACAGGTAGTCTTTGAGCTTATCTACTACCGCCCACTTAAGGGCCAGGAACTCCAGCTTGTGAGTCGGGTAGTTTTTCTCAGAGGGGGTCAGGCTCCTGCTCACGTAGGAAACAGGCCGCAGTTGTTCTTCGTGTTCTTGGTAAAGTACTCCTCCCAGACCGTCATGACTAGCATCTACGTGTAGTTCATAGGGTTTGGTTGGGTCGGCGTAGGCCAAGACTGGGGCAGTGGTTAGGCTCTTCTTCAACGCCTGGAAGGCCTCTTCACACTTCTGGTTCCACTGATCTCTGACTGACTCTCCCGGCTTCCTGGGCCCTGAGTCGTCCTCTTCCCCCTCAGTCTTGAGCAGTTCATTCAACGGTCTAGCAATTCGGGCGAACCCTTCCACAAACCTCCTGTAATAGGAGCAGAACCCTAAGAAGGATCCGAGTTCCGTTACTGTGGTGGGCCGTGGCCAAGAGGTAACTGCCTCCAATTTCTCAGGGTCGGTGGCCACCCCTTCTTCAGACACTATGTGCCCCAGATAGTTCACAGAAGACTGGTAGAACCGACACTTTTCAGGTGAAAGCTTGAGCCCCTCCTCACTGAGTCTTCTCAGCACTTTTTTCAGCCTCTCTTCGTGTTCTTCCAGGGTTCTCCCAAAGACAATGACATCGTCCAGGTATACAAGGACTTCAATAAGGTTCATGTCTCCTACAGTCTTCTCCATTAGACCTTGGAAGGTAGCAGGAGCTCCAGACAGTCCCTGAGGCATTCGATCAAACTCAAAGAACCCCACTGGGGTTATGAAGGCTATCTTCTCCTTGTCTTCTGGATGCATAGGGATCTGGTAGTATCCACTCTTGAGATCCATAACGCTGAACCACTTGGCTCCAGACAAACTCTGTAAAGCGTCCTCTATCCTTGGAGTGGTGTACTGGTCGGGGATGGTTCTCCTGTTGAGGGTCCTGTAGTCGATACAGAGCCTCAACGACCCATTCTTCTTCCTGACCACCACTATCGGGGAGGCATAGGGGCTTCTAGACTCCCGGATCACACCAGTCCTCTTAAGTTCTGCGAGTTGTTCCCTTAGATCCTCCAGATCTGCTAGTGGGACCCGCCTGACCCTTTCTCTGAAGGGCTTGTCTTTTTGGGGCCGGATTCGATGGGTGGCACTCCTTACACACCCCACATCGAACTCATCTTTTGAGAAGATCTTCTCCCATCTGGTCAACTGGGCCTTGGCTCTCTCTTTCCAAGCCCTGGGCAGATTCGGGTTTTCCATGGACAGCTTCTCCCAAACGTCTCCTCCTTCACCCGTCCCCTTGACTTCTGACAGGGTAACCGGGGCAGCAGGGCTCACCTGGCCCAACAGCATCCTGGCTGGGATTTCCATGGGGCCACCTGTAGTGTTCCTAACGCTCACCAAAACTCTACAATGGGCCTTCTTTAGGGCCTTCAATGGAATCACTTCTGGTATCACCTCCAGACCGGAGGTCTCTTCCCTTGGGTCGGACTCCAGCATGACAAAGGGTCCAGGTTGCTCCCAAGTAAGCTTCACAGTGGCTCTGAGACAGGTTACTTCGCCGGGCTGCAACACTACCCCTTCTCTTCCAAGTCTCCACACCTTCCCTATCCCCTCTCCAGGGGTCTTCTGCTCTAGGACCAGCCGTTGGTAGGCCGTCTTCAACATGGGGTGGATCTTGGTGGCCGCTGGCCCCCTCTCTTTCATTAGAGGGGTTAGGAGTCTTCGGACCAGGTCCGTGTTTGTCCCTATTATAAGGGAACTTTTGTTGGCTCCTGGCGGCCCAGGGCATACAACTGCCAGGGTGTCAAATACTTCAGCCTTCCCAGCCACGGATGGGTCAAAAGTCATCTTGACGGGTAGATAGCCATCGTAGGGGAAATTCTGGGTTCCAATCCCACATATTTCCAGCTCCTCTATCTTCTGGATGGGTAGGTGACTCAAGTGCTTATCGTAGAAATCTCGATATAATAGGGTCACTTGTGCCCCAGTATCCAAGATGGCTCTGGTGTAGACTCCCTCCACTTGGATGGGCACTATAGGGGATGGGCCTACCAGCTTCTCCGGATATGGCCTTGCAGGGGTCGCCTTCTTCTGACCCTTTCCCCTCGGACTCTCTCTCGTCCAACTCCCTTCAGACTTTAATCGTTCTTGAGCCTGGTATGCATTGATTTCCCTCCTTTTACTGGGTGTACAGACCCGCTGAGGAATACTATTATTTTTCTTAGGTGTGCACCCCCTCTGGGGAGTGCTGTGCCTCCCGTGAGAGGTCTTGCCCCTTTTCTCTGGGGTGTATCTCTGTTGAGGAATGTCGTGTTTCCTCTGAGGTGTTTTATCTCCTCTTTTCTTCTGCTTCGCATTCAGCTTGGAGCTCACAGAAGGTGATGGGCACCCGGTTGACTCCTTCACCGGGGCCCTCTGGAGTTTCCCGCCGGCTTGCGGTTGTCCGTTTTCTTCTTCTTGGGACTGGAACATGTAGCTGCAATATGGCCAATTCCTCCACAGTTAAAGCAGACTATATCTCCCCATTCTTGTAAAGATGCGGGTGCCGAGGCAATTGGGAATAGTTCCTTCCGTGGTACTTCTCTCCTGGGACCCTCTGGGTCTTTTGCCATCAGAGAGGTCAACATTTCTAACACCTTGGACATTTGTGCTTTTAAAGTGTCTACCTCTGAGTCTCTTTCAGGGGTCATCACTGGATTGACTAGCACCTGTGCGGGGACAACATTTGTCTTAATCATTTGCTGGTCCTGTTGTAGCGCCTCCTCATCTCTGATGATTTTTATCAAGTCAGCATAAGTCAGTAACGTTCCTCCTCCCAAGGTTTTCAGGTGCAGCCAGACTGGATCCGAGCGTAACGCTACCTTTAAGACTTGCTTCATTCTTGCCGCATCTGTGTCTTCGGACTTCATTCCCTTCTTCAACACAATCTTGCACAGCAACCTGTTCAGTCTCCTAACATACTCTGAAAGTTTCTCCCTTGGTTGTTGGAAAGTATGTTCAAATTGGTAGACCATCTCTGTCACCTTATCCAATTGACCAAACTCTTCCTGTAGCATGGCTAGACAGTCTTGAGCCGTGCAATCTGCATTCCCAAACCGAAAACTTTTCACTGCTTCTGCTGCTGCGCCTTTGAGGCTTTCTATCACTCGTTGCCTCTTCTGTGCTTCAGGCACCTCCCATGCCTCTACTGCTTGTAATGCCTGCTCCACCCAGGTATCAAAATCTTCTTCCCCTGCAGGGACAGGGAGCTTCCCTGAGAATGTCTTCAGTCTCCGGTAGCTAGTCTCTACATGCACCGTGCTTGTCTTCTGACATTTGATTAGCAGATCCCCTATTGCCTTTATCAATTCTGCTGATATAGCAGTGGCAGGTGCGGGTGCCACCGGGGGTGTCACCCCGTCTCCTCTTCCTGGTGAGGTACGGGCCGCAGCCTGTGGTGATCCCATGGGTGATGGTTCCTTCTTTACAGTTAAAGCAGGCGCCAACCTATAGGTTCTATTGTCTGGCGTCTTTACACACTTGCGCTTGCAAGCCTCTGGTATCCCGTCTCCGTATTCCACCAGTGCATACTGATATGAAGTGTCTGGGTCTGACTTTATATCTATCACCCATGGTGTGTAATCTGGAGACACTAACTTCATTAACTCCTCTACCATCTCAGTCTTCCATTCCTCCCCTGGGAGGCTGATGACTATTAGACTTGTGCACAACGGAAAAATTCGTTCCGTTTCGGTTCGTTTCTTTCCGGTCCTGTTGATTCGTAATCATTCGTAATTTTGATAGACGGGATTTTTCGTGTTCGGACTCATTCGTATTTTTGCAAGCGACATTTTTCGTTGAATTTTTTGTTGCTTTATAATTCGTACTTTCGGTAGAGTACGTTGTTTTTCGTTGATTCTGGACACAACTCCTACTTTCGTAACTTTTTTTGGGTTCGTTGATTCGTAATTTTCCGTGTCTCTCTCACAACGACGCTGCCTATTATGCCTAATGTGCTTCGAATGGATTTGTACTTTTCTAAATACATAGCGGTTATTTGTAACGATTCGAAATCTCGTATTTTACTTTCGTTTTTTACATGCGGCTATAGGCTCCGCCCCTGTACACCATTTTGAGAGGGTTCAGCACGGTGAGGGAGAAGCAGAGAGCAGAGCGAGTGTTATTGTGCTTCGAATGGATTCGAAATCTCGTATTTTACTTTCGTTTTTTCATGCGGCTATAGCCTCCGCCCCCTGTACACCATTTTGAGAGGGAGTTCAGCATGGTGAGGGAGAAGCAGAGAGCAGAGTGAGTGTTATTGTGCTTCGAATGGATTCGTACATTCGTAACTTTTTTCATAACGAATTATGCCGAAGACCTTCGGGCATTCGCTATTTTGCGGTATAATTTATTTCGGATTCGGTTTTATTCGTAATTGCTCTGTTCGGAAATTCGAATGCTTCCGAATGTCCAAAAGTTGCTAAATTCGGACGAATTTCGATTCGTTACGAAACGAATTGCACAAGCCTAATGACTATCGAGTTGTTTGGCTCTGCCCTAACGGCTCTGCACCACTCTTCTACTGCTTGTGGGTCCATGCCGGCACCTCTGGCGTTCAACTGCTGTATCAGGATCCCGGACGAGAGCCCCCACGTGTAGCGATACCTTCACTTAAGAGGGCCGCAGATTAGTTTGGGCCCTGAAAACAGCTCCGCCAACCCCCAGCAATGTACTCGACCCCCTTCTGGCACAGTTAGTCTAGGGTAACAATATATATACTTCTTATGCTCTATGATCAAACTCAGACACCAAAGCAAGAATGAAAGGGTATATCTAATTTACTTTAGATTGTAGTAAAAAGGAACCAACAGTGGTAACAGTCTACATGAAATAGGTTGCAGAGCCCTGCAGTATTAAACACACTATGCATCAATGGAACATTAAAGGCGCGTCGCGTGGGCGACCGTTAACTAGGCGCCCTGTGGCGCAGCAACTAAATGAACTATCTAGCTGGCCAGGCCTGGCTCAGATACTAAGACTCAGTCTCTAGGGGATGATGTTTTCTTCACCGGCAAGTCTTTAAAGGTGGTGCACATAACAGAACAACATTTGTAATCCAATGGGGAAATGGTTCTGATTCAGTTCTGCTATGGATCCCCAGTGAGAGTATCAAATATGAACTGGTGGGCCACGGCAGTCTGTAGGCACATTAACAGTAAACAGTATATGGTCTGAGCATACGCTCGCTCACCCCTCCGGACGCGATCCCAGTCCGGGAACTTCCACCGACTGTGTCTTCACACACAGCTCTGCAGCAGTCTCATCTCCGGCTCAGCAGCGGTTGAGGAACCCGAGTCAGATGCCACCCAGGCTCGAGATGGGGGTGGAAGGCTCTTTAGGTAGCAGCGCAAGGCCCCAGGCTTCAGGCCTTGCACTACAGCGGATCCGCACAGGAAGATCTCTTCCTTGAAGTCTCGTGGCCCAAAGAGACCGAGCCCAGCCTCGCCTCCTCCTTTTATAACCCCTCCCATGAGTCTCTGGGGTGGAAACATTGCCGAAAGGGGTTCTGGGTAAGGTAGTCCTGGGAGTCTTAAAGGAGACCCCGCTACACACTGATGAAGTAGGTATAAAGAGGAGGCAGTAGATCTGCAGAGAATATTATTTGAGCCCCTAGCACTTTATATATGAATGTATCCACATATTTTAGTGTATTGGTGATAATTTATGCGCACACACAATAGGACAGCGCTGTGACACATAATGCTCTTCTAGTTGATAAAGGGAATACTTACCTTTGTTACAGCAGCAGTCCGGTATAAGTTATTTCTGTAGGTATTTGAGTTGTTACACATAGCACAGGTTTTTATCTATTTATATTGGTGACATAATTGCCCAAATCTGGGGATCAGGAGCCATTTCCACCCTTTACTCTCGGCTGGGGTTCTTTGTATCCATATAACAGATGTTCTACATGACTAAATCTGACATCAATTTTACTGCAAAATCAAAAGGTGACAAAATGTCTCCACCCCCAGCAGTAATATATTTCTATGCCTCTTGGTTGGAGTGGAGATGACCCCATTTTATTATTATTATAAAAAAATGCTTACATACGCAGTCTTACCCATGGGCCGAGCTTGATGCGTATGGCTATAATGAGCAGAGAGATTCTGAACTTCTTAATCTAGATCCTTTACTGGCCAGGATGCAGTGGCCTATAAGCCCCCATAACACTTCTGGAAGAGCAATGTCTTCATACTCTTCCCGAAGCTTAGCAAGTTGGTAGTGTTTTTTAGGACCAACGGTAAATCATTCCATTGTAATGGTAAAAAAATCTGCGCTAAACACTATTAAATAAATACCGTATATACTCGAGTATAAGCCAAGATTTTCAGCCCTTTTTTTGGGCTGAAAGTCCCCCCCTCGGCTTATACTCGAGTCAGCAAAATTTTACATTGGAAATAGTACTTGAAAAAAAGTTGCGGCTGCGGCGTCCATCGTTCAAATCCCGCGGACTCTTCCTGGTCCCTTCCGTGATAGGCGATTCTCATCAGACACTCTCCGCCTATCACGAACGTTCTCTCATCCTCAGTTTCCCAGCAGACGTCTGTGATTGGTGGAACACCCAACACAGTGTCTGCTGGGAAACCGAGGATGAGAGAACGTTTGTGATAGGCGGAGAGTGTCTGATGAGAATCGCCTATCACGGAAGGAACAGGAAGAGACCGTGGGATTTGAACGATGGACGCCGCAGCCGCAACTTTTTTTCAGGTACTATTTCCAATGTAAAATTTAAAATATAGTGAGGATAGGAAACAGTGAGGATAGGAAACAGTGAGGATAGGAAACAGTGAGGATAGGGAACAGTGAGGATAGGGAACAGTGAGGATAGGGAACAGTGAGGATAAGGAACAGTGAGGATAAGGAACAGTGAGGATAGGAAACAGTGAGCTAGGAAACAGTGAGGATGGGAACAGTGAGGATGGGAACAGTAAGGATGGGAACAGTAAGGATGGGAACAGTAAGGCATTGTTGACCCTCGGCTTATACTCGAGTCAGTAAGTTTTCCCAGTTTTTTGTGGCAACATTAGGTACTTTGGCTTATACTCGGGTCGGCTTATACTCGAGTATATACGGTATACCAGTGAAGAAAATATATATTGAAAAAAATAAATTGATACTAAGGGTGGTTTGTAAAAAAAAACAGCAATAAAGTGGTAAAGTGGTGCAGCAAACTAAAAAACCTTAAATAATCAGTCCATGGAAATGTAAAACAAAACAAAATTCAGTGCGCTACCACATATATATCCATAGGCAAAGTGTAATATTAAATGCCAAAAACTAAGGCGAAAACCAAAGAAATAGAATGTAATGAAATAAAAAGTGAAATATCCTTGAGGCTTGCACACTCAAAGTCCCAAGCAAACAAACAATTAAGGGTCCAATGGATCAGAGCAACTCCACAGTTCATAAAATCCACAACCACAGAGGAATAAAGACTTGTCTGTAGGCAAGTTAAATATTCTGTTCATCAATAAAATAAGACAATCGCCGCCGCTTACCGGATCTGTTGGATCTCAAATTATAGAGATCAAACGAGCATGTCAGGACACCATCAGCCAGAAAGCGATCAGCATTGGAGGATTCCCATGAAGGTGCAGATGTCCCATCCGTGCTATACGAGGCTCCTATTGTAATGGAATTATCCGCCAACTAGGTATCCAGACTTGGTCACAGTGCCGGTGATATTAATAAGGGCAGAGAATAAGAGGCTTTATGGTGCAGTTCGTTTAAAAGGTTTATTTTCAAAAGATCATTACACCAAACAAATTTCAAAAAGCACCGCCGCGGCACATAACCTGACCGGCTTGTGCGCGATGACGTCTATGATAGTGACTCCACCCAACGCGTTTCCCCATACAAGGATTCTTCTGGGAAAGAAGATCATATCCAGACATCACACACCACACTGTTTAAATACCAAAAAAGGCGCAAACCAAGAGAGAGACACCGGAAACTACAACGGAGAATCTTACAGCTGTGTCACCGGTGTAGCCCATACACAAAATGTGCAACCAGGTTCCAAAAGACCAGATTTTTTTAAACGGCATACATGGATCCGGGCTGCACATCACAGAATTATAAAATCGGCACATATCAGTATAAATAAATCAATAATAGTACACTGACTGAAAAAATTATTAAAAAAATTCTAACAATATGCATATACATGAATCACATGTTACTTGAGTCCTCATATGGCAATATATAACATATCATGACAATAAAAATTGATGACAATTAGAAATGAAAAATTCTAATTGATGGATCTCCATAAGGGGGAACATGAAAAATGCTCATCAGGCACTGTAATTATAACAAAATTAGCTAAACATAGTAATGATCTGAAATACATAATGAGAATAAGAAAAAACTCTTAAAAACGAATACTAAAAATTAATTAATTAAAAAGGAAGCTGATTAATTAAAAAAGGACGCTGATTAATTAAAAAGGAAGGGACCAAGGGATGGGTATAATCATTAATGCCAGAGCAGCCTCAGTGCCATAATGCCCGCATCCGAACCACTACCAAAAGGCTTGGAAAGGGACAGTAGGCACAGTGGGATTGTTGGGTTTAGCTGTTGTTGATATGGCAATTGATGTCCCATTTTATATTGAGTCCCAGGGGACTATAACTTTGGATATCAAATATCCACCTGGTCTCTCTACGAGAGATATGTCTCCACATATCACTCCCTCTCCAGTGGGGGACAAATTTTAAAATTCCAATGACCTGAAGTAAAGATGTATTCCGGTCGTGGAACTGGTGAAAGTGAGGAGAGACACTATGGCCTATAAAGCCTCTACGAATATTAGAAAGATGCTCCCCTATACGGATATTGAGAGCTCTGGTAGTCCGTCCCACATATTGGTACCCGCAAGGGCACCTCAAGAGGTATATGACCCTCACAGTGCTGCAGGTAATAAATTCAGAAATCTGGTACGTTCTGGAGGTCACCTGGGAAGAAAAATTGGAAGTTTGAATAGTCTGGGAATTTTGGCAAACATTACACCTTTTGCACGGAAAAAAACCTTTAAGGTTCCCAAACATGGTAAGGCGTTTAGGTGGATCAATAGCACTGGGTGCAACTATATCTTTCAAGGACCGATTCCGTCTGAACGAAACCTTTGGTCTATCTGGTAGGGTAGGTCCCAAAATTTTGTCACATTTGAGAACCTGCCAATGTTTTCTAAATATTCTATTTATCCACCAATATTGTGTAGAAAAGGTGGCAAGAAAGTCAAAGTCCTTAGAGTTATTAGAAACCTCTCTTTTTTTGGGGGCTACTAAGTCAAGGGCAGAAACTGCTTCCAGATCCCTATCCAGAATATTAGGGTCATACCCTTTCTCAATAAATCGTTCTCTCAAAACATTTGCTTGGGTGTGGAAATCTTCAGGATGAGTACAATTGCATTTAATCAGACGGAACTGCCCCTTTGGGATAGCTTTCAACCAGTTGGGATGATGGTTACTATTGATAGGAATGTAACCATTCCTATCTGTGCTTTTAAAAAATGTTTTAGTGCACAAATGTCCTCCCTGTTTAAAAATTGTCAGGTCAAGAAAATTGATTGAATTGTCACTAAATTCATAGGTAAATCTAATCCCCCATTGATTGAGGTTAAGGTCAGCCATGAAGGTATGTAATGCTGGCACTGCGAGCAAGTCTGGATACCTAGTTGGCGGATAATTCCACTTTACTGCTGTTTTTTTACAAACCACCCTTTAGTATCAATTTATTTTTTTCAATATATATTTTTTCACTGGTATATTTATTTAATAGGGTTTAGCGCAGATTTTTTTACCATTACACTGATATACTCCAGAATACCACTTATCTAGCAGCTACCCTATATTTATATAATTTTTTTTTTCACGTCACTCAAGTTTTGGCACATATGGATATCTTTGAATATCAGAAAAACTGAAAAATTTACCCTGATGAAGTGTTTGACCGCACTGGTCCTGAAACAGACAGCATTAGGGGTATTTTTATGAGGCTCAAAAATGTTTTGGTATTGGAATTACACACGTCTTGGGACATAGCATTCTTAGAGAGATATGTGAAAGAAAAAATGATCCCTAGGAGCCTCAGGTGGCATGTGTATCCCGACAAAGGTGATAAAGAAGTTAATGACTGGTTCCTGTATTTTAATGGGGTTGGTGTGGCCTTCCTTGATTTTTTGATCACGAAAAATAAAAATAAAGCAGCCAGACTACATCAAGAGATTAACGAATTAAAGAAAGACTAGTTCCCATGAGTAAAGAAGGCTTGTATCAGGTCTATACTAAGGAACTAAGAGAAATCATGGCAAAAGAGGAGGAGGAACAGAGAATCAAAAAGCGTAAAAAGTACCTTAGAAACGTGGAGGACTATTAGTCCCAAAATGTCTTCAAATGGAAAAAATTATACAGAGAGACTCCTACACAGGTTTCCGAAGTGGTCAGTATGGAAGGTGAGGAATCTGGGCGCAATACCCCAATGCCTCCTCCAACTGTCCACTTCGGTCGTCAGCCTGAACCCCAGAATTCTAGAGATAATGGACCCCCTAGAACAGAGGGTAACCATACCCCACAAGCTCAACATTCTAAGAAAAAGGATTCTGGGGTAACGAAATCACAGAATCCTCCTAGTGTACAATATTATACCTATCCCCCCCTAACCAGTTCCCCAGAACACAGGGGAGATTTCCGAATCCAGGTGGAAATAGAGGAAATAGACAATAATTATAATAAGACCTACCATTACCCTCAGGGGAGGCCACCTTATATGGATCACCATGGAGGGTATGAGGACCCCCCAGACTCGATCCTCTGGAGGAGGCTATTATGAAGGTACCCCCAATCCCCCAAGACCTACTTGGAGATATGATCTACCCATACAAAAGTGGTATGGGTCTTTGGGTGACTATGAATATGAATATGAGACAGGTAGAAATCATTCTAATACTGAATATGGTTCCTTGAGGGACACCCGAAGTAATCCACCAGAAGGTCCTTCGGGATCTGCTCCCTTCAGGAATAAGACAGATAGTTTTTTAAGAAAGGGACCAAGCAAAAAGGGAAGATTAAGAGAGGATGCAGGGGAGGAAGGCGGCATCTTTCCCAAGAAAAGAAAGATGTGAAATGTCAAGGAATTTTTAACTTGAGTGGGGAAACTCTTACGGAAGCTGAGAAAAATACTTTGAATCAAGGTCTTAAATATGCCCCCAAAACTTCTGAGCAAATTCCAGACGTTTATTGACATACAGAAATATGCTATGAAGTTAAGTATAAATATTTTTTTTTAAATAACCCTATTGTTATAAACAATGCTTCCACTACTGTAAATAAGAAAGTAGGGACAGGTCTGAGGAACGCTTCACTTTTCAACCTCCCCTGAAAACCAGCCCCTAGTATTTCAGTTTTCAAAGAACTGGTAATACGTGATTTACAAAAAATGAAATTTAAGAAGAAACCTCAAAAGGAAATTGAAGAAGGAGTGGCAACACTTTGTGAAAGGAAAAGTTTAATAATAAGGCCAGCAGATAAGGGAGGGGGGGGGATTGTTCTTCTAAAGAAGGAAGACTACCTTTGTAAGATGGAAAGATTATTATATGACCGTAGTACGTATCAGGTTCTTAATAAGGACCCCACTAGCCTGTATATCAAGGCTCTGAACTCTCTAGTTCAGGAGGGTTTTAGAAAGAACATAATTAATCAAAAAGAATTGGAATTCCTGATCCCCTTGGCCCCCAGAACACCCATTATATATTACCTCCCCAAGGTGCATAAACGTTTGGAACATCCCCCTGGCCGCCCTATTGTTAGCGGCATAGACTCCCTCACCTCGCGAGTGGGGAAGTTTGTTGACCATTTTCTGCAACCACTGGTCAAGAAAACACCGGCTTTTTTAGGTGACTCTGTGCAGATCATCAATGAGATTTCACGGTGCGAGGTGGGGGAGGATGTTCTTTTGGTGACAGCTGACGTAGCGTTGCTGTATACCATTATACCCCATGAACTAGGGTATATTGCTGCCAGATTTTTTCTTAAACGAGAATCCATTCATTCAGATGCCACCTTGGAATTTATTATGTTATTACTTAAGTTTGCCATGGAACATAATTATTTTTATTATGAGGGAGATTTTTATTAGCAGAAAACGGGGGTAGCGATGGGGGCTAAAAATGCCCCCAGCCTTGCTGGACTCATTATGGCACTTTGGGAGAACGATTTTTTATTCACCAAAAATGAGCCACGCCTCCTTTTTTGGCAACGCTATATCGATGATGTCCTCTTCCTATGGAGGGGGGGGAGGCATTACATACCTTCATGGCTGACCTTAACCTCAATCAGTGGGGGATTAGATTTACCTAGGAATTTAGTGACAGTTCAATCAATTTTCTTGACCTGAAAATTTTTAAAGAGGGAGGACATTTGTGCACTAAAACATTTTTTAGAAGCACAGATAGGAATGGTTACATTCCTATCAATAGTAACCATCATCCCAACTGGTTGAAAGCTATCCCAAAGGGGCAGTTTTGTCGGATGAAACGCAATTGTACTCATCCTGAAGATTTCCACACCCAAGCAAATGTTTTAAAAGAACGATTTATTGAGAAAGGGTATGATCCTAATATTCTGGATAGGGATCTGGAAGCAGTTTCTGCCCTTGATAGAAAGGACTTACTAGTCCCCAAAAAAAGAGCGGTTTCTCTAAGGACTTTGAATGGTCCTTTCTTTTTTTTTGTTTACAAACGTTTTTTATTTGGGTTAAAAGGTGGTACAAAACCGACATGACAAAAGTAAAAAAATCAATTCCATAGCGTCAGATATACATATGGACTGTATAAAGTAGAAACGTAGAAATACAATTTGCATCATATATATACATGTAAGAAGGAAGAGTGGCTCTATAAACGAAGTTACAGTGATGTGCATATATGTTTGAACCAAAAATTAAGGAGAGGCATGTTGATCTGGGTTAAGGAACTCCTTGCTATGTGCGACCCAGGGGTCCCATTTTTGTTTATAAACCTGATTTGTGTTCCGAACAGTATGATAGATTTTTTCCATCAAAATTATATTATTGATTTTAGTTTTGAGTTGTGTTAAAGGAACTGATGGGGATTTCCAATGGAAAGCAATTAACCAGTGGACTGCTACGCATATAGTATGTATTAGTCTAATACCTTGAGTAGAGAGTCCTATAATGGGTGAGAATAGAAGGCAATTATGTAAGGTCAAGGTGATGTTCTTATCTGCAATTTTAGAGGCAAAATTCTCCAACTGCTTCCAGATATGAGTGATTTTTTCACAGCTCCAAAAGATGTGTGTAAAAGAGCCGGTGGAGTTGCATCCTCTGAAGCACAAAGGGGAGACGGTAGGAAAAATGGTGTGAAGTTTAATAGGGGTATAGTACCATCTAGTGAATAGCTTCAACGCTGTCTCTTTAATGGCTATAGACTTGGTACTTTTGTGCAAATTGTTGATGCAGTTGTCCCAGTTCACAGAAGGATATGTGAAGCCTACCTCCTGTTCCCATTTCATCATGTATGGAAGTTTGTTCGTGTCTGTGTTGATAAGTAGGTTGACGTATACTTCCGAGATGAAACCTCTCTTTCTGGGGGATTTAAGACAGAGGGTCTCGAAAAAGGATGGGGGTTGTATATTCGAGGTTTGAAAATACGTGTCAAAAAAATGTTTGATCTGAGAAAATCTATTCCATTCAGTTTCAGGAATTTGGGATTTAGAGATAAGAGAGGGGAGGGAAATGAAGTTTGTACCATCTATAAAATTGGAAAGGGATGTAAGGTTATTGTCTATCCACCAAGAGAAGTCTGTTGGGACCCGTGCAGCTCGGGGAAATTTAGGGTCGCTTATAAAAGATGCATGTGGAGGGGTTTTGGACTTAAGATTAAATTTCTGGTTGTATGTTTTCCATAATTGGTATGACTGTGAGACTATTTGATTTAAGGGGTCAATAGAATAGTTTGGAATTTTGTTTCCCCACAGTAAACTTGAGATGGAGAATGGCAAAATGGAGTTCTTTTCAAAATCAACCCATGGAACTTTTGGGTTGGGGATGTGCCACTGTGCCATTTGTGACCATCTAGCTGATAGGTAATACAACCAAAAATCTGGGAGGCCAAGACCACCATGTCTTTGAGGACTATATAAGATCGATCTTGAAAGGCGAGGATGGGAGTCCGACCAGACGAATCTATTAACGTCTGATTGGAACTTCGTGAGCAATGTTTTATTCAGTCTAATAGGGAGAGCCCTAAATAAGTACAGGATCTTCGGGAGTAAAGTCATTTTTATTGCTGTGATCCTTCCTAAAAATGATATCTTATAGGATTTCCACATTTTTAATGTTGCTCTTAATTTATGCATCAATGGTATGTAATTCTTGGAAACAAGCTCATTGAATTTGGGAGTGAGATGAATTCCTAAGTACGGAAGGGACTCCAATGTGTAGGAGAAGCTGAAAGAGGAGCGTAGCGATTCTAAATCTGAAGTTGGAATATTGATTGGCATGCCCATCGATTTGGATACGTTGACTGTTAAGCCCGATAAGGACGAAAAGATGTTGAGAGTTTGTAAAAGAATAGGTAAAGCAGTATTTGGCTGGGAGAGGAATACTAACATATCATCTGCATACATGCACAGTTTGTATGTGTTATTGTTTGATGTGTAACCTTTGATGCCTGCATTGAGTAGGATGGCTGTAGCTAATGGTTCGATTGCAAGTGCAAATAACAGTGGGGAGAGGGGGCAGCCCTGACGCGTACCTCTACCTACTTTGAAAAACTCTGAATTGCAGCCTGGTAACCTAATTCTAGTTGAGGGGTTGTGATAAAGTGCATGAAAGCCATGTACAAATTCACCTTCGAAGCCATATCTACGTAGTACTAGGTCTAAGAATTTCCAAGAGACACTATCGAATGCCTTATTAATATCTAGGCTAAGCATTAAAAGAGGTCTAGAATGTATGTTCGCGTCTTGGATAATATTTGAGACCAGTCTAATGTTGTCTGTGATCTGTCTACCAGGGATAAATCCAGATTGGTAAGGGGAGATAAGTGTAGGGATAATTTTGGCGAGTCTATTGGCTAGGAGTCTACTAAAAATTTTGAGGTCATTATTTATAACGGATATTGGCCTATAATTTTGGGGTAAAGTGTGGTCTTTATTTGCTTTTGGGATGAGTGACATGTTGGCTAATAGCATCTCCTCTGGGAATTGTCCTCCTGTGAGAATGTTGTTATATAGTTTGACCAAGTGAGGGATTAGGAGTAGGTGATATTGTTTAAAGTATGAGGATGAAAAGCCATCCGGGCCTGGAGCTGAATTTCTTTTAAGTGATTTAATGATACAAGTCAATTCTTTTTCTGAACATGGCGAATTTAGTGTATCTATTTGAGTTTGGGTTAATTTTGGAAAGGGGAGGTTATCAAACCAAGAAAGTGAGGAGGGAGGAATGGGAGTGTTTGGTGCTGAGAGAAGGTCGGAATAAAAGTCTTTGAATATGGAGAGTATCTCCTGAGGGTGTATAACCAGTTGGTTTGCCCTGTTTTTGAGCTTATAGATGTGTGTAGGTTTTATTGACTGGTTAAGTTTGCGGGCGAACATCGTAGAATAGGAGTTGCATGATAAGAAAAATTTTGCTTTCGACCAGCGGAGCGCTTTTTCTGCTCTAAATGTTAAAAGGGAATCTAATTCGTTGCGTTTATGAGTGATCAACTTATAGATATCTGGGTCATGAGTGTGCTTATGGTCCTTATATAATTTATGGAGGTCCCTAGTGAGGGAGTGGATTTTTTCCCATTTGGTCCTATTACATTGTGCTGCCCTCTTAATAAGATGACCCCTCATGACCGCTTTGTGGGCCATCCATAATGTAGAGGAGGAGACATCAGGGGTAGCATTAGTAGTGAAATATTCTTCTATTTCTGAAGCTATTTCCTGTTGGTGAACGGGATCTGAAATCAAAGACTCATTTAGTCTCCAGGAGTATGGGGTGGAAATGAGGCCTATGAATTTTGTACTCAGGGTAACAATATGATGGTCTGACCAAGAGCAAGGGTGTATTGTAGCGTCTAGGGAATTAGCTAGAATTATAGGGGTACAGAGGATATGGTCTATACGGGAGTATGAGTCATGCGGATGTGAATAAAATGTGTAGTCCCTTGCGCCTATGTTTAACGCCCTCCAAGAGTCTATTAATTGCAGGTCATTTATATGTGTGGTGGTTGTTTTAGAGAAGGTTTTGGAGTTCTGATTCTGTTTGCTTCTATCGAGGTTTGGTTGAGGAACTGAATTGAAGTCTCCGCCTAGAATAATATGTGGTGAGTGAAATTGTTGTAATGTGTTGAAAAATTGTGTGAAGAATGTGGTTTGTGTGTCGTTAGGGGCGTATATGTTAGCCACTGTAATGTCTCTCCCTGCCAATGTACCTTTAATAATAATGAATCTACTGTCTTGATCCTTAAAGACTTGATGAACCTCAATGGGAAAAGAGTGATGGAAAAATATTGCAACTCCCTTAGTTTTAGAGGTGGAAGTGGTATAGAAAGATTGGTTAAATGATTTATGAAAGAATGTGGGGTGTGCATCTGACATAAAATGTGTTTCTTGCAACATTACTATTTTCGCATTCAATTTTTTATATTGCAAAAAGGCCTTTTTCCTTTTGTTAGGGGAATTGAATCCCTGTACATTGTGTGATATTATTTTAATGGTCATGATGTGGGTGTGTAATTTTGGGGAAGCAACAGGAAGGCTGATATCTGACGTTTTCTACGTTGGGAGGAGAATGAAAAAACATATGTTATGAACCTGACCATGGAGAACAAGATGCTTAGAGACAAATGTAGAGATGACTCTATTCTTATTGTGTCTAATCTGTCGGTTAAAAAAAGCATTGTACCAGATTTAAATAACGTAATAAAGCTACAAGAAATGGAACCTATATCAAAGTTAATAAAACATTTGGGGTTAGGAAAAATTATTTTCTCTAACCTACCATGAAATAATAACGGGCCAATTGGCCCAAGACTCAGTCTTGTCAACTTACCAATGCGAACCGGGAGCTTATTGAAAGGTGAAATAAACAAAGATATAAAGAAACAAATGTATTCGCATTTCAGTTGAAAATGAGCTAACCCTCTGGGGGGAGGGAATGCTCTAACTGAGTGGGGGAAAATCATGGCGTCATAGGGTGGAGAGCCACACAAGATGTGTTTTTTTTGTGTAAATACCTGTGTTAGATAAAAATTGATGTTAATAAGTCTCCTTATAAAAGAGAATGCACTATACTTTAGCACCGTGGACAAGGCGGGGTTGCAACAGAGAACAGTGGAGCAATATATACTTCGATATTATGCCTGGGGTGACAGTAATTAAAACATGAGGTATACCTGTAAAATAGGTAGTTTAGAAAAAAGTAGTATAAATCTAAACAGTACAAACAATTTACAAACATTAGTATGGACTAGGAAAATAAAAAGTCCCAAGAACTAATGATCTATTAAATAATTAGTCTTAACACAGAAACCATATTCAACCCTCCCACTCCTCTTCAGAGAAGAAAGGGATGGAATATTATACATGAGAGATATAAATATCAAAGGGATTGCAGTACCATGTCTTGTCAGTAGGTGTCAGTGTCTCACCGTAAATGACCCGTGCTAAGAGGAAAAAAAAAAAAAAACAATACTTTTCCGTTGAGACATTACGCACAAATGAGTGACCATATCAAAAAAAAGCCTGTGCTTATTGCAGTGACTTGGGTATATAGAAAACTTGAGTGAGAAGTGATAGAAAATGAGAAAAAAAAACCCGGTTAGAGTCCAAAAATGACGAATAACTCTGGGAAGAACTGAAGAACATGTGAGAACCAGAAAACTTTTAAAAAGTAGTGATTTAGTTGAAGTTCAGTGGTCCGGCCTCCTGTCTGAGTCTGCGACTATTTGCCCGTGAAGCTGGGGTGTTCCAGATGGGAGCTGGGCGAGACGAGGATGGGGTGCGCGGGAGATTGCCTGCATCCATCAGACCCAGTTTGATTAGGATGTCTTGACCCTCTGGGACTGTGGAGGCAACGTAAGTGGTGCCGTTATGGGGAATAATCAGTTTGAAAGGGAAACCCCATCTATATCTGATCCTCGCCGTGGAGAGCACTGTTGTGATTTCCTTCATCTTCCTGCGTCTGTCTAGGGTTGCTTGTGAGATATCTGGATAGATCTGTATTTGTACTCCATCCAGGACAATGTTTCTCAGTCCCCTGGCCGCCCTCATAATATCTTCCTTTACCAGGAAATCTTTCATGCATAACACTATGTCTCGAGGGGGTTTATCGGGGGGAGGTTTTGCCCTTAAAGCACGGTGTATGCGATCACAGATAAATGATTGAACATTCTGTTCTGGGAGCAGATTATGGAAAAGCTTGTTTGCATATACAGGTAGATCTGTAATGGATTCCGGGACCCCTCTAATTCTGAGGTTGGACCTCCTATTCCTGTTCTCTAAATCCTCCACTTGCTCCTGTAATTGTATGAAGGCTGAGGAAAGTGAATCATGCTCCCTAGATAAGTCATTGAAAGCTATGGACAGCTCATCGTGCTTGTTTTCTAGCAAATCGGTTCTTGTCCCTAATGCAGCTATTTCTTGGGATAATGTGTCAGTGGACCTCTGAATCTCTGCTTGAAATTTATGTATAAGTTTAGAGCACATAGCCTCCAGACTCACATCCAAATCTGCTTTAGTCAGTGGAGGGTACTCACAGTTCTCTGTTGAACTCGAATCCAGCGGTGACTGAGATGGCTGTATCTGAGGCTGAGCAGGGAATGAGGAAGGTGAAGAGGGCAGCGTGTCAGCGCCATCTTTAGCCATCCTGCCACGCCTCAGAGATCTGAGGCAGTAATGGGTAAAATTTTTCTGCTTCTGGCTGCTCCTCCGACTTTTCTTCTTAGAAGACTGCATGCACAGATTCTTATGTGCGGGGGTGTTGTTGGTCTGTTTCCGTTCCGGTGATTATGGCCCCGATAATGTGGCTTTTAGCCCTGTGAGACCCGGAGCTCTCTCTAGAAGCTGCTGCTCCGTCCCATGCCGCGCATGCGCCCCCTTGAATGGTCCTTTCTTACCACCTTTTCTACACAATATTGGTGGATAAATAGAATATTTAGAAAACATTGGCAGGTTCTAAAATGTGACAAAATTTTGGGACCTACCCTACCAGATAGACCAAAGGTTTTGTTCAGATGGAATCGGTCCTTGAAAGATATAGTTGCACCCAGTGCTATTGATCCACCTAAACGCTTTACCATGTTTGGGAACCTTAAAGGTTTTTTCCGTGCAAAAGGTGTAGTGTTTGCCAAAATTCCCAGACTATTTGAACTTCCAATTTTTCTTCCCAGATGACCTCTAGACCATACCAGATTTCTGAATTTATTACCTGCAGCACTGTGGGGGTCATATACCTCTTGAGGTGCCCTTGCGGGTACCAATATGTGGGACGGACTACCAGAGCTCTCAATATCCATATAAGGGAGCATCTTTCTAATATTCGTAGAGGCTTTATAGGCCATAGTGTCTCTCGTCACTTTCACCAGTTCCACGACAGGAATACATCTTTACTTCAGGTCATTGGAATTTAAAACATTTTCCCCCATTGGAGAGGGAGTGATATGCAGAGACATATCTCTCGTAGAGAGACCAGGTGGATATTTGATATCCAAAGTTATAGTCCCCTGGGACTCAATATAGAATGGGACATCAATTGCCATATCAACAACAGCTAAACCCAACAATCCCACTGTGCCTACTGTCCCTTTCCGAGCCTTTTGGTAGTGGTTCGGATGTGGGCATTATGGCACTGAGGTTGCTCTGGCATTAATGATTATACCCATCCCTTGGTCCCTTCCTTTTTAATTAATCAGCTTCCTTTTTTAATTAATCAGCTTCCTTTTTAATTAATCAATTTTTAGTATTCATTTTTAATAAGAGTTTTTCCTTATTCTCATTATGTATTTCAGATCATTACTATGTTTAGCTAATTTTGTTATAATTACACTGCCTGATGAGCATTTTTCATGTTCCACCCTTATGGAGATCCATCAATTATAATTTTTCATTTCTAATTGTCATCAATTTTTATTGTCGTGATATGTTATATATTGCCATATGAGGACTCAAGTAACATGTGATTCATGTATATGCATACTGTTAGAATTAAAAAAAAAAAAAATTAGTCAGTGTACTATTATTGATTTATTTATACTGATATGTGCCGATTTTATAATTCTGTGATGTGCAGCCCGGATCCATGTATGCCGTTTTAAAAAACCTGGTGTTTTGGAACCTGGTTGCACGTTTTGTGTATGGGCTACACCGGTGACACAGCTGTAAGATTCTCCGTTGTAGTTTCTGGTTTCTCTCTCTTGGTTCGCGCCTTTTTTGGTATTTAAACAGCGTGGTGTGAGATGTCGGGATATGATCTCCTTTCCCAGAAGAATCCTTGTATGGGAAAACACGTTGGGTGGAGTCACTATCCTAGACATCATCACGCACAAGCTGGTCAGGTTATGTGCCGCGGCGGTGCTTTTTGAAATTTGTTTGGTGTAATGATCTTTTGAAAATAAACCTTTTAAACAAACTGCACCATAAAGCCGCTTATTCTCTGCCCTTATTAATATCACTGGCACTGTGACCAAGTCAGGATACCTAGTTGGCGGATAATTCCATTACAATAGGAGCCTCGTATAGCACGGATGGGACATCTGCACCTTCATGGGAATCCTCCGATGCTGATCGCTTTCTGGCTGATGGTGTCCGGACATGCTCGTTTGATCTCTATAATTTGAGATCCACAGATCCGGTAAGCAGCGGTGATTGTCTTATTTTATTAATGAACAGAATATTTACCTTGCCTACAGACAAGTCTTTATTCCTCTGTGGTTGTGGATTTTATGAACTGTGGAGTTGCTCTGATCCATTGGACCCTTAATTGTTTGTTTGCTTGGGACTTTGAGTGTGCAAACCTCAAGGATATTTATTTCATTACTTTCTATTTCTTTGGCTTTCGTTTTTGGCATTTAATATTACACTTTGCCTATGGATATATATGTGGTAGCGCACTGAATTTTGTTTTACAAATCATTCTATACCTTACCCCCCTGCACCGAGAAAGCACGTCCTCCTCGTCTCTGTTTCCTCACCCTAGGGACAACAACATTAGTTTGTCCTGCTGAACGTAGTGCTTTACTAGGAGCATATCGTGTAAATTTTTTCCAGGGGTTCTCTAGTCCACTTCCATGGACTATCCTATGCATAAAACAGCCAATTTTAAACAGAACCCGCTCATCTATGAGGATATACAGTACACATACACACACAGCACAAGGCCGTGTTCACACTACGGGATGTTTCTCGGGGTTGCAGCTCCTCTGAGCTCCACAAGGTGGTGATCTCACTTCTACCCAGACATGAAGACTCTATGGAATACAGACAGGAAGTGATGTCAGGTACAGACAGGAAGTTCCGGGTGAGAAGTGAGTCGGGAGGAAGTAGAGAGGAGACATTGTTGGAAGTGGCAGCAGAGGAGGTAATAAGATCTTATTTTCTATTTACACCCAGTAACCCCGTCATGTCCGTCCTCTTCCTCCATAGTCACTGTGACGTCTTTTATCTCCAGCAGATGATGATGCACACATATATAGTGTGGAGACCTAGATTAACCCCTTCAGGGGAATCAGTTGATGATTAATATATCTTGCTTCCAGAGCTGGACATACATGGTTCAGTTTTATCATTGATCCAGTGGGATGAGTGTAATAAACTGAAGCGATTCCCCCATCCACACATTGGATGCTGCACTATTGTACTCTGACAATGGGGGGCGCTCCTCTGCTCTCAGAATACACAGATCAGTGATGAAGCTATTGGCTGCAGCCGCTGATCGAGTGACTTTTATCCGGCAGTGACCACACATGGATGGAAATGTGACTGATCCCTGCTGAACCAGCTGAATTTCCATGTATCTATGGTCACCTTAAGTGACTTCCTCCCCTCCCCCTCATCTCCTTCATTATGTAAGTCATGCTGAGATAATCTCCCATTGGCTGAGCAATATTCTCATTTGTCTCTGAGCTCCTTCTTGCTATTTCTCGTCCTGCCTGTTGTTTCCTTGGATTGATTTTCTGTGTAGTGACCCCGGCTTCATCTCTTGGATGAGCTCGTCTGTTGTCTGTCCTAATACCAATCCAGATAGTTATCTGTCTACAGCAAACCTTCATAGATGATGGCACAAATGAGGACAGAGGAGGACCAGAGTCACATGACTGAGAGGATACTAAACATCACCCTGGAGATCATCTACCTGCTGACCGGAGAGGTGAGGAGGATTCTGGGAGGTCACATGACATCACTCTTATCTCTATTAATAAAACACAGACCTGACTGGAGAGGTGAGGAGGATTCTGGGAATCTAACATGATATTACTATTGGTTCCTCAATACAGAGATTTCCTCTTGTGAAGTCAGGTGATCATATGACCATCACAGTGCCTCCATGTGACTCCCTAAAACCTGAGAGACACAACATGGAGAAGATTCTAGAAGTCACCAAGAAGATGATGGAGCTGCTGACAGGAGAGGTGAGCGGTGCCGGGAATTCTGGGACATTATCCAGTAACAGACAAGGGATGTGTCTGGATGGTGACTGTATCATTGTGTGTGTCAGGTTCCTATAAGGTGTCAGGATGTCACTGTCTATTTCTCCATGGAGGAGTGGGAGTATTTAGAAGGACACAAGGATCTCTACAAGGACGTCATGATGGACAATCAGCCGCCCCTCACATCACCGGGTAAGAGGAGACTTTATTGTAAAGGAGAGAGCAGTACGGAGGCTCCACCTAGATCCCCCATCATCTGATAAACACATAGAAACAATGTATTCAGTCAGTGTGTGTGTTTCCTACAGATGGATCCAGTAATGGGAACCCACCAGAGAGATGTCCCCGTCCTCTGTATTCCCGGGATTCCACACAGGAAGGTCACACCATCCCTCACCATCATCAGGTAGATGAGGAACAATCACTGATAGTATTATTAGGATCTGTACATTATCTGCATTGATGTCATTTTTATTCTATATTCAGAGTGGAAACCTGAGAGAGTCTAAAGTTGAGGTTAAAGAAGAGATAAAAGAAAAGGATGATGAAGATGGGGTGATGGAGGAGTCAGAGTTTCTAAAAGAAGACAATGATCTGTACCAGGACACCATGGTGGAGTCATCCAGCTACAGAAACCCACCAGAGAGATGTCCCCGTCCTCTGTATTCCCGGGATTCTACACAGGAAGGTCACACCATCCCTCAACGTTACAAGGTTGGTGAGATAGAGCATCCAGGAATGAAATTGTGGAGACAATGTGTGTATTTTTTACGTGATGTGACAATAATAAAGATTATCTTTTACAGATGATATTCTCTCTCATTTTCTTGATTTAGAGTGGAGATCCAATTGATATAAAATTTGAGGTTAAAGCAGAAGAAGAGAAGACTTATGTGAGGGACGATCAGCAGTCTATGGAGGAGGATGGAATAATAAGGCTAATTATAGAGGAGGACACTCCTACAGAGATCAGCACAGGTGGGTCATTAACACTAAATACATTGCTCCACCCATACTGCTCACTGATTGGTCCAGAGTGATATCAGCCTATAATTCCCTGGTCACTTTCCTGAGCTGTGTTCCCCGTCCTGTGTTCCTGTATTTCTCTTGGATAATCTTCCTTCTCTGTGCTGCAGACACAATTTATGTATCTAGACTGGATTTATGGGGATCAGGTGGCAGCAAAATGTTGATTTCACCATAGACTTTACTAGACCTAGGCACCTGGGGTATGTGTTTTGGGTCGTCTGCCCCATGCCCGAGTCTATCAATCTCTCTAACAGAACAATTCTCCTCCCAGGGTTACTTGTTCTGTTATTTACTGGCTGTGCCGGGTGGAGAGATATGTCTGTATAGTCTCAGACCCAAGTCACTGAGAGCAGTCTCAGGAGATGGGAGGCAGCGGTGTTGGACCTCTGCAACTTGTCTCATGTAAACATTTAATATACCACTAATTACTGAATGCCAATATTATGAGTCCTGACCCTTACACTATATCATTTATATCATTACATACTCCTGACCCCTGCATTATATACTCTATGTTGTATATTACATACTCCTGGCCCCTGCACTATATACTGTATGTTGTACATTACATACTCTTGACCCCTGCACTATATACTGTATGTTGTACATTACATACTCCTCACCCCTGCACTATATGCTCTATGTTGTACATTACATACTCTTGACCCCTTCACTATATACTCTTTGTTGTACATTACATTATTCTGATACTGTATATTCCTGTTGTATCTTATACAATATGTTGTATATTACATAGTCCTCACTTCTGCTCTCTCCCCTCTACCCACTGCTATGTATAAACATAATATTTATTCTCTTGTGTTACACCAATTTCCTACCAGCTGGACATTTTATATCGGATGATATGATTGGAGCACAGACTTTTACATGTTGATAATAATGTGATAACATCCTCAAACAGAAAGTGATAATGAGGGGGAGGAGTCAATAACCCAATGATGGTGGTCTTCAGGATCCGTCCAGTCATCATCTTGATTGTTCTTCACTCATCCTCACTCTCTGACCTCTGATGGAACTCAGCTGTTACTAAATCATGGACTAAATAAGTAAGTGCAGTAGAATTGCACGGATAACCTTTTTTTAAGACTGCGTACAAGTACCAATACTTTTTTCAAGTACTCCCTGATACCGATACTTTTTTTTAATGTCATGTGACAGTAGCACTGATGGGCACTCAAAGGTGGCATTGATATGCTGGCACTGATAGGTGCAACTGATGGGCAGGCAGTGGCAATTAAAAGATGAGAGAGACAATCAATAACAGTCAAAGTTCAAACTTTCTTGAGTAAAGTGCTGCGACTCCCATCTTGGTACACCCTGCACTCGGCCTCAGTAAGCTAGCAGTTAGAAAACAGCAGCGGACATCTTGTTACACCCAGCAAATATAGTTAGTGAACTACATGGGCTGGGTGTAACAAGATGTCCGCTGCTGCCTTGTGACTGCTGGCTTACTGGGGCCGAGTGCAGGGTGTACCAAGATGAGCGTCACACTGTTCAATCTCTGACGGAGACCGGGGCTGTCACTTCCGCTGACGAATGTGGCTGCCTAGGTCACCGATTCTGACAGGTGCAAGTGCAACCCACACCACTGCCCCAGCCAGCTTACCTTCCACTGCTGCCAACCCAAGACTCATTCTCCGCTCCGCCCATTTACTTCCGGGAGCCGTCCCTTTTTACAAAATGTATCGGGTCAGGCATCCGGAGCATTTGCCCGAGTACAAGTACTCAGGCCGATACTAGTATCGGTGCAACTCTAAAGTGCAGGACTTCTTGTGTTGGGAAGATGGCAATGAGTGATAGAGGGGGAGGGGACACTCGTCCTATAATCCCCCTCATCACTGTCACTCCTATAAAAGACAGTTCTCGTTGTTTCCTCACTCTCTGACTAAGGTCCATGAATAAAGAAATGATCTGGTAGGAGATCAGAGGACCCATTTACTAGTTACCTTGAGGGGGGAATTGTAAGATCCTCAGAGACAAAGCTGCCTGATGTGGGCGGAGTCCTGGTTTAGGGGAACCAATCTGCTCATGTCTAGTAATAATCTTTGTATTTCTATTTTAGTAGATGGACGGGAGATGAGGAAAACCTCAGAGGATTGTCTCACTTTGTCTCCAGACTGTAAAGTAGAAGATGAGGACATCACACAGTATAGTCCAGGAGAAAACCCGACTACCTCAAATCTCCATCCGGCACCACACAGTGTAGATGGACCATCGTATTCCTCTTATCCTGAGGAACCTCAGACTGTGCGGGACGGTGCCGGACCATCGTATTCCTCTTATCCTGAGGAACCTCAGACTGTGAGGGACGGTGCCGTCCTTCCAACAGATAAGAGGTTTTCCTGTGCCGAGTGCGGGAAATGTTTCCATTCTAAATCAAAACTTAATGTGCATAAAAGATCTCACACAGGAGAGAAGCCGTATTCCTGTGCTGAGTGCGGGAAATGTTTTTCACAAAAGTTCAATCTTTACACACATCAGATATCTCACACGGGGCAAAAGCCATATTCCTGTTCTCAGTGTGGGAAATGTTTTTCACAAAAGTCTAGTCTTTGCACACATCAGAAATCTCACTTGGGGGAGAAGCCGTATTCCTGCTCTGAGTGCGGAAAATGTTTTTTACAGAAGTCCAGTCTTTACAAACATCAAAGATCTCACTCGGGGGAGAAGCCGTATTCTTGTCCTGAGTGCGGGAAATGTTTTTCAGACAAGTCCACTCTTTATAGACATCAGCGATCTCACACGGGGGAAAAGCCGTATTCCTGTCCTGAGTGCGGGAAATGTTTTTCACAGAAATCCAATCTTTACACACATCAGAAATTGCACATACGGGAAAAGCAACGTTCCTGTCCTGAGTGAGGGAAATGTTCCCCACTGAAGTCCTGTCTTCCTGTACATCAGGGGTCCCACACAACCCTCGAGGTGTATTAGTGCCTTGAGTGTGGGAAATGTCTTCTATATGAATGTTGCTGGACATCACAGCTCTCATGTGGGGAAGAAGCACACCCTGATGTACACCTCAGATATACTCCATGGCTGATCTTCCTCATGTAAGAAACACTTCATAAGGAGATCAGAGATCACCAAAGACATGGATGAAGTGTTGTACCGTGTTGGCCATTGATAGCAGGAGAAAAATAAAAATGGAGTCATTACCTTTCATTGGAGTACATTTTGTGGTGTAAGATTTCACAAACACTTAGAGGTCTGTTTAGAAAAAAAAAAAACATTGAATGAATGTGACACACATTTGCCCAGACATGACAAATCTATTTTTTTCATACATTGATTTCCTATGATAATTGACTCCATCTAGTGACCATAATGCTGTATGATGTTCTTTTTATTGTTGAAGGTATTTTAAGAAAACTACCTCATTATTACCACTAAATTGGAGCTGATGATCATAGGATATCACTGTGTTAAATATTTGCCTGAATATATCACAGCTGGGAAAATGCTTGTCACATTTGTCCAACATTTTCTATAAGTAGACCCCTGAGTTTCCTCTGTCAGACATGGTTTCATACTGATGACTGAGATCATAGTCATGGACTTATTAATGTACACGGCACCCAGAGGCGTAGCTCGAAGCTTGTGGGCCCCGATGCAAAAGTTGACCTGGCCCCCCCACTACCACCTGCCGCCTCCACCAAGCGCCAAGATACTCCAAGTGGCTCAACATTTATTTTCGATTTTTATTTACATATTGAGAGGGTAATTGAAAAGAATTGGAGAGGTATGTCAAAATGTGGTCAATTTCTCCAAAATCTTTTGAATACCATAGAGCAGGGATAGACAAGCTTTGAGAGGTGCAGATCTACCTGCAGATGAACACCGGTGTCAGTCAGTAGAGCAGTGGATGGTGTCAGTAAAGCAGTGGATGGTGGCAGTAGGGCAGTGGATGGTGGCAGTAGGGCAGTGGATGGTGTCAGACAGTAGATCAGCGGATGGTGGCAGTAGGGCAGTGGAAGGTGTCAGTCAGTAGAGCAGTGGATGGTGTCAGTCAGGAGAGCAGTGGATGGTGGCAGTAGGGCTGTGGATAGTGTCAGACAGTAGATCAGTGGATGGTGGCAGTAGGGCAGTGGATGGTGGCAGTAGGGCAGTGGATGTCAGTCAGTAGAGCAGTGGATGTCAGTCAGTAGAGCAGTGGATGGTGTCAGTAAAGCAGTGGATGGTGTCAGTAAAGCAGTGGATGGTGTCAGACAGTAGGGCAGTGGATGGTGGCAGTAGAGCAGTGGATGGTGGCAGTCAGTAGAGCAGTGGATGGTGTCAGTAGGGCAGTGGACAGTGTCAGACAGTAGAGCAGTGGATGGTGGCAGTAGGGCAGTGGATGATGGCAGTAGAGCAGTGGATGGTGTCAGACAGTAGGGCAGTGGATGGTGTCAGACAGTAGGGCAGTGGATGGTGGCAGTAGAGCAGTGGATGGTGGCAGTCAGTAGAGCAGTGGATGGTGTCAGTAGGGCAGTGGACAGTGTCAGACAGTAGAGCAGTGGATGGTGGCAGTAGGGCAGTGGATGATGGCAGTAGAGCAGTGGATGGTGTCAGACAGTAGGGCAGTGGATGGTGTCAGACAGTAGGGCAGTGGATGGTGGCAGTAGAGCAGTGGATGGTGGCAGTCAGTAGAGCATTGGATGGTGTCAGTAGGGCAGTGGACAGTGTCAGACAGTAGAGCAGTGGATGGTGGCAGTAGGGCAGTGGATGATGGCAGTAGAGCAGTGGATGGTGGCAGTCAGTAGAGCAGTGGATGGTGGCAGTAGAGCAGTGGATGGTGGCAGTAGAGCAGTGGATGGTGGCAGTAGGGCAGTCGATGGGGGCAGTAGAGCAGTGGATGGTGGCAGTAGGGCAGTGGATGGTGGCAGTAGGGCAGTGGATGGTGGCAGTAGGGCAGTCGATGGTGTCAGTAGGGCAGTTGATGGTGGCAGTAGAGCAGTGGACGGTGTCAGTAGGGCAGTGGATGGTGGCAGTAGGGCAGTGGATGGTGGCAGTAGGGCAGTGGACAGTGTCAGTAGGGCAGTGGACAGTGTCAGTAGGGCAGTGGACGGTGTCAGTAGGGCAGTGGATGGTGTCAGACAGTAGAGCAGTGGACGGTGTCAGTAGGGCAGTGGATGGTGTCAGACAGTAGAGCAGTGGATGGTGTCAGTAGGGCAGTGGATGGTGTCAGTAGGGCAGTGGATGGTGGCAGTAGGGCAGTGGACAGTGTCAGTAGGGCAGTGGACGGTGTCAGTAGGGCAGTGGATGGTGTCAGACAGTAGAGCAGTGGATGGTGGCAGTAGGGCAGTGGATGGTGTCAGTAGGGCAGTGGATGGTGGCAGTAGGGCAGTGGACGGTGTCAGTAGGGCAGTGGACGGTGTCAGTAGGGCAGTGGATGGTGTCAGACAGTAGAGCAGTGGATGGTGGCAGTAGGGCAGTGGATAAAGAGAATATGATTACTTATGCGCTAACCAATACCAACTAATATGACAAAAAACAGCCAAGGGCAGTTGCCGACACTATAATGTGTCCCCACACTTACTAAAAATAAAAAGTGTAAAAATACATAACACAAAAAAACTTATTGTGTACTAAATCAAAACCCCAGTGCTGCAAGAGGTTCAGATGAATGTACAAATAAGCAAATAATGTAAGGAACATCAATAACAGAGATCATTAATACTCTACTGGATATTACAACTAAAAACACCAGTGTCCTTGGCGAGAATCTTCTGTCTCACTACTGAATCAACCTCCTCATCTGTCCTAACACTGAACCCATCTGCCCCACCAATGTAACCCGCTTTCTCATCTGCCCCACCAATACACCTCCTTTCACATCTGCCCCACTGCTTTATGCCCCCTGCTTTTCTTCCCCAACAATGTACCTCCTGCACATCTGTCTCACCCCTGGTCTCCTGCCCCACCTCTGTACCCCCCTGGTCTTCTGCCCCACCACTGTAAAGCATGCTAGGACTTGTAGCCCTTTCACAGGCTGTAATGCTCCTGCAGAGCATAGTGGGACTTTTAGTTCTATCATAGGCTGCAATGAAAGTGCAGAGCAAGCTGGGACTTGTAGTTCTATCACAGGCTGCAAGAGAGGGGCAGAGCATACTGGGACTTGTAGTTCTATCATAGGCTGCCAGAGAGGCACAGAGCATGCTGGGACTTGTAGTTCTAGCGCAGTCACCCTGTAACCTATACTACAAGGAAAGTGCAGAGCATTCATGCTGGGACCTGTAGTTCTATCCCATGCTGCAATAGAGGAGCAAGGCATGCTGAAGCTTCTAGTCCTATCACAGGCTGCAATGATCCTGCAGAGCATAGTGGGACTTTTAGTTCTATCACAGGCTGCAAGAGAGGTGCACAGCATGCTGGGACTTGTAGTTCTAGCCCAGTCACACAGGAATCTAGGCTATAACAAATTTGCAGATAATTCATGCTGGGACCTGTAGCTCTTTCACAGGCTACAATAGAGGAGCAAGGCATGCTGAAACTTCTAGTCCTTTCACAGGCTGCAATGGAGGTGCACAACATGCTGGGACCTGTAGTCCTATCCCAGGCTGCAATGGAGGTGCACAACATGCTGGGACCTGTAGTCCTATCCCAGGCTGCACTGTATGTACATTGTTTTAGTTTCCTCCTTCCCAATCCCAGCCACTCTCTCCCCCTCCCTGTCTATCTATAAAGCATGGAAAAGTTTCTACAGTCTACAGACCTGAAGTCAGCGCGTGTTCCTGCTCCCCTTCCTCTTGTCTGTATACAGAGCTGAATGAGAAGGAGGAGGGGAGGAGACAGCTTTGTTCTGCTGTGTGTGTGAGACAGGCTGCAGGCACGGGAGACATGCATCTGCACATCTGAAGCGTGTAAGGTGATGTGAAGGCGGGCCAATAGCAAGGTGCGGTAGCCTCGGTGTTGGGCTTGGAAGCATGTGAGGTGATGTGAAGGCGGACTGTGTGTGTGAGAACAAGGTTAGAAGAGCATATATAAAAAATGTGATGTTCGTACAAAATAATAGGATTTTTATAACAGCTTACCTGTAAAATCCTTTTCTTGGAGTACATCACGGGACACAGAGCGACATAGTCATTACTAATGGGTTATATAGATACCTTCAGGTGCTGGCACTGGCAACTTCCAAAACCGGAAGTACCCTCCCCTATATAAGCCCCTCCCATCCGGGAGCACCTCAGTTTTGTAGCAAAGCAATAAGTGTCCCTAAAGAGGGGTGGGAGCTCTGTGTCCCGTGATGTACTCCAAGAAAAGGATTTTACAGGTAAGCTGTTATAAAAATCCTATTTTCTTTCTCGTACATCACGGGACACAGAGCGACATAGTCATTACTAATGGGATGTCCTAAAGCAATGCCCAACGAGGGGGGGGATACACCATACATAAGCTGAGCGCTATCAGACATAAGGATCTTTTGCGGCCTGCAACACACTGCGCCCAAAGGCGACATCCTCCTGACTTCTAACGTCCACCTGGTAGAACCTAGTAAACGTGTGTACTGAAGACCATGTTGCGGCCTTACAGATTTGAGCCAGGGAGGCCTGGTGATGCACTGCCCATGAAGTTCCAACTGCTCTCGTGGGGTGCGCTCTAACTTTGAACGGAGGCGGTCTCCTTCTCAAGCCATAGGCTTGCATTATGACCTTTCGAATCCACTTGGCTAAAGTAGATTTTGACGCTGCCTGACCCCTTCTGGGGCCTTCCGGCAGAATAAACAAAGTATCCGTTCTGCGAATCTGAGCAGTGGCTTTTAGATAAGCTTTAACTGCTCTTACTACATCCAAAGAATGCAATAACTTTTCCTCTACCGAAGTAGGTTTGGGGAAAAAAGAAGGAAGAACCACATCTTGGTTCAAATGAAACCTCGATACCACCTTAGGAAGAAAGGCTGGATGAGGGCGTAACACTACTCTATCCTTATGGATAACCAGATATGGCTCCTTACAGGACTTTTTTTTAATGTCCTGCCAGCGCACCGCCTCAGTGTGAAAGCACTCAGGCTTTCACACTGAGACTGCAGGGGAGCTGTTTTGCAGCCATTTTTACAGGTGCTATTTTTAGCCCAAAAGTGCCTGAAAAACACCCCAGTGTGAAAGGGGTCCAACTGTTAGTTTTTTTTTTTTCCCCTTCATCGGCCTAACATATCGGCCCAAAAAAATCGGCATCATATATCGGCCATCGGCCACAGCGATTTCTAAATATCGGCATCGGCATCGGCCAGAGAAAAACCCATATCGGTCGACCTCTAGACGTAACACTACTCTGTCCTTATGGATAACCAGATATGGCTCCTTACAGGACATAGCTGCTAATTCCGACACTCTTTTAGCCGAACAAATGGCTACTAGAAAAATCAATTTCCTGGTGAGAAGAACCAAAGAAATATGCTGTAATGGTTCAAATGGTTGTTTCTGTAGAACCGACAGAACCAAGTTTAGATCCCATGGACATATGGGAATATTAACCGGAGGACTAATACGCATCACTCCTTGTATAAAGGCTTTGACTAGTGAATGCGAAGCCAAGGGCCTTTGAAAAAATATTGACAAGGCCGAAATCTGACCCTTGATAGTACTCAAGGCAAGCTTCCTATCTACAGCCCATTGTAGGAAGTCCAGAATCCTACCTATTACGTATTTACGTGGATGCCATTTCTTGGCCTCACACCAGGCGATGTACGCCTTCCAGATACTATAGTAGATCTGCCTGGATACCGGCTTCCTGGCATTGATCATGGTAGATACCACAGAATTAGAGAGCCCTCTCTTTTTTAGAATGTGGGCTTCAATAGCCAGGCCGTCAAACCTAGGGCTGGTAAGGAAGGGTGGTATATCGGTCCTTGCGAAAGCAGGTCCGGACGACGTGGGAGAGTCCAAGGACTCCCCACTGACATTTTACAATCTCCGCGTACCACGCTCTTCGGGGCCACGCTGGAGCCACCAGAATCACTGGTTTCTTTTCTACCCTGATTCTGCGGAGTAATGGAGGTAACCATTGTGGCGGTGTGAATGCATATATCAGCTTGAACTGATCCCAAGGGAACACTAGGGCATCCGAGCCGCAAGCTAGGGGATCCCTTGTCCGAGAGACAAACCTGTCCACCTTTGCGTTGAATCTGGATGCTAGAAGATCTACATCCGATGTTCCCCACCGCTGACATATTGTCCAGAAAACCTCGGGGTGAAGGGACCCTTCCTCTGGGCATAATTGCTGGCGACTTAGAAAGTCCGCCTTCCAATTCTCCACTCCTGGAATGAATACCGCAGATATGGCTGGGACATATCTTTCTGCCCATTTCAGGATGTAATTTACTTCCCTCTGGGCTGCACGACTCCTGGTGCCCCCCTGATGATTGATATATGCCACTGCTGTGGCATTGTCTGATTGAATTCTGACAGGGGACCCTTGGAGTTTGGATGTCCATGCTACTAGGGCATACCGGGCTGCTCGTATCTCTAAGAGATTGATGGGCAGGGCCTTTTCTGCATCCGACCATCTGCCCTGGAGAGACTATTGCTCCAGTACTGCTCCCCAGCCTATAAGGCTGGCATCTGTAGTGACCACCTTCCAAGAAATCGGACTGAAGGATTTCCCTTTTTCCAGATTCTGGGGAACCAACCACCAACGGAGGCTCTTGCGAACGGAAGGGGACAAGGACATTGTAAGTCTAGGGCCTGAACTTTTTTGTTCCAGGCTGACAGTATGGCCCCTTGCAAATTCTTTGAATGGAATTGACCGTAGGGTACTGCTTCGAATGATGCCACCATTTTTCCCAGCAGCCTCATGCACAGGCGTATGGACGGCTGTCTTTTTTGTACCCACTAAGTGGATCAAATCTTTCAAAGACAACACCTTTCCTCGAGGCAAGAATATTTTTCTCTGGCCTGAATCCAACCTTAGCCCCAAGTATTCCAGACTTTTGACTGGTTTTTAGGGCTGACTTGTCTCGGTTGATAATCCAACCGTGAGATTCCAGATACTTGATTGTCTTGTGAACGACCACGTCTAGTTTTTTCACTGAGTGGTCTATCAGCAACAAGTCATCTAGATATGCCATTATCATTACACCTTGTGTTCTTAGATTGGCCAATAAAGGGCCAGAATTTTTGTAAACACTCGTGGTGCTGTGGCCAAACCGAAGGGTAAGGCTCTGAACTGAAAATGGCGCCCTTCTACTGCAAAGCGTAGAAATTTTTGGTGGACTGGAAAGATGGGAATGTGCAAATAAGCATCTTTGATGTCGATCGTGGCTAACCAATCCTCCCCTTGTAGGGCAGTGGCCACCGATCGGATCGACTCCATCGGAAAGTCCTGATATACAGGAATTTGTATAGCCCTTTTAGAATTAATATGGGCCTCCCGTCCGCGTTTGCTTCGGGACTGTAAAGAGGTTTGAGTAAAACCCGAACCCTCATTCTTCCAGGGGAACCTCCATAATTACTCCTTGGAGCAATAGTTGTTCTAGTGCCAACAGGAGGGACTCTCTCTTCCAGGGATCCCTTGGCACGTTTGACCTCAAAAATGGGAAGGAGGAGAGTCTTTTAACTCCAAACTGTATCCCAAACATACTGCGGAGAGCACCTATCTGTCTTGATCGTGTCCCGCCAGGTCTCTTGCGAACAACTGGAGTCCTCCCCCCACCCGACTGAGTGGGGGCAACCCTTCAATGAATTTAACTTTGGGGGAGGTTTTGTACCTCCCCTGACCCAGGGTTTCTCATTACCCTGCTATTGTCCCTGTTTTTTTACCCCCGGGAATTGACCGAGGAGGCCGTCGGAACTGTTACACAGCCGATGCCCCAGGGACTGGAGAAGCAGGCCTCTTAAAGAGGGACCTCTAACTCTGTTTTTAACCGGCAAGAGCGTATTTTTACCGCTGGAAATTTTCTGGATATATTTGTCCAGGTTTTCCCTGAATAAGAGTTCACCATGAAATGGGACGCTAACCAGCCATTCTTTACAGGGAGCTTCAGCAGACCAGTTTTTGAGCCATAGAAGCCTACGCATATGTACTATAGACAGCGTAAGGCGGGAGGCCTGATGGACTGAATCCTTTATGGCATCAACCGCAAAGCCTAAGGCTCTAGGTAGATCAGCTAGGGCAAGGCCTGCTGATCTGTCAAGTCCCTCAAGACCTGTTTCAACTGATCCTTCACTGCTTAGCAGACCTCACTGCTGGTTGTGTCACCAAGCTTGCTGTAGAAAGAAGCAGACTTTCATAAGGACTCCAATCTTTTATCTATTGGGTTCTTGAACATTTGGACATTATCCATTGGATATGTCAGTGATTTATACATACAAGAGATGGCTGTGTCCACTGTAGGGACCTTCCATTTTTTGATGAACTTATCCTCCATGGGATAGACCACCGGAAATCTCTTGGGGGAATAAATATTTTCTCAGGACGTTCCCAATCCTGGTAAATGAGCCCTTTCAGTAAAGGGTGAAGTGGAAAAGAACAGACAGTCTGGGGGCTTCTAGCGACCCCAACGAGGATACAGTAGTGGTTGATGGTTCCGCAAGGTGCATTTTTAAATGCTGATCGGACCATGTTAGTCAGAGACTGAACCCATAATCTTTCAGCTTGAGATGCTGAGAAAAGGTTCCCCCACTGTTGATTCCTCTATAACAGAATCAACCTTATCCTGATCCCCTTCAGGCAGGTCGATCCCTGTATGGGACTGTTGCTCTGCTAACAGGCACTCTGAAAGAGGAGACGGAGATCGGGCGTGCTTTCCCTGACAGGGAGGCAGTGATCAATGTTGACAATCTCTCTCTAATCCTCCCAGAGCTGAGGAAAAAAACCTCCTCTGTTACATACACAGGAGCAGGTGAACTGAGGACAGCCACAGTACCAAGTACCCCTGCGGGGTCTCTACGGTCACTTACCTCTGAACTTCAGGGGAGACTGGTGCAGCAGAAGCATGCCCAAGATCCTCAGAGCCCGATGAGACCCCCTTCGCTTCCTGGAAGATTCAGTTCCGGAGCTTCTGGATGGCATATTCCTAAGCCTAAAGCTGAGGTATTCCAGCCGTAATACACCACTTTTACTGAGAATAGTCTAGCACAATTGCTGCTATATCACAGTTGGTGTCTACTAAAGTGCCTTTCTAGGGGATGCCTGCATCAACCGCCTCTGTGTGCCTTTATACTGTTGCTAGCTCTGTCTGTGCACTTCAATAGCCAGCTATAATGTGCTTTAAAACACGCTGGACGCCCGCACATGCGCAGTAGCGCCGCGGCGCACACCTGAGCGTCATCCACCCGCTCCGCCCCTTTTTCCAGATCGCCTCTATATATAGAGGCGCGCGGGCACGTGCGCCTTTTTTGAAAACAATAAGGAGCTAGATGGGAGCCAGGGTCCCTTTGCCGCAGGGCCCGGGGATGGATGAGCGCAGCAACAGGGCAGAGGAGACAGCTTCCCAGCAGAGAACATACCAACTGCCTGGATTTGATTCTGGAAGAAAAAAATCCACATTACAAGAAAAAGAGCCATAGCGACCTCTAGTGTCTAACACAGGTACCGCGGTCTTACATTTTTTTTTTATTTTTTTTTTCCTTGCCTACTATTAATTTTTTTTAAATTTTCTCAGTAGTAACAGACATACACAGAATATTAGCGGGAATACCTTAGGTAACAGGCAGAAAGACAAAATAGGCTTGGGGGTCCCTCAATAGAACCAAGTTCCCGAGGGCCCCCACTTACCTTTTCCTCGCCGCAGGACTCTGTTTGGTCCACAGAAGCCCAAACTTCACCTATCACGGCAGGCATTGTAATCAAACCTTCAGGGACCGGGTTCCCAAGGATTCCACTCCCCTGGACCTGTATAGCACCCTGCACAGAAAACATCTTGGTCGTGGGTATGACCAGAGCTCTGGATCCCAGGGTCCAGCCCTCCTAAGAGAGGCATTACAGGCAAAACCTTGCTCTTCTCTGCAAGGCCCGGGTACCGACCGTTTAGCTATGAAGCTTTTTTGGTCGGATCCGGAATAGCTTACTGAGGCCCAAAAGAACCTGTACGCAAGCTCAGTGAAAAACACATGTTACTTCTTGGCCAACACCTTAGACACTGGCAAAAAACTGAGGTGCTCCCGGATGGGAGGGGCTTATATAGGGGAGGGTACTTCCGGTTTTGGAAGTTGCCAGTGCCAGCACCTGAAGGTATCTATATAACCCATTAGTAATGACTATGTCGCTCTGTGTCCCGTGATGTACGAGAAAGAAAAATGAATTATGACAGTGGTGAAGTCCAATAGTGACTGGAAATCAAGTGTTCCAATATAATCAATCAGTGTACAATCCTTCAATAAATAGTTCCAATATAGTGATTGATTCTCAGTGTAAAAGTTCCCAGATAGTCTATGCGCCGCCACCAACACCTCAGTGCTCACAGAACTCCCACCTCATATCCACAGAACATAAGCCTTGAATGCAAATTCAATAGAAATAGGCTGATCCCTCCTCCTAGAATCTCCTCTGCAAAATCCTCACTCAGAAGATCCAGGCTTACATGTGGGGGTGAAATAAACAGACAACCCTCCAATAGTAAGATAACATTCCAAAACCATTTCTTTATCGTACACCACGGGACACAGAGCTAGTCATTACATAATGGGTTAAGGGTCACCAGCGGTGATTGGACACTGGCACAACCAATGGAAGACAGTTCCCCTCCATATAACCCCTCCCATCAGGGAAGTACCTCAGTTTTTTCGCCAGTGTCGAAAGGTGTTGGACGCGTTAGGAGGTGCTAAAGGAAAGCTCTACCAAAGAGACCCTCTGGGGGTAAAAGAGCTATGCTTTCGGATCCATCCAAGACGCCTACAAATGAGCTGAATCTGGATGGGATCCGGGCCTCATACATGAGGCGTCGCCTGTAATGTCTCTCTTCGGAGGACTGGGCTCTAAGATCCAGCACTTTTGCTATTTCGCTATAAAGTCCTGGTAAGAGTCTTGTACAAGGCCCAGGGGAGAGGTATCCTTTAAATAGGAACCCATATCCCTGAAGGTTGGCACACATAGCCCACCGTGAAGGGTGAAGTTTGGTATCTGTCTGAAATCTTTCAGCAGAAAAACCTGCGGCGTGGATAAGGTGATATTAGAAGGTCCATAACTAGATTGGGACCTTTTTCAAAAAGTGGATGTCTTCTTTTTTTCCACCACTGGGGGGAGTAAAGAGCTGAATATACTCACCTCACTCTGTTCAGTGTCGGCTTCGGCGAAGTACACTGCTCGTCACCTCCGCTGCTGAGCTTGCTGGGGCACCCCGATCCTCCTTTCGGTGGCCGACCAGACACCTGCAGATGCAGGTAAGTGGGAACAAGGGCTGATGAGAGTCCTCTCTCACTATGGCCACCGCCATAGCGCTAAGGGCCGCGCGCGCGAGCGCGCTTTATCGGAGGGGGGGGGGCGAAGGCGTGCGCGGGCACGTGGCGCGCGCAGGCACAGAAACTGCGCCAAATTTAAAAGACTGTCAGTGTGAGAAGCACTGCAGCAGCAAGCAAGCTCGTTAGTTCTCTTGTTCCTGGCAGAGAAACACAGCAGCTATACAGGGACGTAAGACTCCATGAGGTTGGATTGGGTACTTCCTAGAAGACATCCATGTTATGCATAGTTATGTGTTAAAAGTTGCATACTTAATGTATTTGCTAAACTGAACACGGTAGTATATGCATTTAGGTACCTTGTATTTTGTCTAAACAGTAAGCCTTCCAGGGGAAGTAATGCAGACAAAAAGAGATAAGAAAGCACCACCGCCTGAGAGGAGGCTCTAACTGTGCTGACTCGGTACCTTTCTCTCCTGTGTTGCCAAATGCACCTGTACAGGATGAGCCATTACCTCTGTCAGGTATGGCGGCTTCCCCAGTGAAGCCTGGGCCTGTATATGTCACTGAGGACACTTTATCAGCTGCCCTAAATAATCTGGAGGAAAAAATTGCTACCTTAATCGCTAAGTCCTCTAAAAAGGGACAATAAGCGAAGCAGGTCTCTTCCAGTATTGGACCTCCCTTCAGAAGTACCTGAGGGAGGAGGATGAGGAGGAGGAGGCTACATCAGCAGAGGATGAGGAGCCAGATTTTAAGGTCACAGGTACAATGCTATAGCAGTGCATTTAAGTTAACCTCTGCGGAGGTAACGGAATTACCTGTCTCCTCCCTAGGGTCATTAAGATCCCTGCAAGGTGCATGCTCCTTCCCGGTTCATCCGTTACTAGAGGATCTAATATACGCAAACTGGCAACATCCAGATAAGCGTTTCTCACCTCCAAAAAGGTTTAACATTCTTTATCCTATGGGGATTTTTTTTTTTAAAGAAATGGAGCCTGCCTGCGGTAGATGCGGCTATTTCTTGTGTAAATAAAAACCTGACATGTCCGGTGGATAATGTACAAGGGTTTAAAAGATCCTTCTGAGAGGAAGTTGAAATCCTCCTTCCTTTTGGCCGGCTCAATTACCCAACCTGCAGTAGCAGCAGTCGGTATGTGTCAGGTCATCAGCCAACAGGTAAAGCAGGGGCTGAAGGAACTGCCTTCAGAGCAGGCTTGAAATTGGGAAAATTTGCCTAAAGCCTTATGCTTCACAGTGGATGCCATGAGAGATTCTATCATACAGGCATCACGCCTTACACTCCAGCTGGTACAGATGCGCAGAGTACTTTGACTTAAGCATTGGTCAGCGGAAACCCCATGCAAAAAGCTGTTGGCAAGTTCCCGTTCCATGGCGAACGCCTATTTGGGGAAGATTTAGAAAAATATATACAAAAGATATCAAGTGGTAAAACGACTTTTACCTGAGAGAAAGAAAAACAAGAGACCTTGTTTTAAACGCTCTCTCTCCCCAGCTCCCGGGAAATCTGACTCCAACCAGTGGCGGCGGCCTGTTTTAGCCGCCCACAAAAGCCAAGGGGCAAGCTCAGAAGAACAAGAAGCCGTGGGGTGCAAGAGCTAATAAGCAAGCCCCCAAAACCTCTCAGTGAAGGGGCGCCCCCGCTCGGCCGAGTGGGAGGAAGGCTTTGTCAGTTCTCAGCGACTTGGCGGTCAGAAATCCAGGACAATTGGGTGGTATCCACAATATCCTCAGGGTACAAACTGGAATTTCGAGAGATCCCATCTTCTCAATTCCGAGGTTCAAGACTCTCCAAGGATCCACAAAAAAGAGAATCCTTCTTCAAAGGTTTGAATCACTTAATGGCTCAAGGGGTAGTTACAGACGTACCCCAAAAAGAGCGAGGTTCAGGTTTTTACTCAAACCTCTTTGTGATTCCAAAGCCAAATGGAGATGTCAGACCCATCCTGGATCTAAAATCCCTAAATCTGTTCCTGAACGTTCGCCATTTTCGAATGGAAACGATCCGATCCGTGGCCGCCACTTTAAAGGGCGGGGAATTCATGGCGCCCATAGATATCAAGGACGCACATTTACACATACCCATCCTCCCCGCTCACCAAAGATTCCTAAGGTTTGCGGTAGAAGATCGCCACTTTCAATTTGTGGCTCTGCCGTTTGGTGTAGCCACCGCGCCCATAGTATTCACAAAGGTGCTAGCTCCTCTGTTAGCAAACCTAAGAACACGGGGCAGTGCGGTAACAGCCTATCTGGACGATCTACTAGTAATAGATCAGTCAAAGGAGGGATTGGGTCACGCTGTACACACTACAGTAGGATACCTGGAGCATTTAGGATGGATTATAAATTTACAAAAATCCTCTCTCCAGGCCCAAAGAAGGATAGTGTACCTGGGCATGATCATAGATACAGCCCAAAACAGGGTATACCTGCCAGAACCGAAGATACAGTCTCTGAAAGACCTGATCCACAAGGTCAAAGCAAACAAGAGGCCGTCTATTCGCCTTTGCATGAGACTATTGGGAAAGATGGTAGCCTCCTTCGAGGCGGTCCCTTACGCCCAGTTTCATTCGAGACTACTTCAAGGCAATATTTTAGCTTCCTGGAACAGGAAGAGCCAAGCTCTGGATATACCCATGCGCCTGTCCTCACAAGTACGCCACAGCTTCGATTGGTGGCTAGAAGCCAGGAATTTACGGAAGGGAAAGTCCTTCCTCCCAGTGGCCTGGAAGGTGGTGTCTACGGATGCCAGCCTATCGGGCTGGGGTGCAGTATTCGAGGAGGCTTCTACCCAGGGACCTGGGCCAAGACTCAGGGGATCCTGCCCATCAATGTGCTAGAGATCCGGGCGGTATATCTAGCCCTCAAAACCTGGACATACAGGTTACAGGGCTACCCAGTTCGGGTTCAATCCGACAATGCTACTGCAGTAGCTTACATCAATCACCAAGGAGGCACCCGCAGTCGGGCAGCCCAAAGAGAGGTGAACCGGATCCTGGCATGGGCAGAAGAGCATGTACCTTGCCTTTCTGCAATCTTCATTCCAGGGATAGAAAATTGGCAAGCAGACTACCTGAGTCGTCAGCAGCTGCTACCAGGAGAGTGGTCTCTTCACCCCGAGATCTTTCAGGCCATATGTCTGAGATGGGGAAACCCAGATGTAGACCTGCTAGCTGCCAGGTTCAACAAGAAATTGGACAACTTTGTGTCCAGAACGAGAGATCCTCTAGCCTACGGGACAGACGCTCTAATAATACAGACGCTCTAATAACTCCATGGAATCAGTTCTCACTGATCTATGCATTCCCTCCGATCCCTCTTCTACAAAGACTGCTTCGCAGGATCAAGGAGGAGGGAATACCAGTAATCCTAGTGGCCCCAAACTGGCCCAGGAGGCCTTGGTACGCCGAGATTGTAAAAATGGCGATAGGAAGGCCCTGGAAGTTTCCACTTCGACACGACCTGCTGTCACAGGGTCCAGTATTCCACCCTTCCTTACAAAGGCTAAAGTTGACGGTCTGGCTGCTGAGACCCACATTTTTAAAAAGAGAGGGGTCTCTGGTCCGGCTCTTTCTACGCTCATTAATGCTAGAAAGCCAGCCTCCAGACTCATCTATCATAGAGTCTGGAGAGCATACGTTTCCTGGTGTGAATCCAGATGTTGGAATCCTCAGAAATATGAAATAAGTAGGATTCTTGCTTTTTGCCAGTTAGGAGTGGATATGAATTTAGCCCTTAGCACCATCAAAGGGCAAATATCGGCTCTATCAGTCTTCTTTCAGAGACCATTGGCATCTCACTCCCTAGTTCGGACATTCATTAAGGGGGTACTGAGGATAAATCCTCCAGTTAGGACTCCCTTGTGTCCATGGGATTTGAATTTGGTATTGTCAGTGTTGCAAAAGCAACCTTTTGAACCTATTCGCCATATTCCTTTAATTATATTGAGTAGGAAGTTGGCCTTTCTGATTGCTATAGCTTCTGCTAGGAGAGTATCAGAGCTAGCAGCTCTTTCTTGTAAAGAGCCTTATCTAATTTGTCACAAGGACAAAATCGTACTACGACCCCATCCGGCTTTCTACCTAAGGTGGTGTCGGCTTTTCACTTGAATCAAGACATTGTTCTGCCTTCCTTTTTTCCAAACCCGCGGACGGCGGGGGAAAAATTATTACACTCTCTAGATCTAGTGAGAGCAGTAAAGGTGTATCTGCAAGCAACCGCTCAGATACGTAAAACAGATATTTTGTTTATTTTACCAGATGGGCCCAAGAAGAGCCAAGCGGTATCAAAATCCACCATTTCCAGGTGGATTAGACAAGTAATTATTCAAGCCTATGGTTTAAAGAACAGGACTCCTCCTTTTCCTGTTAAGGCGCACTCTACCAGGGCGATAGGTGCTTCATGGGCAGTGCACCACCAGGCTTCGATGGCTCAGATCTGTAAAGCTGCAACTTGGTCTTCAGTCCATACATTTTCCAAATTCTATCAAATAGATGTGAAAGGACATGAGGATTCCGCCTTTGGGCGAAGTGTGCTGCAGGCAGCAGTATAGGGCTTCTGGTCCGCAAGCGGCCTGTTTTGATCTGTGTCTCCCCCCCTTCATATGAGCATTGCTCTGGGACGTCCCATTATGTAATGACTAGCTCTGTGTCCCGTGGTGTACGATAAAGAAAATAGGATTTTTATAACAGCTTACCTGTAAAATCCTTTTCTTGGAGTACACCACGGGACACAGAGGTCCCCCCCTTCTTATGGGAACCTTACTGCTTTGCTACAAAACTGAGGTACTTCCCTGATGGGAGGGGTTATATGGAGGGGAACTGTCTTCCATTGGTTGTGCCAGTGTCCAATCACCGCTGGTGACCCTTAACCCATTATGTAATGACTAGCTCTGTGTCCCGTGGTGTACTCCAAGAAAAGGATTTTACAGGTAAGCTGTTATAAAAATCCTATTTTAATTTACTTTCAAAATATTTTATTTTCTGAAAAAGACAGGAGCAGAGAAACTCTCACAAATGGCAAAAAAAAAAAAAAAAGAAGGAAGAAACATTGAGTATACAATAGGGATAAGTTGGGTGGAAAACAAGTGGTACTAGAAAGCACAATATAACAGAAACTTGTCTAACAGTCCGAGTAAAGAGGGAAATTGACTATCAAACTATAAAAGTGCAAAAACTTTCTTGTGCATATACCCTCCTGTGCTGAGGAAGCTGATATAGGTTCTGGGGTTACAGGGAAGGGCCAGAACCAGGTAGGAGCCGAGGAGTAGGAGGAACCGCCTCCCCTCCGGCACCCCTAATAGGATAATACTGTGCCGGAAGACAGGGCGTCCCCGCCCCCCGTGCCCCCCCACCAGATGCTGTAGTGTACTAGGGCCACACCCCAGTGGGATCCCCACAATAAATGGAGAGGTTCCCAGAGTAGGAGAAAGAAAAGCAAGGAAGGAAAAAGAGTGAAGAGTAGGGAGGGGTAGAGATATTAAGGTAGATTCATTCACCTGCGTGTTGGTTTGAAGATTCCTGGGGGTGAAGCATGCCCGGGGAGATAGAAATTCCCATGAATTGAGCCCATGGTTCCCATGAGTTCAAATTTGCGAACCAAATCTGAAATTATGCTAGCCAGCTTTTCTTGGGCCATAATCCAGGAGATTTTCTGTTTGGCCGCCTTTATAGAGACTCAAGCCTCGTACACACGACCGGTTTTCTCGTCAAGAAACGACAAGAAAACTGTTGGGAGAGCTTTCTTGCCGAGAAAACCGTTCGTGTGTATGGTTTTTCGTCGAGAAAACTGCCGGTAATCTCGACGAGAAAAATAGAGAACCTGCTCTCTATTTTCTCATCAGGATTCTCGTTTTTCTTGTCGGGATTCTCGTCGGCCTGTTTCCCGACGAGAAAACCGGTCGTGTGTATGCTTTTCCGAGTCTTAAAAAATCGTGCATGCTCAGAATCAAGTATAAGTCGGGAGCGCTCCTTCTGGTAAAACTAGCGTTCAGAATGGAGATAGCACATTCGTCACGCTAAAACAAACTGAAAGCACGAAGACTGAAAAGCGCAAATCGTCTCTCCCCAAACTTTTACTAACACGCGGTAACACGAGATCAGCAAAAGCAGCCCAAGGGGTGGCGTCATTGGAATCGTACTTCCCCTTTATACTGCTGTCGTACGTGTTGTACGCCACCACGCTTTACAACGACAAGATTTGGAATTGACAGTGTGTATGCAAGGAAAGCTTGACAAGAATCTTGTCGAGAAAAACGTTTTTTTTTTTTACGACGAGATTCTCGGTCGTGTGTACGAGGCTTAAGGGTTGTTTCCAGGCCTTAGCAAGGGTTAATTTGGCCCAAACCATTTAATTTAAAAGACAAAATATGCTTACATCTAATCCAGTGTTTCTCAACTCCAGTCCTCAAGGCGCCCCAACAGGTCAGGTTTTTAGGATTTCCCTCAGATGAAACGGCTGTGGTAAATACTAAGGCAGTGAAACTGATCAAATCACCTGTTCAAAATAATGGAAAGCCTGAAAACATGACCTGTTGGGGCACCTTAACCACTTCCCGCCCAGTCAATAGGAGATTGACGTCCGGGAAGTGGTTCTGTTATCCACACTGGACGTCTATTGACGTCCTGCAGGATAACAGCCGCCGCGCGTCCGGGGGGGCGCGCATCGCGGCGATCGGTGGAGCGGTGTGTCAGTCTGACCCACCGCTACACTGATCTTGGTAAAGAGCCTCCGGCGGAGGCTTTTTACCACGTGATCAGCCGTGTCCAATCACGGCTGATCACGATGTAAACAGGAAGAGCCGTTGATCGGCTCTTCCTCACTCGCGTCTGACAGACGTGAGGAGAGCCGATCGGCGGCTCTCCTGACAGGGGGGGTTCGCGCTGATTGTTTATCAGCACAGCCCCCCCTCGGATACCCACACTAGACCACCAGGATGCCGCCCAGGACCACCAGGGAAGTCCCAAGCATGTGGATGGCCAGGTAAGTCCCCCATGGCCATCCACATGTACAAAAACATAAACAACATATGCCAATCAGTGCCAACAAATGGGCACTGACTGGCACCATCATGGCACGACCACAATGTGTGGTGGCTGGCATTGCTGGGCATCAGTGTCATCAGTACCACCTACTAGTGTCCATCAGTGCCACCTATCAGTACCCATCCGTGCCGACCTATCAGTGCCCGTCCGTGCCACCTATCAGTGCCATCCATAAGTGCCCATCAGTGCCTCCTATGAGTGCCCATCAGTGCCGCCTATGAGTGCCCATCAGTGCCCCTATGAGTGCCCATCAGTGCCGCATACCAGTGCCACATATCAGTGCCCATCAGTGCTGCCTATCAGTGCCACCTCATCGGTGCCCATCAGTGTCGCCTTATCAGTGCCCGTCATTGAAGTAGAAAAGGTACTTATTTACAAAAAAAATGAACAGAAACAAAGAAAAACATAGTTTTTTTCAAACTTTTCGCTCTTTTTTTATTTGTTGTGCAAAAAATAAAAAATCGCAGAGGCGATCAAATACCACCGAAAGAAAGCTCTATTTGTGGGAACAAAATGATAAAAAATTTGTTTGGGTACAGTGTAGCATGACCGCACAATTGTCATTCAAATTGCGACAGCGCTGAAAGCTCAAAATTGGCTTGGGCAGGAAGGTGTATAAGTGCCTGGCATTGAAGTTGTTAAGGACTGAAGTTGAGAAACACCGATCTAATCACAAAAAAAAGCGTTCAAATCGATAAAAACATCATCAGCGTTTCTGCCTCTCATATCACTTCCGGTCCACAGCGTCCTACGGCCACGCCCTATGTGTTACGTCACGTGACTTCTTCAGGGAAACCAGATTGGCTGTTGACTCAATCTATTTATGTGCTAGGGACAGGAAGTGTCTAGGATGCCATTTTGTTAAAGATAACAAGAATAATAATACGGCGGCCATTTTCTCTGTTGCTAATGCAGTGATTTTCAGCGGTTGAATGGCCATTTTGCTGAAGATCATAACATAGCGGCCATTTTCCTATGGCCCTTTTGATGACTTGCATGAATTAAAGTAACATTAATAATTAAAGCTGATTTTATGTTTCGAAATTTAAATTATTAATATCTCAGAGGCAATTCAAAATGGAATATAGGGGAAATTGCAATAAATAAATCCACATCCTATGTGTATGAACATTAATGTTGAATTTATATCCTAAAAATGCAAGGAGCAGACCACAAAATTAAACTAAATGGAATTGATGTAAATCGGTTCTAATATTAATCTAACTCGAAAATAATTTATTTATAAATAATCATAGGACTAATTGATGATAATCTACTGAGCACACTGGAAATTAGATGTGAGCCTCACATGTTAGAGAGCATCAAATTAGATCAAAACATAAGTTGGTGATAGATTCACAATAAAAACAATCCTACAAATGATGATCCATGTGGCTCTATAATATACATGTGTATTAATAATTGCCAATGAAGCTGTTAAAGTGGATGTAAACTCGATTCATGAAATTTAAGCTGGGCACATATATCTGCAGTATTTTGATATCTCTCTTCAAAGAGCTAAGTCCCGTAGCTCTCTCCTGACCCGTTCCTCTGTTATCAGCCTGATAACTCCTGACAAATTTAGATAAAAGCAGCCTGACTTTTCTGTCAGGGGTGGTTGCTAAAATAGATTAGCAGGGAGCTGGCCCTGTTACAAAACACCTCTGAGAGTCTCTGCCTATGATGAGAGGGGGTGTGTGCCTTTCCTCCAATCAGCAATTTTATCTATCTTGGCTGTATGCCCAGACATCACACTCTGTGTTAAACAGAAAGAGAACATTTCCTAACACGATCTCAACTTTCTAAACAGTATATAAATGTTAAGACAGCAGATATACTGCTGTCCTATTGGCTCCTCCTTGCTCTGAAGAAGTTAGCTGTGATTGGCTAATGAAACGCGTCAGCATGACATCCATGGGATCGCAGCCCGTCGCAAGTGTGGTCTAAGAGGCAAAGGAGAGGTCACCCCAGAGGCTAACTGGAAGCAAGTGTACTATTATATACTACTATACTATTATTATATATGTACTATTATATATCCTGTAACTAATACTGTGTTTATCAGTTAAAGTGGTAGATCAGGGTTAACCGCTTGCCGACTGCCTAACGCACATATACATTGGCAGAATGGCACAGGCAGGCAAAGCAACATACAGGTACATTGCTTTGAATCTGCCGCCTAGCAGGCGCGTGCGCCCACCGTGGGCTCCGTGGCCGTGCCCGCGAGACCCTCGGACTCCATGTCCACTGGTGTCCCGCGATCGTGTCACGGAGAGGCAGAACGGGGGATGCCTTTTTAAACAAGGCATTTCCCTGTTCTGCCTAGTGACAGGACACTGATCTACTGCTCCCTGTAATCAGGAGCAGTGATCACTGTCGTGTCACTGGTAGCCCAGCCCCCTGACAGTTAGAATCACTCCCTAGGACACACTTAAACCCTTCACTGACAGTGTCATTTACACAGGAATCAGTGCATTTTTAGAGCACCGATCGCTGTATAAATGACAATGGTCCCAAAATAGTGTCAAAAGTGTTGGATGTGTCTGCCGCAATATCGCAGTCATGATAAAAAAAATTGCTGATCGCCACCATTACAAGTAAAAGAAAAAATTATAATAAAGATGCCACAAAACTATCCCCTATTTTGTAGGCGCTATAACTTTTGTGCAAACCAATCAATATACACTTATTGTGATTTTTTTTACCAAAAAGATGTAGAAGAATATGTATCGGCCTAAACTGAGGAAATTATAATTTTTTTATATATTTTTTGAGGATATTTATTAAAGCAAAAAATATTGTTTTTTTTTTCAAATCCATTTGGATTTCTTCTGAGTTAAAGTCCTAATTTTTTTACTTCCTCTCCATGATTTATTGTATCTTTCTATGCCCCAAAATTGTAAATATGCTGTATTTTTATTGTGGACTAATGCAAAATGCCTAGATACATTGTGCTTGGGAAATGCATTGATAATATTCTGTACATGTTCTTTGATTCTGTTTTTTAATGCTCTTTTTGTTCTCCCTACATATTGTAATTTACAAGAACATTCTAGGACATACACTCCTCCCTCAGAGTGACAACTAAAGAAGTCTTTAATAGGGTAAACACTTCCTGTACTGGTAACCTCAAACTCAGGATTTTTAACTTTTGGCATTTCTGTGTCGACATGCATAGCAATATTTGCATGAAAAAAACCTTTACCAGTTGAAAAGGTAAAATTATTCTAAAGCCACGTACACGCGACCGATTTTCTCGGCAAAAAACGACAAGAAAACTGTTGGGAGAGCTTTCTTGCAGAGAAAACCATTCGTGTGCATGGTTTCTCTTCGAGAAAACTGCCGGGAATCTCGACGAGAAAAATAGAGAACCTGCTCTCTATTTTCTCGTCAGGATTCTCGTTTTTTTCGCCGAGATTCCCGACGAGAAAACCGGTCGTGTGTATGCTTTTCCCGAGTCTTAAAAAATCACGCATGCTCAGAATCAAGTATAAGACGGGAAAGCTCCTTCTAGTAAAACTAGCGTTCGTAATGGAGATAGCACATTTGTCACGCTAAAACGAACTGAAAGCACGAAGACTGAAAAGCGCGAATCGTCTCTCCCCAAACTTTTACTAACACGCGGTAACACGAGATCAGCAAAAGCAGCCCAAGGGGTGGCGCCATTGAAATCGAACTTCCCCTTTATACTGCCGCTGTACGTGCTGTACGTGACCGCGCAGAACTACGAGATTTGGAATTGACAGTGTGTATGCAAGGAAAGCTTGACAAGAATCTCGTCGAGAAAAACAACGGGTTTTTTTACGACGAGATTCTCGGTCGTGTGTACGAGGCTTTAGGGGGTGGTTCAACAACATTTTTGATAACTAAATCTCTCAACATTGTTGCTAGTTTGTAAATAAAAGTGGGTTTATCCGGTAGAATACTATGCAAGTGTCTGTCACCTCTTAAAAGGGGAGTTCCAGCCTTTTTTATGTTTATTAAAAGTCAGCAGCTACAAAGTGTTGTGGTTGTGAACAAGCAAGCTATCGCTTGTGAAACGCGTCTACTATTGCCTCTTTCTGTCTGATCCTGTTGACAATAAAGATGACATCAAGATAAGTTGAAGTTCCAGTGTGCGACCAATTTCTTGTTTTATACAAAGTGTAGCTGCTGGCTTTTATTAAACAGACACTTACCTGTTCCACTGTCCAGCGACGCGGCCGCCCGGAGCTTCGCTCCTCTCCCCCCCCCTCTCCGCCGGCGCCTCCATTCTAACTGTGGGCACCCGGCCGTGACAGCTTTCGGCTTCACGCCCGGGCATTCACTGCGCATGCCCAAACGGCGCTGCGCTCCCTGAGTGGACAGGCAATCGCCTGGGACCTGTCACGTGTCCCAGGTGATCGCCTTCAGGGAGGAGCCGCATTAGGCAATATGACGAGTCACCTAAGCGGTCCCTGGGCGGAAGGAGGAAGTGGGACAGGAAGTCCCACTCCTACTGAATCCCCCACTCCCCCCCCCAAAAAAAAAATTACATGCCAAATGTGGCATGTAAGGGCGCGAGGAGTGGTTTAAGCGGAAGTTCCAATTTACATCAATTCCATTTTATTTCATTTTGTGGTCTGCTCCTTGTATTTTTAGGATATAAATTCAACATTCATTCAACTGTTAATTTATTGCTATATAATTTGTGTTAGTTATTTGCCATAAAGTTACATTTTGACACATAAAATCATCTTTAATTATTAATGTTACTTTTATTCATGCAAGTCATCAAATAGGCCATATGAAAATGGCCGCTATGTTATGATCTTCAGCAAAATGGCCATTCAACCGTTTACTTGATCCTCCATCATTGAAAATCACTGCATTAGCCACAAGTAAAATGGCGGCCGTATTATTATTCTCACTATATTCAACAAAATGGCGTCTGAGACCTTTCCTGTCCCTAGCACATAAATAGATTAAGTCAACAGCCAATCCGGTTTCCCTGAAGAAGTCACGTGACGTAACGTGCAGGACGTGGCCGTAGGACACAGCGGACCGGAAGTGATATGCGAGGCAGAAACGCTGAAGTTTTTATCAATTTGAATGCTTTTTATTGTGCTTAGATGTAAGCAGATTTTATCTTTTAAATTAAATGGTTTTGGAACGTTATCTTACTATTGGAGGGTTGTCTGTTTACTTCACCCCACATGTGGGACTGGATCTTCTGAGTGAGGATTTGCAGAGGAGATTCTAGGCAGAGGGATCAGCCTATTTCTATTGAATTTGCATTCAAGGCTTATGTTCTGTGGATATGAGGTGGGAGTTCTGTGAGCACTGAGGTGTTGGTGGCGGCGCATAGACTCTCTGGGAACTTTTATACTGAGGATCGATCACTATATTGGAACTATTTATTGAAGGATTGTACACTGATTATATTGAAACACTTGATTTCCTGTTACTATTGGACTTCACCACTGTCATAATTCATTTATTTTGTACTAACATCATATTGTTTAAATATGGTATATATATATGTATAGAGGATGGAAGAGGGCAAAACCACTTACTACTTTATTAGAACACTGAATTACTGTTGTTACTCTACCTCACTTAATTAGGAGGAACCGGCATGTGGTTACACTCTGCCTGGCAGTGAAAACACTTGTCCGATTTAACTGAAGATTACCAACACCATTAGAGTCCTTGCTGTCTACCAAGCCTCTTTGGATGTACTTTTATTTATTCCACTACAGAAAATCAACAAGTGAACCACCTTAAAGTCATCCAAAGTCTTATGCCTCGTACACACGACCGGTTTTCCCGGCAGGAAAACTGCCATGACAGTCTTTCGCCAGGAAAAACGGGCGTGTGTATGCTAAATCTCAGTTTTTCCGGCAGGAAAACCGCCGGGAATCCCAGCAGGAAAATAGAGAACATGTTCTCTATTTTCCTGCCGGGATTCCTGGCGGTTTTATTTTTTCGGCAGTGTTCAATGTTAAACACTGCGAGGCAGTGCCGAAGGAGCATACACATGGCCGGGATTCCCGACCAAAGCTCTCAATGGCAGTTTTCCTTTCGGGAAACCCAGCCGTGTGTAGGGGGAAAAAGCGACCGAGCAGGTTCTCGGTTTTCCCCCGGGATTCCCAGTGGACTTTTTACCACCGGGAATCCCAGTCGCGTGTACTAGGCATTACAGCACATATCTGTATTCAGGACTTTAGTTACTTACGTGTGGATTCAGGTTGGGGGTTAGGAGTCCCCTGAAAGCAGACAGGTTTAATCTCATAGATTTCTTCAGTAACTTTTGCTCTTTGTTCTCTGAATACATATTTGCTTACTACTCTATATTACTGTTATTGTTTGTTTCATTTTTCTTTAAGCAGGTTCACAGTAAATATACTTTCTGTGTTCATCATAACCTGTGTCCATTTACTGTGGTATTTACACTACATTGTTGCCAGGTGTACCAGTGGGGTTGAGTCTGTTCTTGGGGTTGAAGAGAAAGAGTAAGGAACCAACAATATTCAAGTGGCTCCTGCGGGGGTAGTGCTATAATTGTCTGAAGACTTTCCCAATTTCCTAAAGCCATAGTTTACCCTTCAGGATACCTGAGTGACAGGGTCTGGAAACTGGCTGGGTGTCCAGCCAACGGGGTCTGGAAACTGGCTGGGTGTCCAGCCAACGGGGTCTGGAAACTGGCTGGGTGTCCAGCCAACGGGGTCTGGAAACTGGCTGGGTGTCCAGCCAACGGGGTCTGGAAACTGGCTGGGTGTCCAGCCAACGGGGTCTGGAAACTGGCTGGGTGTCCAGCCAACGGGGTCTGGAAACTGGCTGGGTGTCCAGCCAACGGGGTCTGGAAACTGGCTGGGTGTCCAGCCAACGGGGTCTGGAAACTGGCTGGGTGTCCAGCCAACAGGGTCTGGAAACTGGCTGGGTGTCCAGCCAACAGGGTCTGGAAACTGGCTGGGTATTCCACAGATTAGATCCTTTAAAAAGGTGCTACATCCCAATGCTGGGATCCCATTGGCTATCTGAAGGTTTAGCACTAGACTCCCTAACCCATTCAAGTACCCTGACACCAGGGTGTCCCCATCTTAGTTAGTTACGAGTTTGGTTTCTAGAAACTGTGTTGCATTTTAATGACCACCTAGGTCTTTCCAAGGCACTGGTTACCCTTCCCAGGTCCCCTAACACATTTGTAGAAATTATGCCTGGCTCAGAGAAAAGTTCATATGGAACTCTGCCCTTCCCCAGAGGATCTCTACTACTGGAGCTGTTATAAGAAGTGCAGTTATGGAATTCAGAATGGGTGTCTAGACCACCAGGCTTTTGCACAATAGAAGCAAATGGCTGCAATAGGATCTCAGGCAAGGCAGCTCTGGGAATCCCTGACCAGATAGGTAACCCATGCCAGATATGCCACAAATGTTGTCAGGGTTTTTCTGATATGAAATTATAAATAATATGGATTCTTAATATGATATGCAAAATGCTGTACCAAAATTTCTCCACATACACCACTGTGGAAAATTCCCCAGTTGCCACCATTTTTCACATATCAGGACCCAGTCATATGGACCAGATTTGACATCAAGAAGGTAGGAGATATTGTGTGTAATGTAAAGCTTTATATTTCATTTTGCCAAATGCTCATCTGTTCTGCTATTTGCAATTTAGGTATGATAAAGTTTAAAACACAAAATCATAAGTTATAATATAATAAATAACTGTAGCGGGTATGTACTTTCCCGGGTGTAAATTTGAACTTGGCATAGACATCAGTGATGTGTAATTCCCTGCATCCCAGTAGGTGGCGCTGTCGCCCTGGGCTGGGGTTGAATCATTGCTGTGTGCCGTGCCTCCTTTTTGTCCTCCCTCGGCAGCGGTATGGTGGGGCGGGGAACCCGCCGTGCTTGCTGGGAGAGGGTATAGAGGGGGCCGGCCATCTTTGTCACGGGGTGGAGTCCCAGGCACCTTTCCATGTGGGTCCTCTAGGCGGCCTAGGCCTAGAGGACAGCCGGAGGTCGTGTTCCATCCCAGGCACCTTTAGCCTGGGGTGAGGTACTCGGATGGAGGTCTGGAGCTCAGTGCCAAACACTGAGTTCCGCGAGGGAAGGAGATCCTAGGGTACCCAGGGATTGGGTACCCGAATCCGGTAGGCGTAATGGACCGGGGGGAGCTCCTCACTCGAAGACCTGGTGCAGCATATTGCCAGTGACGGGTGAGTCTCTCGTCGGAGACCGCCTGGAAGGAAATCCCCCCTCACTCGGAGACCGCAACCCACTTTCAGGGAGGAAAGTGGAGAACACATTGTGTCTGGGCCTATTCGCATCCACACCTCCTTTTCTGTTCTGTTTCTACAAGGGAGTTCAACTTATTGTGTTCATTCGAGAAGAATAAAGGAGTGTTGAACTTTAATGGTGTGGGGCTCATTTCCTGACAGACATTGTTCAAGGTGACTCTTGGAGGGAGGACCCAGGTGCACAGCACTGACCCGAAGGTAAAAAGAACTTTGCTTATATCACACTGACACCTGTGGTGAAGGCCAGGCGTGGTGTCCCCGCTCCCTTCCCCTCTAAGGTACCCCTAGACAAGAGAAAAGACGAGCTGAAGAAGAAGAGGGGAGTGAGGAGGGTGCTACATAACTATAAATAATAATAATAATAATACTACATTTTATTCAATAATGTAATCAAATCAAAAACAATGAAATTTGTAGGGTGCAATATTACTAGTCACTGTAATACTAGACACTGCATATTAGTTTAGTAAACATCCCAGGTATGATACATTTTGAAACATGGGACTGCACAAAGTCCGACGTCACAATCAGGACAATGGAACCTGGTTTCCTTTCTGATTTTCTTTCCACTGTCATCTCGCTTCGAGCAACAAACCACGCACATCCTTGTAGGTGCTGACTTTTTCTCGGTTGGTGGGATGTAGTCCATGAAGTGACGACCAGTCAGGCGTTCTGGATTGACAACGCCAACAGCACGACGTCCAGCTCTATTCACAGCCATTGATGGTGTTTGGTGGTTTACAAAGATCCGTTCGGCAACTTTCCAAATGAAGTCAGAATGAATCACAGGTTTGTCAGTCTTTTTTTTGAGCAGAATGTAGGCATTCCACAAGCATTGCTCAAGAAGATGCCTGAAGATCTTCTTGTAGTACTTCTTTTGCTGTTTCCTCATTGCTGGGTAGAATGTCATTGCTTGGTCGGCTCTGTCAATGCCTCCCATGGTGTTATTGTAGTCTATCACTACTTGCGGCTTCATGATTTCTTTCCCACCTTTTGTGCGTACCATAGCAGTGGAGGTATTATGGACTGTGCTCATTAGGCACACATCTTTCCATCGCAGTGCCATCATTTTGCCTTTCTGCCAGGCAACCATTTCTCCAGTCTTCAGCTTCTTATTGCCAAACATTGGTGGCATGTCGCGCTGGTTAGCCCTAGCGGTTCCATAGGCATCTGTTTTGTTTTGCACAAGAAACTCATAAAGTCCAGGAGATGTAAAAAAGTTGTCTGTTGTTACGCAATAGCCCTGATTTAGCAATGGCTCAATGAGTGAAAGAACAGAAGATGTTGCCATTCCATAGCTGCTGTATTTTGGATTGAATTTTGTTCCTTTTCCAGTGTATAGGACTGAATTCCAAATGTAGCCAGTTGACGATTCGCATAGCATGTAGGATTTTACACCAAATCGTGCTCTCTTTGATGCAATGTATTGTAACCAGCTGAGCCTTCCTTTGTAGGCCATTAGATTTTCATCTATGCTGATATCTCTTTCTGGCACGTAACTCTGTTGAAAATTCTTTAGAATCATTTGAGATACTTCCCAAATTTTCTTGAGTTTTGGTGCAGGATGAGTAGTTTCATCAAATTCTTCATTGTTTTCAAAGTGTAAATATTTCATGATCAGGGAAAATCTGTACTCTGACATGACCGTGCCAAAAAATGGAGTGGCAAGTAATTTATTAGTTGTCCAATACCACTTCTGGAGGGGTTTCCCCACCACTCCCTGAAGTATTATTAGGCCCAGAAATTTCCAAATGTCATCTTTAGACACTGGTTCCCACTTTCTGCTTCTTGGAAACTTCTGCTGCGTAGTAGCTAATTGTTGCTCTTGGTACCGGTTTGTTTCAGTAACAATTTTTTCAATAACCTCATCGGTCAGAAATAGTTGTAAGTAGGCCAAGGGGTTGTCATCTTCAACGTCTACTTTCATACCAGATACTCCAGTAAATGGGAATCTTGGGGGCGCTGCGTGATCCGTACCACAGTCAATAGAGCACCAAGTTCGCACATCATTGAGCTCAGTCGCAGAATAATTTCTGTCATCACTTTCAGCGTCTGATGATGAGTTTCCCCACCAATCACTATCGCTCAATTCTGCAAGTGATTCTAATTCACTATCGCTGTTTTCAAGCTGGTCTAAAACCACTTTTGATGTAGAGGGACGCTTTTTGGATGCCTTGGACGTTCTCAAGTTTCCTGGCAGAAAAAAATTGTAAAAATTCAGGCAGGGCACTGGACAAAGCACTAGGGAAAAAACTGATGTCAAATGATTTGATATAGTAATGTAATCCTAACAGATTACTATGTATTATGTGTGTGTTATGTTTTGTACTTTTTGCATTTGCCGTTGGTTCTGCCCCCATGCGTTACGACACTTGCAGGGAAGGGAACCCAGAACACAAATGAATCGGGCGGAGGATCTGGCCGGAGGACACAGCGGGAGTACATTGCGGGATCCTAGGGAAAAGGAAAGTACCAGTACCTGGATACTGCGGTATAATCCCGAGTGTGGCTTGGGGTTACCTCTTTTGGTACTAAAAATTAACCCCACTCCTCACTCTAGATTACCACAAGGGAGGTTAAATTTGGACTTAGAATCACTTCTCTGCCTTTTGGCTAAGATCAAGTGTAGTATCTGTTCTTATCAGTTTAATATCTGATAAGTTCCCTATCTGGGGACCATATATTAAATGGATTTTTAGAACAGGGAGATGGAAGAAGAGCTTGCTCTGTCCACTCCACGCATCGACCTGGTCCCCCCCAGGACCGGTGCAAAAAAAATAAAAAATTTGGACTTAGAAGGGAAACACTTCCTGCACTCAGTACAGGGAAACCTCTTATCTGTTATAAGGACGGCCCCGTCCCTCACAGTCTGAGGTTCCTCAGGGTAAGAGGAATACGATGGTCCATCTACACTGTGTGGTGCCGGATGGACATTTGAGTTACCTGGGTTTTCTCCTGGACTATACTGGGCGATGTCCTCATCTTCTACTTTACAGTCTGGAAACAAAGTGAGACAATCCTCTGAGGTTTTCCTCATCTCCCGTCCATCTACTAAAATAGAAATACAAAGATTATTACTAGACATGAGCAGATTGGTTCCCCTAAACCAGGACTCCGCCCACATCAGGCAGCTTTGTCTCTGAGGATCTTACAATTCCCCCCTCAAGGTAACTAGTAAATGGGTCCTCTGATCTCATACCAGTTAATTTCGAATGTCCCCATCCCCTCTATCACTCATTGCCATCTTCCCAACACAAGAAGTACTGCACTGATTTAGTCATGAATAACAGTGGGGCTGAGCCCCACCAGAGGTCAGAGAGTGAGGATGGGGGAGAACAACCAAGATGAAGACTGGACTGATCCTGAAGACCACCATCATTGGGTTACTGATTCCTCCCTCATTATCACTTTATGTTTAAGGTTCCAAAGTTTATGGATGTTATCACATTATTATCAACATGTAAAAGTCTGTGCTCCAATCAAATCACATATAAAATGTCCAGCTGGTAGGAAATGGGTGCAAAAGTAACACCTATGTACAACTTATTATATAGGATGCAAAAGTTAGAACTATATATATTATAAGAGTGATGTACAACATAGAGTATATAGTGCAGAGGTCAGGAGTATGTAATGTACAATATAAATTATACAGTGTAAGGGTCAGGACTCAATATTGGTATTCAGTGAAAATGTAAATGTTTACATGAGACAAGTTGCAGAGGTCTCACACCGCTGCCTCCCATCTCCTGAGACTGCACTCAGTGACTTGGGTCTGAGACTATACAGACATATCCCTCCACCCGGCACAGCCAGCAAATAATCCTTGGAGAATTGTTCTGTCAGAGATCTTGCTAGACCCGTACATGGGGGAGAAGTTCCAAGACTCTTAACCCTGGTGCCTTTGTTGAGCAATGTCTATGGTGAGAAATCTACATTTTGCTGCAAGTTCAGCCCCGGAATGTCCATAAATCTAGTCTAGATACATAAATTGTGTCTGCAGCACAGAGAAGAAAGATTATCCAAGAGAAATACAGGAATACAGGACGGGGAACACAGCTCAGGAAAGTGACCAGGGGATTACAGGCTGATATCACCTCATCAGTGAGCAGTATGGGTGGAGGAATGTATTTAGTGTTAATGACCCACCTGTGCTGATCTCTGTAGGAGTGTCCTCCTCTATAAATGTCCCCGTTATTCCATCCTCCTCCATAGACTGCTGATCATCCCTCACATTCCTCTCTTCTTCTTCTGCTTTAACCTGAAATTCTATGTCGATTGGAGCTTCAGCCTAAACCAAGAAAATGAGAGATAATATCACATGTAAAATATAAGCTCACATAAAAAGCACATCACATTATCTCTACAAGTCCATGTTCTAGAAGAAACTCTGTACAACCAACCTTGTAATGATGAGGGATGGTGTGACCTTCCTGTGTGGAATCCCGGGAATACAGAGGACGGGGACATCTCTCTGGTGGGTTCCCATTACTGGATCCATCTGTAGGAAACACACACACTGACTGAATACATTGTTTCTATGTGTTTATCAGATGATGGGGGATCTAGGTGGAGCCTCCGTACTGCTCTCTCCTTTACAATAAAGTCTCCTCTTACCCGGTGATGTGAGGGGCGGCTGATTGTCCATCATGACGTCCTTGTAGAGATCCTTGTGTCCTTCTAAATACTCCCACTCCTCCATGGAGAAATAGACAGTAACATCCTGACACCTTATAGGAACCTGACACACACAATGATACAGTCACCATCCAGACACATCCCTTGTCTGTTACTGGATAATGTCCCAGAATTCCCGGCACCGCTCACCTCTCCTCCATCATCTCTCTGGTGACTTCTAGAATCTTCTTTGTATTTCTCTATTCTATCAGGGAGGGAGGTGGAGGCAATGTGATGGTCATGTGATCTCCAGACTTCACAGGAGGAAAACTCTAGATCTGAACACAAATAGTAAAATCAAATGATATTCCCAGAATCCTCCTCACCTCTCCATTCAGGTCTCCATTTTATTAAAGCCACACAATTTACCCACACAGGACCCCACACTCTGCAGGTTAAAAGCTTGCTGCAGGCATTCTGGTTACATACAATGCAGTCCCACTTTGCTAGCGAGGATGCCAAGGGTCCGCCCAAATCCTAAGAGAATCATAAAAAAAGCCAGATGGAGGGACATTGGGAGGAGGAGCTGTGCGGTCAGTGTGATGTCATAGGACATGTTGATTTTGAATGAATGGAGGGACATTTGAGGGGCCCTCTATATGAAACCAAATAATTTTTCCGAAATGCGTCCCACCTCTCCTAAACTGAAGTGAACTTTGACCTTTACCATACAGAAATCTGTCAGGAATCTGATGTAAGCTCTCATGTGATCAGGTGACGTGTGGAGGAATGGAGTGTAAATAGCACACAATTTTCTCCAGAGCTCCTAATGGTGGGGATGGATTTTGCTGAGTGCTGGTCCAAGTTTCCACCCCCCGGGATCACTGCAGGTGTGGAGAAAAGCTGTGTAAGAGGATATGGAGGAGAGATGAGGAGGAGATCCAGGAATCAGGATAAAGGTCAGGACAAGCAACAGACGAGCGCATCCAAGAGATGAAGCCGGGGTCACTACACAGAAAATCAATCCAAGGAAACAACAGGCAGGACGAGGAATAGCATGAAGGAGTTCAGAGACAAATGAGAATATTGCTCAGGCAATGGGAGATTATCTCAGCATGACTTATGCCTTGTACACACGATCGAAATTTCCGATGAAAAAAGTCAGATGGAATTTTTTCATCGGATATTCCGACCGTGTGTACGCCTCATCTGACTTTTTCCATCTTTTTCTATCAGAAATTCAGTTTGTATGGAATTCCAACAGAGAAAAAAAACACACATGCTCGGAAACAATTCGACGCATGCTCGGAAGCATTGAACTTAGTTTTTCTAGGCTCGTCGTAGTGTGTCCGTGTGTATGCAAGACAGCTTGAGCGGAATTCCGTCTGAAAATTCCGTCTGAGTTTATTCCGACTGAAACTCCGATCGTGTGTACGGGGCATAACATAATGAAGGAGATGAGGGGGAGGGGAGAAACTCACTTAAGGCGGGGCTTGACAAATTTGCTTTGAATCTAGGAGCCAGCTAAAAAAAATTAGGATACAGTTTTTTTAGCGTACCGTGGGTTGTCAGCGCCCGGGACAAGGCAAGTAATTTATGAGGTGAAGAATGCAGAGCATGGGATCAGGGATGAAACTAGGGTGGCACCTGCCTCAGGTGCCCCATTGAGAAGGCACCAGCAGCATGGTTTGACTATGGAGTAGTAGTGCGCACAGAATTTGAGCTCTGCCGTACTGGGCTGCTTTCCTGGCTAAAGACCGGCTTCTCCTCCAATTTCATGCTGAAATACAGGAAAGAGTCTGTGTAGGTCAATGGGGCACCCTGGGAGCAGCTGCTGGATCTCTTCTTCTCCCCGCACATAGCGGAACCTCCTTCATCCACCAGCATGATGGACACGTATTCTAGCACATCCAGGAGTGGAGGCAGACTCACCCTTCCCCCGAAATAAACCCAGAGCAAGCTGACACCCTCAGTCTGGTAAGAAACCTCCTGACACTGCCCTGCAGTTAACACTTTCATCTCCAGAGAGAACCCACCTTGTACAGTCCCTACCAACCAGGGAAGACCCAGCCAAGTACAATCCACTCTGAAAGCAGATCTTACTGAGACCAGACAGGAGCTGATAACCCTTTCCTCTAATTAAGCCCTGTTAGAACAGAGAGTGGTCTCCCCTGAACAGCAGCAAACCCAATCCCGTCAATGAGAAGTGCAAGTGCAGCTTTATCTGGATGACCCAAGATCAGTGGTCTCCAAACTGTGGCCCAGGGGCCAGATGAGGCCCTTTACTTACTTTTATCTGGCCCTTTGGGCACTTTTCTATCAACTGATATGAACAATGGGGCATAATGAAAGGGCACAATTCCTCCCAATGGTACCAACAATGGGACACCATTCCTCCCAATGACACCACTGGATGGGGCACAATTCCTTCCACTGACACCAACAATGAGGCCCACTTACACCAATGATGGGGCACAACCCCCCCACCTTATAAAGACACCAATGATGGGACAAGGTTCCTTCCCATGACACCAATGACGAAGCACACCCCCCCATGACACCAATGATGGGGCACAATTTCTCCAAATGACACCAACAATGGGGCTCAATGACCAACGATGGAACACAATTCCTCCCAATGATACCAATAATGGGCACAATTCCTCCCAATGATACCAAAGTTACGGCATTGTTTTCTCCCACTAATGTTGGGACCTTTTCTACTTCCAAAGGCCGCAGTCCGGGCTCCCCTGAAGGACTGTAAACTGGCCCTTTGTTTAGAAAGTTTGGAGACCCCTGACCTAGAGAATGGCAGTAGGCAGAACACCACAAAACTATGGAGGATCCCAGAGGCTACAGCAGGCACCGATCTTCTCCCCACTGTAACCACCATCCTTAAATTTATAACTGAAGGCAAAACTTTTCTTTCGTTTTGGATGGAGTGTAAAAAGATTAAAACACTTGTCAACTTTTATTGCCGTCTGTGCCTCCTCGTCCTTTTTTTCCAATATCATTGAAAGTAAAAGAAAATCACACATTTTGGGTTGTACCCAGAAAAGTAATAGAGGGAAATTTGCAAATGGGGACACTAGTTCTGTGACCTGGGGGTCCCCAAGGGAGTCCCTTAATTTGCAAGGATTTCCTCTCACTTCCTGTTTGTCTATGGGACAGGAAGTGAAGGGACATCTTCCCAATGAGACACAGATGACAAAATATCTAACAGGTTATAACTCACCCTTACACTATCCAAGAAGAAGAGTTCTACTTTAAAAGAGAAGTTTGGACTTTGAAAAAAGCAAACCTTTGTACTCACCTAGGTGGATGTAGCATTGATATGATGCTGCATTGGTCCCCCGATGGCTCTGCAGTGAGTACTGAGTGATCAAACACCTCTGATCGCTCAGTTCTTCCCTCTGCTCTGAGCAGAGAGCCGTGGCCGTCAGTCACCGTCTCTCTGCTCTGCCCTCCAGTACTCACTGGAGGGCTGGACTGTGGAGTGGATGGGAGAGGCTGGATCAGATTCTTAGCGGATCCCTGAGAGGCTGAGCCAGCTGTCGGTCCAGGATTCTGGGATTCCAACCATTTGGTCTGGATCTTTTCAGAGCCTGGATCAGCTCTGTGACATCAGCTGACAGAGGGCTTTAGCTTGCTGCTGGCTGAAAAGAGATCATGGGAGTGCAGATCTAACCGCAGTCCTGTGATAAATAGGAGACGTATGGACAAAATAGCTGTGACCATACTCCTTCTTTAATCCCTCCCTGGATAAGCCACCATCCTCCGCTCTGGAGACTGATTGGGGGGTACATCATGTGGGCCCCAACACCTGATCAGATAACTCCAATCCCAGAGATGTCCTCTGCAGGGTCCATTATTTCAGGATTGCAATGAACTTGGCCACACTCATCCAATCTGCTCCCCCAGCATCCGATCTCCTCCACATCACAAGTGCTTGAGTCACAGCAAAGATCCATGTAGAGGAGTTACGTTTGTGATGTTAAGAAGATCAGGTGCTGGGGGAGCAGCAAGGGAAGAAGATTGGATGGGACATCCCTTCCTCTACAAATGACATCTGTCAAGTGACCAGCGGGAACTTCAGTAGCCCCACGCTGGTTACATAGTATAGAGCAGGGGTTCTCAACCTTCTAGTGCCGTGAGCCCTTGATAAAAATTTCCCAAGTTGTGGGGACCCCCAACAGTAAAATTAATTTCATAGCGTGGGTTGTCAGAACCCAAGGCAAGACAAGCAATTTGTGCCCCTAACCCACGGACATTTAGTGCTCCCTGAGTCCCTTCCACTCGTACAATATTAAAACCCCTTATGGTACATTTTAGGATGTATCACTCTTTATCTTTGTTCTCCTTTCTTTCCCTTTTATCTCTCTGTATCCTAAATTATTTATTTTTTCTCTATCTCTCTCTCTAGCCATCTTTCTTGTTCTTTCTCCCCCTTTTTCTTTGTTCCTCCCCGTCTTTTCCTCTTCCTTCCATGTATTCTCTATTTTTACAAATGGGATGAATGGCAGTGCTGGTGAGGTGTGGAATCAGTGGCAGTGCTGGCGGGGAGTTCTGATCAGCCAACTTAGGTGCTCTTGATCAAGGTCATCTGCTGATCTGAGAACTGTAGAGTGGACTTTTAATGGTAACTATAATCACAGGTTGTGTTACTCACTGTGTCTCCGGCTTCACTGTGTCTCCGACTTTGTGGTGTCTCATAGCAGTGACACCTATGCCGAAATCAGGAGATAGGGTCTCCTCCAGCCCCTCCCACTTCACATTCCTCACCAGTCATCTGACCTCTAGTCTCTGCCCCCAGTCATGCTGTGAACTGAATGGCCAGATGCAAAGAGGCTGAGTGGGGGAGCGCGGGCTTCAGGAACAGCCCAGCTGGGCGGCCACAGGCTCCAGAGACAGCCCTGCTATGTGGCCGCAAAAAGGTTGGGAGAGCGGTGCAGGCTTCAGGAACAGCCCACGATTTGGTGACCCCTGGCAAATCATCATTCCACCCCCGAGGGGGTCCCGACCCCCAGGTTGAAAACCACTGGTATAGAGGCAGCTGTGGGGTTCAGATCCCACTGGGCTCCACCACCAGAAGGTGTGGGGTTAATTGTGATGTAAAGACCAGAGGTGTTTTTACAATTTGCCACTGCGCTGCTTTAACTGATAATTGCGTGGTCATGCAATGTTGTACCCAAACGAAATTTGCGTCCTTTTTTTCCCACAAATAGAGCTTTCTTTTAATGGTATTTGATTGCCTCTACGATTTTCATTTTTTGCGATATAAACGGAAAAAGACCGAAAATTTGGTAAAAAAAAATATATTTTCTACTTTTTGTTATAAGAAAAATCGAATAAACGCAATTTTAGTCATACATTTAGGCCAAAATGTATTCAGCCACATGTCTTTAGTAAAAAAAAAAAATGTCAATAAGCGTATATTTATTGGTTTGCGCAAAAGTTATAGCGTCTACAAACTAGGGTACATTTTCTGGAATTTACACAGCTTTTAGTTTATGACTGCCTATCTCATTTCTTGAGGTGCTAAAATGGCAGGGCAGTACAAAACCCCCCCCCCCAAATGACCCCATTTTGGAAAGTAGACACCCCAAGGAAATTGCTGAGAGGCATGTTGAGCCCACTGAATTTTTTTTTTGTCCCAAGTGATTGAATAATGACAAAAAATAAATAAAAATAAAAATATTTTTAAAAAAGTTGTCACTAAATGATATATTGCTCACACATGCCATGGTTATATGTGGAATTGCACCCCAAAATACATTTTAGTTCTTCTCACGAGTACGGGGATACCACATGTGTGGGACTTTTTGGGAGCCTAGCCGCGTACGGGACCCCAAAAACCAATCACTGCCTTCAAGATTTCTAAGGGCATACATTTTTGATTTCACTCCTTACTGCCTATCACACTTTTGAAGGTCATAAAATGCCAAGATAGCACAAACCCCCCCAAATGACCCCGTTTTGGAAAGTAGACACCCCAAGCTATTTTCTGAGAGGCATGGTGAGTATTTTACAGCTCTCATTTGTTTTTTAAAATGAAGAAAGTAAAGAAAAAAAAATTGTTTTTATTTTTTCAAAACTTTGTGACAAAAAGCGAGATCTGCAAAATACTCACAATACCTCTCAGCAAATAGCTTGGGGTGTCTACTTTCCAAAATGGGGTCATTTGGGGGGGTTTTGAACTGTCCTGGCATTTTATGCACAACATTTAGAAGCTTATGTCACACATCATCCACTCTTTCTAACCACTTGAAGACAAAGCCCTTTATGACACTTTTTGTTTTTATGTTTGAAAACATTTCTTTTTTTTTTTGCAAGAAAATTACGTTGAACCCCCAAACATTATATATTTTTTTAAAGCAAAGGCCGTACAGATTAAAATGGTGGGTGTTGCATTTTTTTTCCACACAGTATTTGCGCAGCGATTTTATAAACGCATTTTATGGGGAAAAAATACACTGTTTTTAATTTTAATGCACTAAAACAAAACTATATTGCCCAAATGTTTGATGAAATAAAAAAAGATGATCTTAGGCCGAGTACATGGATACCAAACACGACATGCTTTAAAATTGCGCACAAACGAGCAGTGGCGACAAACTACATACATTTTTAAAAGCCTTTACAGGGTACCACATTAGATTTACAGAGGAGGTCTACTGCTAAAATTACTGCCCTCGATCTGACCTTCGCGGTGATACCTCACATGCATGGTGCAATTGCTGTTTACATATGATGCCAGACCGATGCTTGCGTTCGCCTTTGCGCAAGAGCAGGGGGGGGGGGGACAGGGGTGCCTTTTGTTTTTTTATTATTTATTTTGCTTTTATTTATTTTTTTTACCATTTTTATTGTTATCTCAGGGAATGTAAATATCCCCTATGATAGCAATAGGTAGTGACAGGTACTCTTTTTTTGAAAAAAATGGGGTCTATTAGACCCTAGATCTTTCCTCTGCCCTCAAAGCATCTGACCAGACCAAGATCGGTGTGATTAGCTGAGTAAGACTTACCGGTAACTCCTTTTCTGAGAGTCTTCCAGGACAGCCCATGAGACCTAGGGCTCCTCCTACCAGGACAGGAAACACGTTACCCCCACCAGATAAAAGGGCGGTCCTCCAGGCCCCACGTCAGTCTTCTCAAGAACCGTAGGACATCCCTGAAAAACACATGCATAATATACATAACTTCCAGACAAAACCGGGTGGGAATCCGGCTGTCCTGGAAGACTCTCAGAAAAGGAGTTACCGGTAAGTCTAACTCAGCTTTTCTCTCAAGCGTCTTCTAGGACAGCCCATGAGACGATGAGCCAGAACTTACCAGTCTAGGGTGGGACAACTGCCCGAAGGACCTTTCGACCAAACGCCTGCTCCTGAACAGATAGGAGATCCAGGCGATAATGTTTAATGAAGGCCGAAAAACTGGACCACGTGGCAGCCCTGCAAATTTGTTCCGGTGAGGCACCAGCCCTCTCAGCCCAAAACGCAGACAAGGCTCTTGTTGAATGTGCAGTGACAAAAGGTGGAGGAACTTCTCTATTTTTTTAAGCTTCAGAGATGGCTTGCTTTATCCATCTAGCCAATGTGGCTTTGGATGCACTCTTACCCCTGTGCGTACCTGAAAAAAGGACAAACAAGGCGTCTGTTTTCCCAAAGGTCTTGGTGACCTCAAGATAGACGAGGAGAATCATTCTCACATCTAAAAAACTAAACTTTCTTTCTTTCTTGGTCGCCCTGTGGCGAACTACAAAAGGTTGGCAGTACAATGTTCTGAGATATGTGGAATGCACTGGCCACGTTAGGCAAAAAAACGGGATCAGTTCCCAAAACAACACGATCCTCAAAAATTGTGAGGAACGGCTCCCTCACGGATAAGGCCTGTAACTCGCTTACCCTACGAGCTGAGGTAATTGCTACAAAAAAATTGTTTTTAACGTAAGTAAGTAACTTAAATATCCTCTAGGGCAGTGATGGCAAACGCGTGCCGCTCCCGGCACTCCGAGCCGTTTCTGAGGGCATGCCGTGACCCTCAAGAATTGCACACATTAAATTTTATTAAAAGATTAAAATCGCCACACCGTGCCCAGGAACTACATTTCCCACAGTTCTCTGGGCTAGTGGTGATGTGTCCGAGTGGTCGTGACATCGAATGAGCGCCCGGAGGTGACGTGCTTGCAGCTTGTCCAATCAAAGAAGCTGTCTCATCCACACCGCCGAAAAAAATCAGCGCTGACGTCCTCGGCGTGACTCGGAGAACACGCGGAGAGAGCATGAGGAGAAGACGTGCGGGAACGAGCTGCAGGACTCGGAAGGTGAGAGAAAAAAAAATGCACTGCAAAATTATTATTGGGGCACATTTCCTCCCCCCCCATCATTGCTGTTATTCGGCCTAATCATGTTGGTGGTGTCATTGGGAAACATTACCCCCCTCATTGGTGTCATTGTGTTTTTTTGAAAAATTCTGCCCCATCATTGCTGTTATTTGGCCTAATTATAGGTGTCATTGGGAAACATATTACCCCCCTCATTGGTGTTCAAGTGCCTCATTATAGGTGTCATTGGGAAAAAATTTACCCCCCATCATTGCTGTTATTTGGCCTAATTATAGGTGTCATTGGGAAACATATTACCCCCCTCATTGGTGTTCATGTGCCTCATTATAGGTGTCATTGGGAAAAAATTTACCCCCCATCATTGCTGTTATTTGGCCTAATTATAGGTGTCATTGGGAAACATATTACCTCCCTCATTGGTGTTCATGTGCCTCAATATAGGTGTCATTGGGAAAAATGTTACCCCCATCATTGCTGTTATTTGGCCTAATTATAGGTGTCATTGGGAAACATATTACCCCCCCTCATTGGTGTTCATATGCCTTTTTATAGGTGTCATTGTGAAAAATTTTACCCCCCATCATTGCTGTTATTCGGCCTAATTATCAGTGTCATTGGGAAACATTTTACCCCCCATCATTGTTATTCGGCCTAATTATAGGTGTCATTGGGAAACATTTTACCCCCCATCATTGTTATTCGGCCTAATTATAGGTGTCATTGGGAAACATTTTACCCCCCATCATTGGTGTTCATGTGCCTCATTATAGGTGCCATTGGGAAACATAATTTGGGGGGGAATAGTGCCCCTATCTTTGGTGTCATTGGGAGGAATGTGTACCCCTTCATTCGTGTGAGTTGGGGGGATTAAATATAACCTATTGTTGGTATCAGTGGATAAATCAGTGCCCCATGGGCCTAATGAACGCAAGCAAAGGGCCACATCTGGCGACCAATGGCCTAAAGACATTTTTTTTTTCATTAAAGTCCTTTGGAATCATCTCTGCAGTTCTTGTAGAATCTACAGCAGCTTCCAGACCCAGCAGAGCGGTATCAGCACCGGCACAGCACGCCTTGTTGTTTCACAGGACATTGGACGATTTGAGCTTATATCTGTCTACATTACAAAAATGTGAGTTTCTTATGTCCACATCTGGCCCCCGGGCTATGGTAGTTTCCTGTGTCCCTATGAACAATGACAAAAAATTATTTTGTTTTCATTCCAGCCCTCTCTCCTGGATTCTTCTCTGGAGTTCTTGTAGAATCTACAGCAGCTTACAGACACGGCAGAGTGGTGTCAGCACCGGCACAGCACGCCTTCTTGTTTCACAGGACATTGGACGATGTGCATCTGTCTACAAAACCGTGAGTTGCTCTTCTACAATTCAGGGTTTATTACCTTTTTTGTTAAATGTTGCAATAATATTTTTGGTATAGGTAGGTAGGGATAGATTTGTATTGCGTGCTTCATCCATATTTATTTTATACATTTTGTGTTTTTTGTAGACTTGAACACCGCAAAATGAGTACATCCAAAAAAGCTAAATTAAAAACAGATAGTGGAAGATCATTCCAAGAGACCTGGACAAAGTCATTTGGAGTGATTGAACGCAATGGGAAAGCGTTATGTGTTCTGTGTAGTGAAAGTGTGGTATCTCGCACATCAAGTGTCAGACGTCATTTTGATACCAATCACTAAAGTGTTGCCGAACTTGGTGAAGCTGAAAGAAAAGAATTTCTTGATAGGAAATTGAGGAACTATCACTGCCAGTATCGTAGTTTTTGCAACCATCTTTCTAAAACAAATTATCTGGCAAATGCCAGCTTTGAAATTTCACTGTGCATAGAAAAACATGGAAAGCCCCTCTCTGATGGCGATTTTATCAAAACAGCCATGTTGGCTGTGAGTAATTCCCTTTTTCATGATTTTCCAAACAAGGACAAAATTAAGCAACGAATCTCTGAAATGCCACTTAGCAGAAATACTGTTAAAGATAGAGTTCTGCGTATGGCAAGTGATGTTAGTCAGCAGATCACCACTTACTTACAAAAGGCAGCCTGTTACTCCATGTGCTTGGATGAAAGCACAGATATAAATAATCATGCAAGGCTAGCAGTAATTTTGCGTTATGCTGTTGGTGACACCATGAGAGAGGAGCTCATGAAACTGCTGTCTTTGCCTGGAAGAACACAAGGGATAGATATCTACAATGCTGTGATGGAGGCTTTTTTGTCACAAAACATAAGGCCAGAAAAAGTGGTTTCAATAACTAGTGACGGGGCTCCTTCCATGGTTGGGGTAACATCTGGTTTCATACAGTTTTTTGTCAAAGAAGCAAAGCATCCAGTCATTCAATTTCATTGTATTATACATCAAGAAGCTCTTTGTGCCAAGGAAAGCAGCAAACAATTAGACAATATCCTCAAGGACGTCACAAAAATGGTAAATTACATCATGGCTCGTGCTCTTAATTTTCGACAGTTTCAAGCACTTCTTGATGAGGTACAGGCACAGTATAATACTTTACTTATGTAAAATAATGTACGGTGGCTAAGCAGAGGACGGGTCTTGGAGAGATTTGTAGCCTGCTTGGATGAAATTAGGCTGTTTATGACTGAAAAGGGGCAGGAATATCCACAGCTCACTGATATGACCTGGCTCACCAACCTCATGTTTTTTACTGACTTTACAATACACTTCAATGTCTTGAACAAAAACCTGCAAGGTTTTGGGAAAACAGCAGAAAGGATGTTTTGTGATATCAGAACATTTGAGAGAAAACTGCAGGTTTTTGAAAGTGGGCAGCTAAAATATTTTCAAAATCTAAAGATGCATTTGGAAAATTCTACAACATTTACAGACAAACCAAACCATCATGAAATCTACAAGGAATTTTCTAGCATTATAGCAGTTGCAAAGGAGAATTTTAGTAACAGATTTGTACAGTTCCGTAAGATGGAAACAACCCTGTGTTTTCTTACTTCACCAGATAAAGCAAAATTTGAAGAACTTGATCTTTCCTGCTTACACTGGTTAAATTTAGGAAATCTGGAAATGGAGCTACTGGAATTTCAAGAAAGCTCTATCTGCAAAAATAAATTTTCTGACCTGCGTGCCACACTTGAGAAGATAGAATGTGAAGGGATGACAAAGGACAGCACAGTTGCTAGTTCAGAAAATGAAATACTTAAAGTGTGGAATTCTCTGCCAAATAATTTTAAGGCAATGAAAACACTTGGGATTGCTTTTCTTACTTTGTTTGGGTCATCCTACGCTTGTGAGCAGCTTTTTTCAGCATTGAATTATATCAAATGTGATGCCAGAAATAGACTAACAGATGAATTGAGTGCTGTATGTGTTGCTGTCAAACTAACGGAGTATGAGCCAAGGTTTGACAAGTTATCAGCATGCATACAACAGCAAAAATCACATTAATTGTGCAAAAGCATACCAAATGTCTACTTTTACCTAATGAAGTGTTTGCTGTCCAAGACACAAGTTGCATCTTTACCAATGCCCAGCCCAGGCATCTTTACCTAATGCCGTATTTGCTGTCCAAGACACAAGTTGCATCTTTAATAATGCCCAGCAAAGGCTTCTTTAATAATGCCCAGCCAAAGCATCTATGAAAATGCCCAGAAATGGCATCTTTAAAAATGTCCAGAAATGGATCCTTAGACTCGTCCTCTGCTTATGTACAATAATGTCCGGTGGCTATGCAAAGTATACTGTGCCTGTACCCATCACAGCATTGTAGATCTCTATCCCTTGTGTAAGCAAATGCTTCTTTACCAGTGCCCAGCCAAGGCATCTTTACCAGTGCCCAGCCAAGGCATCTTTACCAGTGCCCAGCCAAGGCATCTTTACCAGTGCCCAGCCAAGGCATCTTTACCAGTGCCCAGCAAAGGCATCTTTACCAGTGCCCAGCAAAGGCATCTTTACCAGTGCCCAGCAAAGGCATCTTTACCAATGCCCAGCAAAGGCATCTTTACCAATGCCCAGCAAAGGCATCTTTACCAATGCCCAGCAAAGGCATCTTTAATAATGGCCACCAAAGGCCATCTTTAATAATGGCCACCAAGGCCATCTTTAATAATGGCCACCAAGGCCATCTTTAAAAATGCCCAGCCAAGGCATCCTTGCCAATGCCCAGCCAAGGCATCCTTGCCAATGCCCAGCCAAGGCATCCTTGCCAATGCCCAGCCAAGGCATCCTTGCCAATGCCCAGCCAAGGCATCCTTACCAGTGCCCAGCCAAGGCATCTTTGAAAATGGCCAGCCAAGGCATCTTTGAAAATGGCCAGCCAAGGCATCTTTGAAAATGGCCAGCCAAGGCATCTTTGAAAATGGCCAGCCAAGGCATCTTTGAAAATGGCCAGCCAAGGCATCTTTGAAAATGGCCAGCCAAGGCATCTTTGAAAATGGCCAGCCAAGGCATCTTTGAAAATGGCCAGCCAAGGCATCTTTGAAAATGGCCAGCCAAGGCATCTTTGAAAATGGCCAGCCAAGGCATCTTTGAAAATGGCCAGCCAAGGCATCTTTGAAAATGGCCAGCCAAGGCATCTTTGAAAATGGCCAGCCAAGGCATCTTTGAAAATGGCCAGCCAAGGCATCTTTGAAAATGGCCAGCCAAGGCATCTTTGAAAATGGCCAGCCAAGGCATCTTTGAAAATGGCCAGCCAAGGCATCTTTGAAAATGGCCAGCCAAGGCATCTTTGAAAATGGCCAGCCAAGGCATCTTTGAAAATGGCCAGCAAAGGCATCCTTAACTATGCCCAGCAAATGTATCCTTACCAGTGCTCAGCAAATGTATCCTTACCAGTGCTCAGCAAATGTATCCTTACCAGTGCTCAGCAAATGTATCCTTACCAGTGCTCAGCAAATGTATCCTTCTGCAAAAATACATGCACGTGTACAGTTGTTAAACTTTTTTTTTTATTGAAAAAAAAAAAACAACAGAAAGCTCTGTTATTGTGTTTCTTTAAAAAAAAAAATAGCTGTTAATTAGTTCGGACAACTGTACGAGTTGTTTTTTCTAAACCTAAACCTCAGTATTCAAGTTTAATTGCAGTGTTGGCACTTTGAGAGAAAAAAAAAATTTGGGTTACAGTTTGGGCACTCAGGCTCAAAAAGGTTCGCCATCACTGCTCTAGGGGCTCAAAAGGAAATTCTACCAGAGTTTGAAGCACCAGGGACAGGTCCCAAGTTGGACAACTTCTCACCACTACTGGCCTGGCCCTAAAAATGCATTTGAAAAATCTAGCTATAGTGGGATTTTCCAGGAGAGAAAACTGGAGGAAAACACTGATAGCTGCCGCTTGTACCTTTAAGGTACTAACTGAAAGACTTTTGTCGACACCCTCTTGAAAAAAACTCCAAAAAAGAAGGAACATCATGAGTTAATCGTTGATAACCATTGTGACAAACCCTCTGTCCTCAAACAGAACTAGGTCCGCTGTCAATACTTCCTCTGTTCGGTACCACACGATCCAAGATCTTTTAGCCCCCAATCAACAGACAACACCTCATTGTAGAGTGGCAAACACAAACTGCTTTATTATCACACATGGACACACAGATATCTCTCCTCAAAACACATCCCTCCCACCATTGGAAAACAGGGCGTGTCAAACTGTCCAATGACAATGGCCACACAGGTCAGGTGTGTCCAAACTTCTCAATACACAGTCTTATCAGCAAGGGGGTTGGAGAAACCCCACCTTCGCTTTTTCCTCACAGCAAACACATTCCATAATAGGTTAGGCAGACAGCCACAATAGACAATAGAATACGGTCACACCCCAAAACATCACAGCAAATAGTCCAACCACATGGGACAGCACACATTATATATACATATATATAGCACACATTATATACATTTTACAAGGTTCTAGTGTGGCTGCAAAGAGAGTCTGACTAGCACAGATCATAGCAGGGTTCTCATTCACCCTGTGCCCCTATTAGAGTCACAGGGTGATCTACACATAAGAGGGCCTGGGGAAGCTGGACAAGGAGCCTCTAGAACTCTCCAGGGCAAGCTGAGCCGCAGCAACCAAAAGTCACTCATGTCCCACATCTCCCCTTTTGGCAGGAGACTAAAGCAAGAGGAGACCCCAGACGGGTTGACTCCAAAGTTAGTCAGTAGTTCCAGTCTCCCAATGCCAGTATACACACAGTACCCCAAATAAATTGTCCCAAACATAGCATTACTCACCCAGCCAACCTCTGCCTCTCTCAGAGAACATGCCTGCCGCTGGGGAGAGGCCTGGACTGGCCCTTCTCCCTGGAGTCCTTTCAGCCGCTGGAGAGAAGACAGGGTGACTGGGCTCACTCCGGCATGCTGTTGGGGATCTGGGCCGACTGCCCAGCATACCTGGGGTAGACATATGGAGACTGAAGTCCCATCCACTTTTACAGGAAATCCATCATTTGTTAGTGGAGGACAGAGGTTAATAGCACTCTGCCCTGTTGCCAGCACTTCTGCTGGGTGGCTGTGAGTGGCAACCACAGGCCCATTCACCGACACCAGATCAAGCTGCAGTTGTGAGGCGACGACTGCATTCTCTCCTTGGATCCTGATCTGCAGCTCGGGACAGGCTGCCACCTCCTCACCCTGGGCCTCCAGGATTTCTTCAGGTGTAGGGCAGAGGTCTTGGACCCTCTGTCTGGTTGCCAGCACTTCTACTGGGGGTTTGCTAGGTGGTTCCTCCTCTACAGAAACGTCTATTAAATCCCCAGTCTCTGGAATTGCTAAAAGTGTGGGACAGAGGTCTTGGACCCTCTGTTTGATTGCCAGCGCTTCAGCAGGAGGAGTTTCTTGTAACTCCACAGATGCTTCTGGCAGAAAATCCCATGTCTCTGTCAGTATTGTGGGAGAAAGGCCGACTGCCTCTTCTCTTAGGGAGGCTGAAGCTGCTGTTGGGCAGAGGTTGTTGTCAGCACTTCAGCTTTGGAGACGGCAATCTCCGGAGTTTCCACTGCCGATTCTCTGGCATGCAGCTGAACGCATTCTAGCAGTTTCCTGTATGCCCTTTCCAGATGCTGTTCCTTCCTTAACAAATAGTCTAGATCAGGTTTAAGCTCTGAGACCCCTGCAAGACCGAGCATAGCCTCTCTGTGTTCTCACAGGTACTCAAGGGTAGGTTCCCCTTCATCGCCAAACACAAAACAATCTGTAAGGCTCTCCCACAGCAATCCAGGGCCACCAAAGTCATATCCCTCCGGAGAGCATTCTGGTGTCTCTCCTAAATATTCCTCCTCCGCGTGCCATTGCAGAGCTCGATAACGATTGTCCAGCTCTATCTCCTGCTGGACCAGCCTGTCCAGTGTCATTCCAAATTAAAGGAACTCAAGCACGATCCCGCTGCTGCCAACCAGTTGTGACAAACCCTCTGTCCTCAAACAGATCTAGGTCTGCCGTCAATGCTTCCTCTGTTCAGATCCAGCACCGTCCAAGCTGCTTTAGCCCCCCAGTCCACAAACACACCTCAGAGTAGGGCAAAACAAACTGACTTTATTATCACACATGGACACACAGATATCTCTCCTCAAAACACATCCCTCCCACCATTGAAAAACAGGGCGTGTCAAACTGTCCAATGACAATGCCCACACAGGTCATTTTTGGAATGTAAGGAAGGATAAAGTCCCGCCTGAAGCTCTGTATAGCACATGAGCGTTCAGCAAAGCCAATTGAAATAAGTAAAAATACACTTTTTTGTACCAGCGTCTGGCCTTACAGGCAATTAAGTACGGTGCCAACAACTGGTCGTTGAGGTCCACCCCTCCCATATTTTGGTTATATTCGTGGACACAGAGGGGTTTCTCCACAACACCAGTCGCCGTACGAATTTTGACTGTCGTGTCTGCGTGAAGGGAGGTAAGAACGAAAACATTCTTATTATCCCTCCACTTCACAGCGAGCAAATTTTTACACTTCAAGCAGGCTCTCTCCCCCAGCCTAAGACGGAATCTACAAGCCGCTGGGGTAAGCCCCGGCGATTAGGTCGCACGGTGCCACATGCGCCAATTTAATGATCAAATAAGTGACTAAAAAGTGGCACGCTCGTGTAATAATTGTCCACATAAAAGTGGTACCCCTTTCTGAATAAGGGTGACACCAAGTCCCACACTATCTTGCCAGCACTCCCTATGTAATCTGGGAAGTCCTCCGGTTCTACGTGACAGTCTTTTCCCTCATAAACCTCCATTCATAGCCTGTTGCCCTGTCACAGAACTTATAGAGCTTGACCCCGTATCTGGCACGCTAGCTGGGAAGGTACTGTTTGAAAGACAAGCGGCCATAAAATTTAATCAGGGACTCATCAACGCAGACAACTTGATCAGGAGTAAACAAGGCTGCAAAACGTTTGTTGAAGTGGTTTATGAGGGGCCGATCGTATTCAGGGTCTCCACGAGGACGACAAAGTTCATTGTCGTTGAAGTGCATGAACTGCAAGATCTGCTTGTATCGTTTCCTGGACATGGAGGCAGAGAACACGGGCATATGGTCAATTGGGCGTGTGGACCAATAGACGTGCAACGTCGTGAATTTATGTGTGCCCATGTTGAGGGAAAGGCCCAGAAAGGTCTTAAATTCAGAAACCGTAATTGGTTTCCAATCTCTGGTAAGGGAAGGCAACTGGGGATTAGCGGCGATGAATTGACCAGCATATAAATTACTCTGGTCCACAATAGATCTAGAGAGATCTTCCCTGAAAAACAGCGAATAATAATCAAGTGGCGTAAAATCAGCTGTTTCCACCTGAATACTGGGTTGGCCAGTGAATGGGGGTAGTACGGGTGCGGTGCTGCAGAAGTGGTGGGGACCAAATCAGGATTGGCGAATTCTGCAGGAAGGGCACTATGGGCCTGCCTTTGTCTTCTTCTTGGTGGCAGCGGGACACTACTTGTGCTTGCCACCTCGCCAGCTTGAACTGCACTTATGGGACTCGCCACGTCACCAAGTGTTACTGCAGTGCTGGATGTACGTCCAGGGTGTACTAGTTTGCTGGTGCTTGCCAGTTCACCAGAAGGAATAGCGGCGCTAGTACTTCTCTGCTCCATACGAGAGCCCTGCGGCTCTTGCTCCTCAACGACAGCAGAATGGGGTCAGGTACGCCTGACCTTAGCAGGGACCTCATCTTCGTCGTCAGAGCTATCTGTCATGGAGCCGCTGTCTTCTATGGATTGTATTCTGAGCCTGAATCTGACAGATGCATGACCTCCTCTTCACTATCTGTCATGCTCAGAAACTCGTAGGCCTCTTAACTAGTGTACCTTCGTCTTACCATTTTGGGCTCTAAATTTAGTGGTACAATAGTAAGATTCACAGGTAAAAAAAAGCACCTGACTGTCAGTAAATGTATAAAACGCTACCAAAAAAACTGTTAGCGATTGCAGGGATCAGGCCTGTCTCTGCGAATGCTGCAGTTATGTGCGTTGTGTTTTGTAGGTGACAGTGATCGATCGATACTGCACTTGGGTGGGCTGGGCTGCGTTGGGCTGGGCGGAGGAGCAAAACGCAGGTGCTAGCAGGTATCTGGGCTGATCCCGCTAACACTGCGTTTTTGGGAACCCTAAACTGCTGGGGACGCTAGTATAGATCTGATCAGATATTGATCTGTTCAGATACTATACCACTAAGGGAGGTGTATGCTTCGCGCGTGGGTGTTAGCATTACTGGCACTAACCTGGGGCGCCGTAGACCCAATCTGATGCTAAAACCTAATTGCTAACACCCGCCGGGTGATCGGGGGGTTAACCCTTTATTGGGTTATATACGGCGGGTGCCCTGATGCTATAAAAAGCAAACTAACTAACCAGTCACCCCTAACATTTATACAGTGATCACTGGTGAAAGGGTTAACTCTAGGGGCAATCAGGGGGTTAAAACCTTTAATAGGTTGTATATGGGGGTACCTGGCGCTATAAAAACCTGGCAATGAACCTAAAAAAATAACTGGCTACCTAGCGGCACCAGCGACACTAATACAGCGATCAGAAAAGCAATTACTTAGTGACACTGGCGATAGCGGGTGAAAGGGTTACCTGGGGGGGCGATCAAGGGGTTAAACCTTTATTAGGGGGGGTTAGGGGGCTACCCTGGACCTAAAGGGGCCTAAAGCTAACTGCCCTGACACTTTTTACTGTCACAAATGACACTGATTGCAGTGATCAGTAAAAAAATTACCACTGCAAATGGTGACACTGTGACTGGGGGTACTGGGGGTGATCTGGGGGGTGAAAGTGTGCCTATGTGTACGTGTGGTGTTGGTGCAACTCGCTTTGAGATGTCTTCTCTCCTCAAGCAACGGACGAAAAGACCGCTGCGAGGAGATATGACATAATTTCCTCCTGCCTGTGTTTACATTACACAGGCAGGGGAAGCATCTCATTCACCGGGATCGATCGCGAGGGGGTGGCCAGAAATCAATGGCCGCCCCCTCATCCCGAATCGCTCCTCAAGTGAAATGGACCACTGCATGTACCAGGGGGGTCCGATCGGACCCCCCACCCGCGGGAAGGCAGGCACGTGGATGTGCCTGTCCGTGCCATTCTGCCGACGTATATATACAAGCGGCGGTCCTTAAGTGGTTAATAGTATTGATAGGATGTATTTGATATATTTCAATGGCAAAGCAGCCTCATTCTTTACATTCCATGTATTATGAACAGAATGTTGGGGAGCGGGGGTTGGGGAGGCATTTTGTAGTTGGGTTACATATAAGTCTTTACTAGGAGCTCCTACCTCACTTACTGACCTTTGTGTCACTTACTACTGACCTATAAGTCACTTACTGCTGACTAGACATGGGCGCCGTCAAAAAATTTGTTTAGTTTCGTTCCGTATAAAAAAAAAAAATTCGTATACAAAATTTAATTCGTACGAATCGTAAATTTTAAACGTTTCTATTAATTTGGATCCGAAATTCGTAAACGAAATTTCGTATTTCGTACTTCCTCTGAGTGATTGGTGAGCAAAACACCAGTCACGTTCAGGGTTGAGCCGAACACCCCCCTGTTCGGGTCGCACCAGAACCTGCGAACAGACAGAATGTTTGCGTGAACTTTAGAACCCTATTAAATACAATGGACTCGAACGTTCGAAATCTAAAGTGCTAATTACAAAGGCTTATATGCAAGTTATTGTCCTAAAAAGTGTTTGGGGACCCGGGTCCTGCCCCAGGGGACATGTATCAATGCAAAAAAAGTTTAAAAAATAGACGTTTTTACGGGAGTGGTGATTTTAATAATGCTTAAAATGAAAAAATAAAAGTGAAATTTTCCTTTAAATTTCGTACCTGGGGGGTGTGTATGATATGTATGTAAAGTCGCGCATGTTTCCCGTGCTTAGAACTGTCCCTGCACAAAATGTCATTTTTGAAGGAAAAAAAGTCATTTAAAACTCACTCGCGGCTATTAATGAATTGTCGGCTTTTATCAATACATAGAAAAGTCATTGATAAAAAAAAAAAAAAAAAGCGTGGGGGTTCCCCCAAATTCAATTACCAGGCCCTTCAGGTCTGGAATGGATATTACGGGGAACCCTGCCGCAAATAAAAAAAAATGGCGTGGAGTCCCCCCCAAAAATCCATACCAGACCCTTATCCGAGCACGCAACCTGGCCGGCTGCAGGAAAAGAGGGGGGGACGAGAGAGCGCCCCCCCCTCCTGAACCATACCAGCCAACATGCCCTCAACATGGGGAGGATGTCCCCATGTTGATGGGGACAAGGGCCTCATCCCCACAACCCTTGCCCGGTGGTTGTGGGGGTCTGCGGGCAGGGGGCTTATCGGAATCTGGAAGACCCCTTTAACAAAGGGGACCCCCAGATCCCGGCCCCCCCATGTGAATTGGTAAGGGGTACATTGTACCCCTACCATTTCACGAAGAAAGTGTATTTTTTTTTTAATAAAAACACACAAACACCTTGGAAAAGTCCTTTATTAAAAAAATAAATAAATAAATAAATTAAAAAAAAACATTCCAGAGATGAAATTCCGCGGCGATCCCGATGTCCAGCGCTGTCCGTCATTGGTTGAGCCTGAGCGGACCTGATGGGGAACTTCCTCCGCAGTATTTTAAATGTATAGACCCGCCCCTTCTAAAGTTCCCCATCAGGTCCGCGACCTGATGGGGAACTTTAGAAGGGGCGGGTCTATACATTTAAAACACTGCGGAGGAAGTTCCCCATCAGGTCCGCTCAGGCTCAACCAATGACGGACAGCGCTGGACACTGTATTTCATCGCTGGAATGTTTTTTTTTTGTTTTTTTTTAATAAAAGGACTTTTCCAAGGTATTTGTGTGTTTTTATTTACATTTTTTTACACTTTCTTCGTGAAATGGTAGGGGTACAATGTACCCCTTACCAATTCACATAGGGGGGGCAGGATCTGGGGTCTTCCAGATTCCTATAAGCCCCCTGCCCGCAGACCCCCACAACCACCGGGCAAGGGTTGTGGGGATGAGGCCCTTTTCTCCATCAACATGGGGACATCCTCCCCATGTTGAGGGCATGTGGCTTGGTACGGTTCAGGAGGGGGGGGCGCTCTCTCGTCCCCCCTCTTTTCCTGCAGCCGGACAGGTTGCGTGCTCAGATAAGGGTCTGGTATGGATTTTTGGGGGGACTCCACGCCATTTTTTTTTTATTTGGGGTGGAGTTCCCCTTAAAATCCATGCCAGATCTTAAGGGCCTGGTATGGATATTTAGGGGGAACCGCACGCCATTTTTTTTTTAATTTGCGGCGGGGTTCCCCTTAATTTACATTCCAGACCTGAAGGGCCTGGTAATTGAATTTGGGGGAACCCCCACGCTTTTTTTTTTTTTTTTTTCATCAATGACTTTTCTATGTATTGATAAAAGCCGACAATTCATTAATAGCCGCGAGTGCTTTTAAATGACTTTTTTTCCCTCAGAAATGACACTTTGTGCAGGGACAGTTCTAAGCACGGGAAACATGCGCGACTTTACATGCATATCATACACACCCCCCAGGTACGAAATTTAAAGGAATATTTCACTTTTATTGTTTCACTTTAAGCATTATTAAAATCACTGCTCCCGAAAAAACGTCAGTTTTTAAAACTTTTTTTTGCATTAATACATGTCCCCTGGGGCAGGACCCGGGTCCCCAAACACTTTTTAGGACAATAACTCGCATATAAGCCGTTAACTAAATTTCGTATTTCATAAACAAAATTTCGTATTTCGTACAGAATTCGTATGCATAAAATTCGTATTTCGGATTCGTACGTATGTACGAATTTCCGGAAATTCGTACGAAACTAATGACTGCTGACTACTAAACTCTGCGTCACTTACTGCTGAACTCTGAACTCTGCATTAGTTACTTCTAGCACTTTGCTTCTATTTTAACCACGGCCAATATTCAGCACAATAAAAACAACACCCAATTATCAACACAGTGTACGGCACGGACCACAGTGTATTTTTCAGGAGGGCCCAACTTATGATCCTTCACACAGGCCCCTTTATGTTCTTTCTCACTGTTCCCTTATATTTTACTGCCATGTTTCAGGACATGGTGTGCAGAGTGCAGAACACAGAACATGAAGTGAAGGGTGCAGGTCACAGCAGGACATGGGGTGCAGGAGAAGGGTGCAGGACATGGGGTGCAGAATAAAGGACATGGGGTGTAGGACAGTAATACAATCTCCCCTCCCCCCGTGTCCTCCTGCATGTCCTGTACATCTCCCCCCAGCAGTGTGTGAGAGCAGAGTGGATGGAGAGGACATCTTGTGTACATAAAGCAGCATGTCCCTCCCTGGCTGGTCTCTTAGCTGGCTGCTTTGCAGGCTTGTCCTGGTTACTACTGTAAGGACTCTGTAGTCCTGTTTCTCAGCACCTTGTGGGGATCTTTGTGGCAGTGCCGAGGCGGCGCCATGTTGGAGAATCGGTCCCGCTCCTTCCTCTCTGTTCTGCCGGAGGGCTCTGCAGGGACACAGGCAGCTGTGGGGGGAAGCAGGAGCCGATGGTGACAGTAATGCAGCCGGAGAAAGATCGGCAGCGGGAGATCAGTGAGATGAGTCCTCTCATGCCGCTGTCCTGCCCAGTCCACCCCTGGACTTCACAGGTCGGGTGCCGCTTCCCCCCTCACCCTCCCGCCTGGCCCCGCTCTGAGCCACATTCCTGTCTGAATAATGTGTCCGGGTTTCAGGCAGAAACATTATTCAGACCAACAGTGAGAATGGGCCGACAAGAGCCCAGGGGCCAGGACGCCATTTCTAGTCACCATGATGACCTGAGATTTGTTGAGCCCTAACTTAAAGTGGTTGTAAAGTCTTTTTTAAAAAAAAAAAAAAGTTATACTTTCCTCCTCTATGCAGTTGGTTTTGCACAGAGTAGGCCGGATCCTCCTCTTCTCGGGTCCCTCTTTGCTGCTCCTGGCCCCTCCCTCCTATTGAGTGCCCCCACAGCCAGCAGCTTTCTATGAGGGCACCCGAGCCGAGTCACAGCTCTGTGTATTCATTCAGACAAGGAAGCAAGATATATTAATCATCAACTGATCCCCCTGAAGATGTTAATCTACATTTCCACACTATATATGTGTGTATCATCATCTGCTGGAGATAAAAGACGTCACAGTGACTATAGAGGAAGAGGACGGACATGACGGGGTTACTGGGTGTAAATAGAAAATAAGATCTTATTACCTCCTCTGCTGAACTTCCAGCAATGTCTCCTCTCTACTTCTTCCCTACTCACCTCTCACCCGGAACTTCCTGTCTGTACCTGACATCACTTCCTGTCTTCCATAGAGACTTCCTGTCTGGGTAGAAGTGAGATCACCACCTTGTGGAGCTCAGAGGAACTGCAGCCCAGAGAAATGTCTTGTAGTGTGAACACGGCCTTGTGCTGTGTGTGTATGTACTGTATATCCTTATAGACGGGTCATCTCCACTCCCACCAAGGGGGATAGAAATATATTACTGCTCGGGGGGGAGACATTTTGGCTCCTTTGATTTTGCAGTAAAATTGATGTCATATTTAGTCATGTAGAACATCTGTTATATGGATACAAAGACCCCCAGCCGAGAGTAAAGGGTGGAAATGGCTCCTGATCCCCAGATTTGGGCAATTATGTCCCCAATATAAATAGAAAAAAACCTGCGCTATGTGTAACAACTCAAATACCTACAGAAATAACTTATACCGGACTGCTGCTGTAACAAAGGTAAGTATTCCCTTTATCACCTAGAAGAGCATTATGTGTCACAGCGCTGTCCTATTGTGTGTGCGCATAAATTATCACCAATACACTAAAATATGTGGAGACATTCATATATAAAGTGCTAGGGGCTCAAATAATATTCTCTGCAGATCTACTGCTTCCACTTTACACCTACTTCATTCATCTTATGGTGTTTATCAATAAATGAAGTAAACTGATCCATCTGCAAATTCATATACAACATAAAGTGCTTTGTGCTCAAGATGCTGTTCCCTGCAGATCCACTGAAAAAACAATACAGGCGCCACTTAGTAAAACTGTTAGACTTTAATATTACAATAGCACTAAAGCACTCACTCTTAGGTAAACTATAGCAGGCATATGAACGGTCCGGTCTACGATCGTACTCCAAGTGCTGTTATTCTCAATGAGAGGAGACATCCCTGTGTGCTGAGCGAGAGGCCGGCATAATGTCCATGCAAGTGTATCCGGATAGTCTCTGAAGGAACCAGAAGGAGGGCTGGAACGCAAACTAGGAGTCAACTGAGACGTAGCGCTCAGCGGAGTGACATCACGACAAGCATGCCTGCAGATCCACTGCTTGCACTTTACATCTACTTCTTTATTGTTATATTTGTTGCTATATTAAATAAACTAATGTAGCGGCCTCACTCCCTTCTCTTGTGAATCGGTTATCCGATAGCTCTTAGCTAGGGGTATCTTGTATGCAATAGTGAGATGCGCTACGGCCCATGTCCTCCCCATTGCAGCGGGTGAGGTGAAGGCCAGTACCTGTTGTTCTCCTCGGGCCTGTGTGCTTCTTTAAGAGCCAAGTCTGTTGTGCTGATACTCCCCTTCACTCCCATTAACCAGAGTACCACACACCGATAAGGGTCCAACACTTGTTTATTATAACACACCAATAAACAGTCCTTTGTTAGCCGACTGGTTGGGACCCATAAAACAGTTCAACACGGTGGGGTGAGCAGGTCGAGGCACTGTCCTAACAATCAAACTAAACCACTGTGGTTTCACCAGCGGTTGCTATAGCCATTGGCTAGAGAGAGGAACTTGAAACTTATGAGTCTCTACCAGCGACTCTGGAGAACATGAATGGAGTACCTTCGCTGCGTTGTGGCCCCTGTCAGGGGGAAGATGTCCCTCCAAGGGAGTTACCAGAGGCCCCTCCGTCACCGGGTTGAAGCTGCTCCGGGCTCTTCAGAAGGGTGACCTCTCCGTCCTCCTCACCTCAGACATGGGCCCCATCCACCTCAGGGTCCCTCGGACTCATCCGCCCTTGCGGGATCCAGTCGAAGTCACTGGGCCCCAGGCCTCCGGTGTAGTACCTCACCCCAGGCTTAAGGTGCCTGAGATGGACGCCAACACTGCTCCGACCAGGCCATGGGCGCCTGGGCTGGAACTCCGGACCGCCAGCACCCAGGCCTAGGGTGCCTGGGTGCGGGATAGCAAGAAGACCTTGTGGCGAGGGCGTCTCTCCCCTTTATCTCCTCCCCCAGCAGCCACAGCAGGTTCCCCGCCCCCGCTGTACCACTGCCAGAGCAGGACAAAAAGGGTGTAGCACTGCGGCAGTGGTTCTACCTCGACTTGGGACAACATCGCCACCCACAGGTCAAGGAGAATAGCACACCACCAAAGTCCTCCACGACTTAAATGGTCTAACCCCTCTCATGATTGGTACCATCCTGGAACATACTACCACCCAGGTGCTCCCCCTAGATTTAGACCCCCGCTACACTAAAAACCTGTGAAAATTTATGTAATCATACATTATTTTGTGCTCAATATAGTGTTTTCTGCAAGTCCACTGCTTCCGCTTTGCATCTATTTCAATTAACTTTAAAGTTAAAGTCCACCCTAAAAAAAAAAATTGCCAAAAAGGCTACAAAAAAATATATATATATTTTTTAAACTTACCAGAAATGGCTGTTAAAAGGCAGATCATCCTAATCTGCCACTTCCTCATCCACGGTGGTCTTCTTTCTTCTCCTCCTCGCACTGCCTCCTGGGAAATGGGGAGCGGTGTCTTCTGGGACCTTGTGTGTGTCCCAGGAGACATCCACCCATTCACATAGCGCCGCGCGACTCGCGCATGTGCAGTAGGGAACCGGGAAGTGAATCCGCAATGCTTCACTTCCAGATTCCCTCACCGAAGATGGCGGCGGGGCAGCCGAGACCCGAGCGATTGCTCGGCTTCGGCTGCCGACATATCGGGCACCCTGGACAGGTAAGTGTCCTTATTAAAAGTTATAGTACATGCGGGAGAAAAGTCATCTTATTGGAATGACCCGACTTCACCGGGACAGGTGGAGTTGTGCCCATTGGTGTAGATCTTCTAATGTCTTGTATATCGGGGGAGGGGAGGTTGGCTCCATACAGTCGGGGGAGGGGGAGGTTGGCTCCATACAGTCGGGGGAGGGGGAGGTTGGCTCCATACAGTCGGGGGAGGGGAGGTTGGCTCCATACAGTCAGGGGAGGGGAGGTTGGCTCCATACAGTCGGGGGAGGGGGAGGTTGGCTCCATACAGTCGGGGGAGGGGAGGTTGGCTCCATACAGTCGGGGGAGGGGGAGGTTGGCTCCATACAGTCGGGGGAGGGGGAGGTTGGCTCCATACAGTCGGGGGAGGGGGAGGTTGGCTCCATACAGTCGGGGGAGGGGAGGTTGGCTCCATACAGTCGGGGGAGGTTGGCTCCATACAGTCGGGGGAGGGGGAGGTTGGCTCCATACAGTCGGGGGAGGGGAGGTTGGCTCCATACAGTTGGTCTATACTGGAGGATAGAATCACCCCCAGGTAAGGAATGACTGAATCACTCCAAGCCAATCACAGTGATGTATCACGCGTGTGACTAGTGTGTGCGGCTCCGGGATATGTCATGTCTGAGATTTGGACATGTTGGTGTACAGGCCAGAGATCCACCAAAATCACCCAGTAATGGAGAGATGTTGGGGGAGGGGATTAAAGGGGAAGTGACAAATAAAAGGAGATGATCAGAGAAGAGGAGACATTTCTTATATTGTGGGCCGCACTGTACTGTGTTTATCAATCAATTATGTCACCTGATCCATCTGCTAATTCATAGACAACATAAAGTGCTTTGTGCTCAAGATGATGTTCCCTGCAGATCCGCTGCTTCCACTTTACACCTACTTCTTTATTCTTATAACATTTGCTGCTTTATTAAATAAATGAAAAAGCTGTGCAAATTCATGTAATCATACAATACTTGTACTCAATGTAGTGTTCTCTGCAAGTCCACTGCTTCCACTATGCATCTACTTCAACAAACTGATTTTGCTTCATAAAAGTCCAACAATCAATGAAAAGTTGATAAGGTGTGGAAGTTCTCGGTGCTCCAAACTGTGCCAGCTGTAGTGTAGCCACGCCTTCTTCCACCTCTTACACACGTGATGGTGAGGGCGCCCCCTTAGTAGTGATTTTTATTGATTGGTGGATTTTTTGTTTTAAGAAAAATTTGTTAATTGAAGTAGATGCAAAGAGGAAGCAGTGGACTTGCAGAGAACACTATATTGAGCACAAAATATTGTATAATTACATGAATTTGCACAAGTTTTTACTTATTTAATACAGCAGCGTATATCATAAGATTAAATAAGTGGGTGTAAAGTGGAAGCAGTGGATCTGCAGGGAACAGCATCTTGAGCACAAAGCACTTTATGTTGTATATGAATTTGCACATGGATCAGTTTACTTCATTTATTGATAAACACCATAAGATGAATGAAGTAGGTGTAAAGTGGAAGCAGTAGATCTGCAGAGAATATTATTTGAGCCCCTAGCACTTTATATATGAATGTCTCCACATATTTTAGTGTATTGGTGATAATTTAGGCGCACACACAATAGGACAGCGCTGTGACACATAATGCTCTTCTAGGTGATAAAGGGAATACTTACCTTTGTTACAGCAGCAGTCCGGTAGAAGTTATTTCTGTAGGTATTTGAGTTGTTACACATAGCGCAGGTTTTTTTCTATTTATATTGGGGACATAATTGCCCAAATCTGGGGATCAGGAGCCATTTCCACCCTTTACTCTCGGCTGGGGATCTTTGTATCCATATAACAGATGTTCTACATGACTAAATCTGACATCAATTTTACTGCAAAATCAAAGGGGACAAAATGTCTTCCCCCCTCCCCCGAGCAGTAATATATTTCTATCCCCCTTGGTGGGAGTGGAGATGACCCATCTATAAGGATATACAGTACATACACACACAGCACAGACTTTTCTTGGGGCTGCAGTTCCTCTGAGATCCACAAGGTGGTGATCTCACTTCTTCCCAGACAGGAAGACTCTATGGAAGACAGGAAGTTCTATGTCAGGTACAGTCAGGAAGTTGCGGGTGAGAGGTGAGTCGGGAGGAAGTAGAGAGACATCACTGTAAGTGGCAGCAGAGGAGGTAATAAGATCTTATTTTCTATTTACACCCAGTAACCCCGTCATGTCCGTCCTCTTCCTCCATAGTCACTGTGACGTCTTTTATCTCCAGCAGATGATGATACACACATATATAGTGTGGAAACCTTCATTAACCCCTTCAGGGGGATCAGTTGATGATTATTATATCTTGCTTCCAAAGCTGGTCATACATGGTTCAGTTTTATTGTTCAGCCAGTGGGGTGAGTGTAAAAAGCTCAACCAATTCCCCCATCCACACATTGGAGGGGGATGGGGGAATCCTCCCCGCTGCACTATTGTATTCTGACAATGGGGGGCGCTCCTCCGCTCTCAGAATACACAGATCAGTGATGAAGCTATTGGCTGCAGCCGCTGATCGAGTGACTTTTATCCGGCAGTGACCACACATGGATGGAAATGTGACCGATCCCTGCTGAACCAGCTGAATTTCCATGTATCTATGGTCACCTGAAGTGACTTCCTCCCCTCCCCCTCATCTCCTTCATTATGTAAGTCATGCTGAGATAATCTCCCATTGCCTGAGCAATATTCTCATTTGTCTCTGAGCTCCTTCTTGCTATTCCTCGTCCTGCCTGTTGTTTCCTTGGATTGATTTTCTGTGTAGTGACCCCGGCTTCATCTCTTGGATGCGCTCGTCTGTTGCTTGTCCTGACCTTTATCCTGATTCCTGGATTTCCTCCTCATCTCTCCTCCATATCCTCTTACACAGCTTTTCTCCACACCTGCAGTGACCCTGGGGGGTGGGAACTTGGCACCAGCACTCAGCAAAATCCATTCCCACCATTAGGAGCTCTGGAGAAAATTGTTTGCTATTTACACTCCGTTCCTCCGTACGTCACCTGATCACATGAGAGATTACTTTCACACATTCCTGACAGATTTCTGTATGGTAAAGGTCAAAGTTCACACTTCCGTTTAGGAGAGGTAGGACACACCCAGGAACAATGATTTGGTTTGCATGGGAGCCTCAAAAAATGGCACCTCAAATCTCCCCATCTAAATGTCCCTCCATCCCGAGTCTATATGTCCTATGACATCACACTGACCTCACAGCTTCTCCTCCCAATGTCCCTCCAACTAGCTTTTTTATCTGATGCTCTTAGGATTGTGGGCGGACCCTTGGCATCTTCACTAGGAAAGTGAGTCTGTTGGTCCTGCGTTGTATGTAGTGATGTCAGAATGCCTGCAACAAGCTTTTAATTCAAATACATTTTTATTGAATCTCAACAGGTTACAGAAAATAGAATGATAATCAGATTCAAATTGCCGTACAATAAGGGACTTACGAATTACATTCAAATAGAAAGAGACATACATCCATAAAAAAAACATGGTACATTCTATTCTCGAACATTGGACTGAGTAATAAAGGTTAAATGTGTATCAGAACATATACGTGTAGCGGCCTCACCCCCTCTTTTTGGTCTAGGGGTATGTTGTACGTGAGGGTGAGATGCGCTACGGCCCATGTCCTCCCCATTGCAGCAGGTGAGGTGAAGGCCAGTAACAAGTATTCTTCTCTGGCCTGTGTGTTTCTATTCACAACCGAGTCTTGCTGTGCTGACACTCCCCTTCACTCCCATTAACCAGAGTTCCACACACCGATAAGGGTCCAACACTTGTTTCATTGTAGCACACAATTAAAACAGTTCTTTATCAGCCGATGGGTTGAGACCCATAAACAGTTCAATACAATGGGGTGAGCAGGTCGAGGCACTGTCCTAACAATAAACTAAACCACTGTGGTTTCACCAGCGGTTGCTATAGCCATTGGCTAGAGAGAGAAACGTAAGTCTCTACCAGCGACTCTGAAGAATATGAATTGGAGTACCTTCACTGCATTGTGGCCCCTGTCAGGGGGAAGATGTCCCTTCAAGGAAGTTACCGAAGGCCCCTCCGTCACCGCGTTGATGCTGCTCCGGACTCTTCAGACGGGTAACCTCTCCGGCCTCCTCACCTCAGACATGGGCCCCATCCACCTCAGGGTCCCTCAGACTCATCCGCCGTTGCGGAGCCCAGTCGAAGTCACTGGGCCCCAGGCCTCCGGTGTAGTACCTCACCCCAGGCTTAAGGTGCCTGGGATGGACGCCAACTCCGCTCCGACCAGGCCTAGGGCGCCTGGGCTGGAACTCCGGACCGCCCGCACCCAGGCCTAAGGTGCCTGGGCGCCGGATGCAGAAGACCTCGTGGCGAGGGTGTCTCTCCCCCTTATCTCCTCCCGTGCCGCCACAGCAGGTTCTCCGCCCCCGCTGTACCACCGCCGGAATGGGACAAAAAGGACAGCACTGCGGCAGTGATTCTACCTCGACCTGTGGGAACACCGCCACCCCAGGCCAAGGAGAATAGTACACCACCAAAGTCCTCCACGACTGAAATTGGTCCAAATCCTCTTATAGTTTATACACACCTGGGTCATACTACCACCCAGGTGTACCCCCTAGATTTAGACCCCCGCTACATATGTATTACTTATATAGCGGGGTCCTAAATTTAGGGGTAGTGTTTGAGTGGTATTTATGCTCAAACACCTTTGGCTGGGGCCTACTAAGGATCGAGGAATCCCAGGGTGCCGCCTTGCGAGGGGACCCGTATTTTAGACGAGGAGGCCGGGGAGGACCGTTCCGAGGGACTAGTGAGAAGTCACGGTGAAGGAGGGGGCCCTGTAACTCTCTGGAGGGATGTCTTCTCCTTAAGGAGGTCAAGATTAGAGACCAAGTTCACCAGGTCTGTGGCAGAGACCAAGTTCATCAGTTTGTGCAGAGACTGTATATCTGGTTGGAGTACCATTCTGGCTGCTAGTCCCCTCTCTAGGGAGACTATCCAAATGGGCTAAGTCTGCTTGAGAAGCCGAGCAGTGAAGTGTATTTCGTTTGTGCCTGGACCTCTCCCACAACTTATGCTGTCCTGTACTTCCTCCAACCTTTCTGTCTAGAGACTGTGCTTTAAGAGAAATAAACTCTACGTTGGAGTTACAGCTGGTGTGGACCTTGGAGTTATTGGGGGAAATAGAGACTCGTCTTTATTGAGCATAGAGATGGGAACCATTCTCTGGAGAACCTCGCTGCGGAGACCTGTTTCATAACACCGCTCAACCTCTTCACACAGGAGGGTACGGGCATATAGCGTGGTGTGCCCTCTCTTCCTGCGAGGAGCCAAAGGCAGGTGAAAGGGAGGTGAGTGCTCTACACTTATAACCTTGACTAAATGGGCATTGCAAATGCAAACATTTTGAGATTATATAGTAACGTACCTCTATCTTGATTTTCTTTTTGCCATATAGGGAAAGGAAGGAAATTGCTGATTTTAAGAGAAGAAAACTAAACAGAATGGAACTAAATAAAACTAAATAAGAAACAGGACAGTCACTGGTAACAGTTTCGATTATTCCATATAGACGCATTTGGAACCACCTTTGTCAGTGTTTTGCTTGCGTCTATCTAGCAAGGTTACTCTGTGGTATAAGCAAGGAAGCTGAGACTTCTGCAGTGTGTAAATGTGCTTTTACTATACAAGATGCTGTACATACAAAACTATTACAATATTAGGAATACACTACAAGACTGACAGATCTCTATAACAAGCAAAATGCCTAGCAAATGAACAGCCTATGGTCTATAACAGTACAAATACATTTAAAGGTTACTTCACTTTGATTACTCTATGTTCATGATTTCCATTGCTGGTGACCAGGCATCTTCTTCTTATGATGAGTGGCTTCTGATCTTCAAGCTTGAATGAGCCCCCCCTCCCTCAGTCTTTACTCATCCTTTTATGTACAAGTTTGTTGACAACTTGTTTCCATAACAACCGACTAACAGTCATTCAGTAAATAGTTTGGGAGACCCTCTCTACCTATTTACTGTAGCTGTAGAGACAATAGCCTATTCCAACTGTAAATTGAATACAACAATGGTATCTACGTACCCATTGTGTGCAACAGCATTTGTTTGAGAAATATCTACTCTCCTAATCTACTCCAAACCCTGACAGTAATCTGAATATTGTCCCATGTAATGTTATGTCTGATTAATATAAAAAATCATATTTTAACAAATGCAACACAGTAAGCCAGTATCTTTTCGAATTCCGACACAGTATTAGACTTTTGCGATAAGTTCTCTTAAGCTGGGGATTTCATTAGATTTCCATTTGCACATCATTAGAGATCTTGCTGCAAATATTATATGCATTTCTAACCGAAATTGGGTATTCTGACATATCAATACTTAATATAGCTTTTTCAATAGTGGGGCGAACAAGGACCCCTGTGACCTTTGCAATTAGCTTGAACACCTCTGACCAGAAGCTGCGGAGGTGGGGGCACGCCCACACCATATGGGCCAGCGTCCCCACCCGACCACAACCCCTCCAGCATAAATTCAAGTTAGCATCAGAAAATTTAGCAACTAAATATGGGGTAAAGTGCCACCTCGACAGAAATTTTTGCGCTAGCTCTGCATAATTCGAACACCTCGAAAACTGATGGTTGTTTTTTATAGCTGAAAGCCATTGCTTGTCTGAAAAAACTCTACCCATCTCTTTTTCCCATTTGAGTAGTGGGTTGTACTTGGCAAAAGCAGACTTGGAATTTAGAATGTCATATATCAGGGATATTCCTTTCGTTTTTGGGTTAGCTGAATGTAAATGTTCCCATATCTTTGTGGGGATTAGGGTGCTCCTTAATTTCAATTGTTGAAACAATGAGGAGATCTGGTTATATGTCAAGAACTCTGAGGTAGGTATATGGAACCTATTTTGAATATCTGAAAAGTACAGCAATTTGTCATTCTCTATAAGATCTTTCATATGGCATATGCCCTTTCTCAGCCATTGGGTTAGGGATATGTTCGGGACTAACCAGTGGAGAGCATCCAATGGTATGGGAACATCAGTTGAAAATAGTGTCTGTTGTGTTACCTCTCTTAGATATGTTCAAGCGTATATTGACGCTTGAATTGTGGGGTGGTCTAATAAGATATTTGTACATGGCAAGTTGTGGGCAATAAGAAGAGATAGTGGTGAACCGGGAGCAAGCCATGTCCGTTCTAGTTGAGTCCAAGACTTAGTGGCGTTTGGACCGAACCAGCCTTTAAGCTGTTCCAAGATTGCCGCCATGTAGTAATCTTTCAATACTTGAATGCCCAATCCGCCCACTGTTTTGTGTTTTCTCTGTACTATTGGGGAGAATCTCGCTCTACTAATCGCCCACACAAATTTGGATAATTGGTTCTGCATAGTGGTAAAAAAAGATGATGGAAGGGCAATTGGAAGTGTTCTAAAGTAATAAGTGATTTTAGGTAGAAGTAGCATTTTATACGCTGCTAGGCGACCTCCCCAAGAGATATAATGTTTTTGAATCCTAGACATTTCCCTTTGAATTTCAGTAATTAGTGGGATATAATTGGTCTTGTAAAGGTTGGAGATAGGGGATGTCAACTGAATGCCCAAGTATGTTATAGAGCCTGGGGACCACGGGTAAGGCAAGTCTCTTTGAAGAACTAATTTAGTGGCTTTATCTATCGCTATACCCAAAATACTTGACTTGGAAGCATTAACCTTGTAGAAAGCTACTTTGCTAAATAAGAGAAGAGTGTCATGGGCTGCAGTAAGGGAAGCATACGGGTCAGATAGTGTCAAGATGACATCATCCGCAAATAGCGAGATCTTATGATGTTTGCCCTGGGAATGAATACCCTGGATCAATGGGTGGGTTCTAATCATTTCCACCAGGGGTTCCATGACCAAAGCAAACATCAATGGTGTTAGGGGGCATCCTTGTCTAGTCCCATTAGTTATTTTGAAGTTCCTGGAAAACATACCTTCCATGTACACATATGCAGATGGAGAGGAGTATAGTGCTATAATTGCCCTTTGTATCGGGCCTATCAGACCAAACTTCTCCAGGACCCCAGACATATAACCCCAGTGCACTCTATCGAAGGCCTTCTCTGCATCCAAAGTGAGGAGCAGAGAAGACCTTTGATTTTTTTCAGCCACATGCAAAAGGTTTATCATTCTCCTAGTTGTGTCATTCGCTTGGCGACCAGGCACAAACCCTACTTGATCCTGGTTGACTAGTTTCGGCATTAAGATCGACAGTCTGTTAGCAATTATTTTGGCGTACAATTTAACGTCAACATTCAACAAAGAAATGGGTCTGAAATTTTGTGGTGCAGAGGGATCTTTACTGGTTTGGGCAAGGTAACTATAATAGCCGTCAACATTTCTGGTGGAAAGAAAGCTTTGGACATCACGGCATCAAAGTCCCGTTTTAGGAATGGGGACAGTTCATTTTGAAATAGCTGGTAGTACTCAGATGAATAACCGTCGGGTCCTGGGGATTTGTTGTGTGGCATATTTCTGATCGTTTTACCTATTTCGGATAACGTGAATGGTAGATTGAGCGAGTTGAGCTCCGGTTGGGATAGTGTGGGTAAATTGACCGAAGCAAAGAAATCTCTTATCGTGTCATTGGTTGGTTGGTGGGTATCTATGTCTTCTTTGAGGTTGTACAATGCCTCGTAATAGTTGCTAAAGGCATCTGCTATTTCTTTAGGATTGGACACTGTTTTTCCTGTTTTAGGATTAGTCATATGCTGAATTTTTTGTTTGGCTACTTTGTCTTTCAACTGATTCACCAGCAGTTTTCCCGCCTTGTTGCCACATCAGTAAGTATTAGCCTTTAACCACTTAAGCCCCGGACCATTTCGGGCCATTAGGACCAAGCCTGTTTTTGGGATTCGGCACTGCGCTGCTTTAACTGTAAATTGTGCGGACATGCAATGTTGTACCCAAATGAAATTTGCGTCCTTTTCTTCCCACAAATAGAGCTTTCTTTTAATGGTATTTGATTGCCTCTGCGATTTTTATTTTTTGCGATATAAACAGAAAAAGACCGAAAATTCGAATAAACTCAATTTTAGTCATACATTTAGGCCAAAGTGTATTCAGCCACATGTCTTTAGTAAAAAAAATGTCAATAAGCGTATATTTATTGCTTTGCGCAAAAGTTATAGCGTTTACAAACTAGGGTACATTTTCTGAAATTTACACAGCTTTAAATTTATGACTGCCTATCTCATTTCTTGAGGTGCTAAAATGGCAGGGCAGTACAAAACCCCCCCAAATGACCCCATTTTAGAAAGTAGACACCCCAAGGAAATTGCTGAGAGGCATGTTGAGCCCATTGAATATTTTTTTTTTTTCGTCCCAAGTGATTGAATAATGACAAAAAAAAAAAAAAATTACAAAAAGTTGTCACTAAATGATATATTGCTCACACATGCCATGGTTATATGTGGAATTGCACCCCAAAATACATTCTGCTGCTTCTCCTGAGTACGGGGATACCACATGTGTGGGACTTTTTAGGAGCCTAGCCACGTACGGGACCCCGGAAACCAAGCACCGCCTCCAGGATTTCTAAGGGCGCAAATTTTTGATTTCACTCCTCACTACCTATCACAGTTTCGAAGGCCATAAAATGCCAAAATAGCACAAACCCCCCCCAAATGACCCCATTTTGGAAAGTAGACACCCCAAGCTATTTGCTGAGAGGCATGTTCAGTCCATGGAATATTTTATATTTTGCCACAAGTTGCGGGAATATGACAAACTTTTTTTTTTTTTTCACAAAGTTGTCACTAAATGATATATTGCTCACACATGCCATGGGCATATGTGAAATTACACCCCAAAATACATTCTGCTGCTTCTCCTGAGTACGGGGATACCACATGTGTGGGACTTTTTGGGAGCCTAGCCGCGTACGGGACCCCAAAAACCAAGCACCGCCTTCAAGGTTTCTAAGGGCATAAATTTTTGATTTCACTCCTCACTACCTATCACAGTTTTGAAGGCCATAAAATGTCAAAATAGCCCAAAACCCCCACAAATGACCCCATTTTGGAAAGTAGACACCCCAAGCTATTTGCTGAGAGGCATGGTGAGTATTTTACAGCTCTCATTTGTTTTTGAAAATTAAGAAAGTCATTTTTTTTTCTTTTTTTTTTTCTTTTTTTACATTTTCAAAACTTTGTGACAAAAAGCGAGATCTGCAAAATACTCAACATACCTCTCAGCAAATAGCTTGGGGTGTCTACTTTCCAAAATGGGGTCATTTGGGGGGGTTTTGTGCCATCTGGGCATTCCATGGCCTCCGAAACTGTGATAGGCAGTGAGGAGTGAAATCAAAAATTTACACCCATAGAAATCCTGAAGGCGGTGCTTGGTTTTTGGGGTCCCGTACGTGGCTAGGCTCCCAAAAAGTCCCACACATGTGGTATCCCCGTACTCAGGAGAAGCAACAGAATGTATTTTGGGGTGCAATTCCACATATAACCATGGCATGTGTGAGCAATATATAATTTAGTGACAACTTTTTGTACATTTTTATTGGGACAAAAAAAAAAATATTCAATGGGCTCAACATGCCTCTCAGCAAATAGCTTGAGGTGTCTACTTTACAAAATGGGGTCATTTGGGGGGGTTTTGAACTGTCCTGGCATTTTATGCACAACATTAGGAAGCTTATGTCACACATCATCCACTCTTCTAACCACTTGAAGACAAAGCCCTTTCTGACACTTTTTGATTACATGAAAGAAAATTTTTTTTTGCAAGAAAATTATGTTGAACCCCCAAACATTATATATTTTTTTAAAGCAAAGGCCCTACAGATTAAAATAGTGGGTGTTGCATTTTTTTTTTCCACACAGTATTTGCGCAGCGATTTTTCAAACGCATTTTTTGGGGGAAAAACACACTTTTTTATTTTTAATGCACTAAAAAACACTATATTGCCCAAATGTTTGATGAAATAAAAAAGATGATCATAGGCCGAGTACATGGATACCAAACACAACATGCTTTAAAATTGCGCACAAACGCGCAGCGGCGACAAAACTACATTCATTTTTAAAAGCATTTAAAAGCCTTTACAGGTTACCACGTTAGATTTACAGAGGAGGTCTACTGCTAAAATTACTGCCCTCGAACTGACCTTCACGGTGATACCTCACATGCATGATGCAATTGCTGTTTACATATGACGCTAGACCGACGCGTGCGTTCGCCTTTGCGCAATAGCAGGGGGGGACAGCGGTGCTTTTTTTTTTTTTTTTTTTTTTATTATTTATTTGGCTTTTTTTTTTTTTTTTTAAACTGTGCCTTCCATATTTTATTTTTTTACCATTTTTATCGTTATCTCAGGGAATGTAAATATCCCCTATGATAGCAATAGGTAGTGACAGGTACTCTTTTTTTGAAAAAAATTGGGGGGTTAGACCCTAGATCTTTCCTCTGCCCTCAAAGCATCTGACCACACCAAGATCGGTGTGATAAAATGCTTTCCCAATTTCCCAATGGCGCTTTTTATATCCGGGGGGGGGACATTCCCTCCCACTGCTTGTAAAAGCAGTCTAGAGGCTAATTATCTGCTAGAATTGCTTTTACATGAAAGCCGGCCGCTGGCTGAAAAGAATGATACCAAGATGATACCTAAACCCGCAGGCATCATTCTGGTATAAACATTCAAAGTCCAGCAACATACCAGTACGTTGTTGGTCCTTGTTGGACATGTATTGTAATCTTTTTTTTCATGCAGCCTGTTGGCTGAACGAAAAAAAGAGATTGATTGGTGGGTATGCCCACCATTAGAATACCTCCCTTCATCCACCCACTTCTAATGATGGGCATATATGCCGAAGCATGGGGGCATCCTCCCGCAAAAAAGTTATGCCGCGTACACACGGTCAAGCCTTCGTCGGAATTTCGACCGTATGTACGCGGCATAAAAGGTTATGCCGCGTACACACGGTCGGACTTTTCCACGGGCAAGCCTCCGTTGGAATTTCGACCGTATATACGCGGCATTAGGAGCAAAATCGCTCCTCCGCCCCTGCTGCCCCCATGCTTCGGCATATATGCTCTTTTTTTTAACTGTGGTGGTGAAATCACCTCCTACAGCGTTGGAGTCACGGCTTTATGTATCGTGGGAGCAAACGCTGTTGCTGTCAAGATAAATAGATCCGCGCTGCAACTGAATGGCGTACCTGCTAAGCAAATGGTGGTTAACATTAAAACAAAGTAACATTACAGTACAACAGTAAGACCTTACCATGCCATACCTGCAAAGCAAATACCAAAACAAAACCTAGTAAAAAATAAAAAAATGTTTTAACGCAACCTGTGCCTAAAATATATATATGCCGAAGCATGGGGGCATCCTCCCGCAAAAAAGTTATGCCGCGTACACACGGTCGGAATTTCGACCGTATGTACGCGGCATTAGGAGCAAAATCGCTCCTCCGCCCCTGCTGCCCCCATGCTTCGGCATATATGCTCTTTTTTTTAACTGTGGTGGTGAAATCACCTCCTACAGCGTTGGAGTCACGGCTTTATGTATCGTGGGAGCAAACGCTGTTGCTGTCAAGATAAATAATTCCGCGCTGCAGTTGAATGGCGCACCTGAAAACAAAAAATTACATACCTGAAAAGCAAGCATGATAAAACATTGCAGAATAGAATACAGTAAAAAAAGAGCAGAACAATAGAGAGAAAATAGAGAGAGAGAGAACAATAAAACGACAACTATTTTTGGTTTTTTTATTTTATATTTTTTTTGTGTTTTGTTTTTTACGTTTTTTTTTTCTTTTTTACACTTTTTTTTGTAACTTTACAACTGTAATGGTTCGGGTCTCTCAAAATGTAATGGCATCTTGGGAGACCCTGTGTAAGTGTGTCCTAGTCTGTGAAATGCTGTACCCTACGCTAAAACTTCACTTTTGAGTGGTAGCGATCAAAACATTCACCAAGGCAAAGACCAGGCTTGTCAGGACAGAGTGGACAAAAACTACGGGTGTCACGCCTAAATCCGCGCTTGCTACAGACACGACATCTTTTTTGGGGGTGGCTTTGGGTAGGGGTACTCGGGAGGACATACGAATAATGCCTCTCATGCAGCCGGCTTACTGCATTTGGTTGGGGATGGTGAGGTGCAGAACCGCCTGGATACAGGAGTTCTGTGACTATCTCATTCTGGAATTTTAGAAGAGATAAAGTCCCGCCTGAAGCTCTGTATAGCACATGAGCGTTCAGCAAAGCCAATTGGAATAATGATAGAGACACTTTTTTGTACCAGCGTCTCGCCTTACGGTCAATTAGATACGGCGCCATCAACTGGTCGTTGAGGTCCACCCCTCCCATATTTTGGTTATATTCGTGGACACAGAGGGGTTTCTCCACAACACCAGTCGCCGTACGAATTTGGACTGTCATGTCTGCATGAAGGGAGGTAAGAAGGAAAACATTCTTATTGTCCCTCCACTTCATAGCGAGCAAGTTATTACACTTCAAGCAGGCTCTCTCCCCCAGCCTAAGACGGGCATCTACAAGCCGCTGGGGAAAGCCCCGGCGATTAGGTCGCACGGTGCCACATGCTCCAATCTGATGATCAAACAAGTGACTAAACAGTGGCACGCTCGTGTAATAATTGTCCACATACAAGTGGTACCCCTTTCCGAATAAGGGTGACACCAAGTTCCACACTATCTTGCCAGCGCTCCCTATGTAATCCGGGCAGTTGACCGACTCAATCTGACTGTCTTTTCCCTCATAAACCGTAAAGTTCACTACATAGCCTGTTGCCCTGTCACAGAACTTGTAGAGCTTGACCCCGTATCTGGCACGCTTGCTGGGAAGGTACTGCTTGAAAGACAAGCGGCCAGAAAATTTAATCAGGGACTCATCAACGCAGACAACTTGATCGGGAGTAAACAAGGCTGCAAAACGTTCGTTGAAGTGGTTTATGAGGGGCCGAATTTTATAGAGCCGGTCGTATTCAGGGTCCCCACGTGGACGACAAAGTTCATTGTCGTTGAAGTGCATGAACCGCAAAATCTGCTCGTATCGTGCCCTGGACATGGAGGCAGAGAACACGGGCATGTGGTCAATTGGGTGCGTGGACCAATAAGCACGCAATGACGGAAATTTATGTGTGCCCATGTTGAGGGAAAGGCCCAGAAAGGTCTTAAATTCGGAAACCGTAATTGGTTTCCAATTTCTGGCAATTTTAGGCAACTGGGGATTAGCGGCGATAAATTGACCAGCATATAAATTACTCTGGTCCACAATAGATCTATAGAGATCTTCCGTGAAAAACAGCGAATAAAAATCGATTGGCATAAAATCAGCTGTTTCCACCTGAATACCGGGTTGGGCAGTGAATGGGGGAAGTACGGGTTCTGCAGAAGTGGTGGGGACCCAATCAGGATAGGCGAATTCTGCAGGAAGGGCAGTATGGGCACGACGGGCCTGCCTTTGTCTTCTTGGTGGCAGCGGGACACTACTTGTGCTTGCCACCTCGCCAGCTTGAACTGCACTTATGGGACTCGCCACGTCACCAAGTGTTACTGCAGTGCTGGATGTACGTCCAGGCTGTACTAGGCCGCTGGTGCTTGCCAGTTCACCAGAAGGAATAGCGGCGCTAGTACTACTCTGCTCCATGATACGAGAGACCTGCGGTTCTTGCTCCTCAACAACCTCAGAAGATCGGGATCGGGTACGCCTGACCTTAGCAGGGACCTCAACTTCGTCATCAGAGCTATCTGACGTGGGGCCGCTGACGTCACTGTCTTCTACGGGAAGATATTCTGAGCCTGAATCTGACAGATACGTGACCTCCTCTTCACTATCTGTCATGCTCAGAATCTCGTAGGCCTCTTTACTAGTGTACCTTCGTCTTGCCATTTTGGGCTCTAAATTTAGGGGTACACTAGTAAGATTCACAGGAAAAAAAAGCACCTGACTGTCAGCAAATGTATCAAACGCTACCAAAAAAACTGTTAGCGATCGTAGGGATCAGGACTGTCTCTGCGAACGCTGCAGTTATGTGTGTTGTGTTTGGTAAGTGACAGTGATCGATCGATACTGCACTTGGGTGGGCTGGGCTGGGCTGGGCGGAGGGGCTAAACGCAGGTACTAGCAGGTATCTGGGCTGATCCCGCTAACACTGCGTTTTTGGGAACCCTAAACCGCTGGGGATGCTAGTATAGATCTGATCAGATACTATACCACTAAGGGGGGTGTATGCTTTGCGCGTGGGTGTTAGCGTTACTGGCACTAACCTAACACTGCCTGGGGCGACGCAGACCCTCTCTGGCGCTAAAACCTAATTGATCTCACCCGCCGGGCGATCAGGGGGGTTAAACCTTTATTGGGTTATATACGGCGGGTGCCCTGATGCTATAAAAAGCAAACTAATCAACCAGCGTCACCCGTAACCTTTATATGGTGATCACTAGTGAAAGGGTTAACTAGGGGCAATCAGGGGGTTAAAACCTTTATTAGGTTAAATATGGGGGTACCTGACACCAATAAAAACCTGCGGCGAACCTAAAAAAAAAATAACTGCCTATCTAAAACACCAGCGACACGAATACAGCGATCGGAAAAACAATCGCTTAGTGACGCTGAAGTTAGGGGGTGAAAGGGTTACCTGGGGGGTGATCAAGGGGTTAAACCTTTATTAGGGGGGGTTAGGGGGCTACCCTGGACCTAAAGGGGCCTAATCCTAACTGCCTTGCAACTTTTTACAATCACAGATGACACTAAATGCAGTGATCAGTAAAATAAATGATCACTGCAATCAGTGACACTGTGATTGGGGGCTTTGGGGTGACCTGGGGGGTGATCTGGGGGTGACTGGGGGGTGATTTGTGTGCCTATGTGTACCTACGTGTCAGTGGACTGTTGGAGCACTAACCTCTGTCTTCACTCCTCGGCGCCGGGAACGAAAAGACCGCGGCGAGGGAGATGACATCACTTCCTCCAGCCTGTGTTTACATCACATGGCGGAGGAAGCAATTTCATTGGCCGGGAGCGATCGCGAGGGGGGGGGGCGGAATCGAGCGGCCGCCCCCTCATGCCTGATCGCTCCCGAACACTTAACGGCCGCTCACTGCAGTGAAGGGGGGTCCGGATGGACCCCCCAACTGCACAAAGGCGATCACGTAGATCTACGTGATTCTGCCTGTCCGTGCCATTCTGCCGACGTAAATCGGCGGTGGGCGGTCGTTAAGTGGTTAAAGTGCGGAATTGGTATTCCTGCTGGGAAATCAGATGCGTACGAAGTTCCTGTCTAGTAAAGAAAAGTGAGTCTCCAATTCTTTGTGTAGTATTACGTTTGTTGAGAATTTCAAGGTCTTGAATTTTTGTCAACAGGTCATTGAGCCGTTTTGACCGCTGCTTCCTAATTTTAGTGCTCATTTGAATGAGTAGACCCCTTATATACACCTTTTACGTGTGTTTCAAAGTGTGAAGTGATCACCAACCGATGGGGCATTAATATAAAAAAACTCTTTCAGAGCTTCTCTAATTTGTTTCAAATTTTCAGGTTGCGAAAAACTAAAAATATCATTACGCCACCTGTTTGCCCTTGTTTCAGTACCACGATCCCCCACACTGATGGAGGTTAGGAGCATGATCAGACCAAGTAATTACATGAATATCAGATTTGACAACCTTTTGTAGCAAGAATTTGTCCACTAGGAAAAAGTCAATACGTGAATACGTATGATGTACATTAGAATAAAATGTATAGTCTCTTTCTGAGGAGTGCTGAAACCTCCATACATCAAATAGACCTATGGATGCAATAAACTGAGCCAAAGTCACCCTTCTCGATTGAGAACGTGTAGGGTTGGAAAGATCAAATTCTTTATCAGGGATTGCATTGAAGTCTCCACATAAAATCACATGTCCTTGTTTTAGGGATATCACCTTTTTCCAAATCTTTAAGAAACGCAGCTGCTTTGTGTTTGGGAGGTAAAAGTTCACCAACGTGTATTTTATTTTAGAGATCTCGCATACCAGAATGATGTATCTGCCAGATGCATCCGAGTAAGTATATACTTGAGTAAATGGTACAGAGTCTCTGACGGCAATCGCCACACCCCCTTCATTTTTAGGACCATTCGCTGTATATACATGAGGGAAATTGTGGTGGCGAAAGGTGGGGGGGGTTGTGTGAGATAAAATGAGTCTCTTGGAAACAAATAATATCACTGCTGCTTCTTTCCAGGCCATTTGTCTTTTATAGGGGTTGTTTAGACCTTTGACATTGAAGGATGAGATGTTGAATGCCATTTCAGAGGTATGGGAAGTATGTACTAAATTTCAAATTATAGTTAGTGATGTAGACTTTTTTTTACCTGGTGAGGATTATGTCTCCTTTGATCTGTAGAAAAGTAGCAGTGTAGAGCTGGAGAGGACTGCCCCAAGCTTCCCTGCTGATCAATACCAAGTTCAACCTTTGAAAGTCCTGAGAAAGTGAACACTGAAGAAAAAAATAAACAAAACAAGAACAAATAAACGGAACAGTTAAAGATATAAAATTGAGCGATTCTGTGCGGAAATTTAACCACTCAAACTTGGAGGAACACGAATAAAGGAACCGTGTGGCATTCTCCTGGGCTCCTAGGGGAAATGATAGTAAGGCAAGTAGAAGCATTTAGTCAGCCTGTTTTCGTATCAGAATTAGCCCGGGATGAGGAAGGTGAGTGTGGCGCATCTTCTTCAGTGTTGTTTGAATCTAAGATTTGTCAGTCTCTCATGAGTCGGAAGCCTTTCTTGACACTCGCTATTACAAACGTGTCGCCATCTTTGGTGATCTGCAATTTCTGTCTGGTCACCTGGACTGTGCTGTGTTAATTAACATGTTAATTATATAGTTGTCTGCTAAGGTGTTGGGAGAGTATCCATGAGTCAGCCCCACCTCATTATCTAACCCATTGTGTTAAAAGTGTATAAAAAGTCTGTATTCTGCCCAATAAACCATTCAAGATGCTACAAGCTATTTCCGGCTAGACTTGTATTCAATGCAGCTATAATAATATATCTCTCTAATGGTGATACAGGAGGAAGCGGTATTACTGACGGAAGCACTCAACGGAGTGTGGGATAGGATCCGTCACAGTCCCATTATAGTTTGACTAAAATGCCATTTCTTTCTCGTACATCACGGGACACAGAGCGGCATAGTCATTACTATGTGGGTTATATAGATACCTTCAGGTGCTGGCACTGGCAACTTCCAAAACCGGAAGTACCCTCCCCTATATAAGCCCCTCCCATCCGGGAGTACCTCAGTTTTTTGCCAGTGTCTAAGGTGTTGGCCAAGAAGTAACATGTGTTTTTCACTGAGCTTGCGTACAGGTTCTTTTGGGCCTCAGTAAGCTATTCCGGATCCGACCAAAAAAGCTTCATAGCTAAGCGGTCGGTACCCGGGCCTTGCAAGAGAAGAGCAAGGTTTTGCCTGTAATGCCTCTCTTAGGAGGGCTGGACCCTGGGATCCAGAGCTCTGGTCATACCCACGACCAAGATGTTTTCTGTGCAGGGTGCTATACAGGTCCCGGGGAGTGGAGTCCTTGGGAACCCGGTCCCTGAAGGTTTAATTACAATGCCTGCCGTGATAGGTGAAGTTTGGGCTTCTGTGGACCAAACAGAGTCCTGCAGCGAGGAAAAGGTAAGTGGGGGCCCTCAGGAACTTGGTTCTATTGGGGGACCCCCAAGCCTATTTTGTCTTTCTGCCTGTTACCTAAGGTATTCCCGCTAATATTCTGTGCATGCCTGTTACTACTGAGAAAATGTAAACATTTTAATAGTAGGCAAGAAAAAAAAAGAAAAAAAAAAATGTAAGACCGCGGTACCTGTGTTAAACACTAGAGGCCGCTATGGTTCTTTTTCTTGTAATGTGGATTTTTTTCTTCCGAAGTCAAATCCAGGCAGTTGGTAAGTTCTCTTTGGGAAGCTGTCTCCTCTGCCCTGTTGCTGCGCTCATCCATCCCCGGGCCCTGCGGCAGGGACCCTGGCTCCCATTTAGCGCCTTATTTTTTCAAAAAAGGCGCCGAAGGCGCACGTGCCCGCGCGTGTGCACGCGCCTCTCTATATAGAGGCGATCTGGAAAAAGGGGCGGAGCGGGTGGATGACGCTCGGTGTGCGCCGCGGCGCTACTGCGCATGTGCGGGCGTCCAGCATGGTTAAAGGCAATCACAGCTGGCTATTGAAGTGCACAGACAGAGCTAGCAACAGTAAAAAGGCACACAGAGGCGGTTGATGCAGGCATCCCCTAGAAAGGCACTTTAGTAGACACCAACTGTGATATAGCAGCAATTGTGCTAGACTATTCTCAGTAAAAGTGGTGTATTACGGCTGGAATACCTCAGCTTTGGGCTTAGGAATATGCCGTCCAGAAGCTCCGGAGCTAAATCTTCCAGGAAGCGAAAGGGGTCTCCATCGGGCTCTGAGGATCTTGGGCATGCTTCTGCTGCACCAGTCTCCCCTGAAAATTCAGAGGTTAGTGACCGTAGAGACCCCGCAGGAGTACCTGGTACTGTGGCTGTCCTCAGTTCACCTGCTCCTGTGTATGTAACGGAGGAGGTTTTTTCCTCAGCTCTGGGAGGATTAGAAGAGAGATTGTCAACATTAATCGCTGCCTCCCTGTCACAGGGAAAGCACGCCCGATCTCCGTCTCCTCCTTCAGAGTACCTGTTAGCAGAGCAACAGTCCCATACAGGGATCGACCTGCCTGAAGGGGATCAGGAGGAGGTTGATTCTGTTATAGAGGAATCAACTGTGGAAGAACCTTTCTCAGCTTCTCAAGCTGAAAGATTATGGGTTCAGTCTTTGACTAACATGGTCCGATCAGCATTTAAAATGCACCTTGCGGAACCATCAACCACTACTGTCTCCTCGCTGGGGTCGCTAAAAGCTCCCCAGACTGTCTGTTCCTTTCCACTTCACCCTTTATTGGAAGGGCTCATGTACCAGGATTGGGAACATCCTGATAAAATATTTACTCCCTCCAAGAGATTTCCGGTGGTCTATCCCATGGAGGATAAGTTCATCAAAAAATGGAGGGTCCCTACAGTGGACGCAGCCATCTCTTGTGTGAATAAATCACTGACATGTCCAGTGGATAATGTCCAAATGTTCAAGGACCCAATAGATAAAAAATTGGAGTCCTTATTAAAATCTGCTTTTTCTACAGCAGGCTTGGTGAAACAACCAGCAGTGGCAGCTATTGGGGTCTGCCAAGCAGTGAAGGATCAGTTGAAACAGGTCTTAAGGGACTTGCCAGATCAGCAGGCCCTTGCCCTAGCTGATCTACCTAGAGCCTTATGCTTTGCGGTGGACGCCATAAAGGATTCAATCCATCAGGCCTCCCGCCTTACGCTGTCTGTAGTACATATGCGCAGGCTTCTATGGCTCAAAAACTGGTCTGCTGAAGCTCCCTGTAAAAAATTGCTGGTCAGCTTCCCATTTCATGGTGAACGCTTATTCGGGGAAGACCTGGACAAATATATCCAGAAAATTTCCAACGGTAAAAGTACACTCTTGCCGGTTAAAAACAGAGTTAGAGGGCCCTCTTTAAGAGGCCTGCTTCTCCAGTCCCTGGGGCATCGGCTGTGAAACAGTTCCGACGGCCTCCTCGGTCAAATCCCGGGGGTAAAAATCAGGGACAATCGCAGGGTAACAAGAAACCCTGGGTCAGGAGAGGTACAAAACCTCCCCCAAAGTCAAATGCATGAAGGGTTGCTCCCACTCAATCGGGTGGGGGGAAGACTCCAGTTGTTCGCAGAGACCTGGCGGGACACGATCAGAGACAGATGGGTGCTCTCCGCAGTAAGTCTGGGATACAGATTGGAGTTAAAAGACTCTCCTCCTTCCCATTTTATAAGGTCATACGTGCCAAGGGATCCCCGGAAGAGAGAGTCCCTCCTGTTGGCACTAGAACAACTATTGCTCCAAGGAGTAATTATGGAGGTTCCCCTGGAAGAATGGGGGTTCGGGTTTTACTCAAACCTATTTACAGTCCCGAAGCCAAACGGGGACGTGAGGCCCATATTAAATCTAAAGGGGCTAAACAAATTCCTGCATATCAGGACTTTCCGGATGGAGTCGATCCGATCGGTGGCCACTGCCCTACAAGGGGAGGAATGGTTAGCCTCGATCGACATCAAAGATGCTTATTTGCACATTCCCATCTTTCCAGTCCACCAAAAATTTCTACGCTTTGCAGTAGAAGGGCGCCATTTTCGGTTCACAAAAATTCTGGCCCCATTATTGGCCAATCTAAGAACGCAAGGTGTAACGATAATGGCATATCTAGACGACTTGTTGCTGATAGACCACTCAGTGAAAAAAATAGAAGTGGTCGTTCACAAGACAATCAAGTATCTGGAATCTCACGGTTGGATTATCAACCGAGACAAGTCAGCCCTAAAACCAGTCAAAAGACTGGAATACTTGGGGCTAAGGCTAGATTCAGGCCAGAGGAAAATATTCTTGCCTCGAAAAAAGGTGTTGTCTTTGAGAGATTTGATCCACTTAGTGGGTACAAAAAGACAGCCGTCCATACGCCTGTGCATGAGGCTGCTGGGAAAAATGGTGGCATCATTCGAAGCAGTACCCTACAGTCAATTCCATTCAAGGAATTTGCAAAGGGCCATACTGTCAGCCTGGAACAAGAAAGTTCAGGCCCTAGACTTACCAATGTCCTTGTCCCCTTCCGTTCGCAAGAGCCTCCGTTGGTGGTTGGTTCCCCAGAATCTGGAAAAAGGGAAATCCTTCAGTCCGATTTCTTGGAAGGTGGTCACTACAGATGCCAGCCTTATAGGCTGGGGAGCAGTACTGGAGCAATGGTCTCTCCAGGGCAAATGGTCGGATGCGGAAAAGGCCCTGCCCATCAATCTCTTAGAGATACGAGCAGCCCGGTATGCCCTAGTAGCATGGACATCCAAACTCCAAGGGTCCCCTGTCAGAATTCAATCAGACAATGCCACGGCAGTGGCATATATCAATCATCAGGGTGGCACCAGGAGTCGTGCAGCCCAGAGGGAAGTAAATTGCATCCTGAAATGGGCAGAAAGATATGTCCCAGCCATATCCGCGGTATTCATTCCAGGAGTGGAGAATTGGAAGGCGGACTTTCTAAGTCGCCAACAATTATGCCCAGGGGAATGGTCCCTTCACCCCGAGGTTTTTCGGACAATATGTCAGCGGTGGGGAACACCGGATGTAGATCTGCTAGCATCCAGATTCAACGCAAAGGTGGACAGGTTTGTCTCTTGGACAAGGGATCCCCTAGCTTGCGGCTCGGATGCCCTAGTGTTCCCTTGGGATCAGTTCAGGCTGATATATGCATTCCCACCGCCACAATTGTTGCCTCGATTACTCCGCAGAATCAGGGTAGAAAAGAAACCAGTGATTCTGGTGGCTCCAGCGTGGCCCCGAAGAGCATGGTACGCGGAGATTGTAAAAATGTCAGTGGGGAGTCCTTGGACTCTCCCACATCGTCCGGACCTGCTTTCGCAAGGACCGATATACCACCCTTCCTTACCAGCCCTAAGTTTGACGGCCTGGCTATTGAAGCCCACATACTAAAAAAGAGAGGGCTCTCTAATCCTGTGGTATCTACCATGATCAATGCCAGGAAGCCGGTATCCAGGCAGATCTACTATAGAATCTGGAAGGCGTACATCGCGTGGTGTGAGGCCAAGAAATGGCATCCACGTAAGTACGTAATAGGTAGGATTCTGGACTTCCTACAGTGGGCTGTAGATAGGAAGCTTGCCTTGAGTACTATCAAGGGTCAGATTTCGGCCTTGTCAATATTTTTTCAAAGGCCCTTGGCTTCGCATTCACTAGTCAAAGCCTTTATACAAGGAGTGATGCGTATTAGTCCTCCGGTTAATATTCCCATATGTCCATGGGATCTAAACCTGGTTCTGTCGGTTCTACAGAAACAACCATTTGAACCATTACAGCATATTTCCTTGGTTCTTCTCACCAGGAAATTGATTTTTCTAGTGGCCATTTGTTCGGCTAAAAGAGTATCGGAATTAGCCGCTATGTCCTGTAAGGAGCCATATCTGGTTATCCATAAGGACAGAGTAGTGTTACGTCCTCATCCAGCCTTTCTTCCTAAGGTGGTATCGAGTTTTCATTTGAACCAAGATGTGGTTCTTCCTTCTTTTTTCCCCAAACCTAGTTCGGTAGAGGAAAAGTTATTGCATTCTTTGGATGTAGTAAGAGCAGTTAAAGCTTATCTAAAAGCCACTGCTCAGATTCGCAGAATGGATACTTTGTTTATTCTGCCGGAAGGCCCCAGAAAGGGTCAGGCAGCGTCAAAATCTACTTTAGCCAAGTGGATTCGACAGGTCATAATACAAGCCTATGGCTTGAGAAGGAGACCGTCTCCGTTCAAAGTTAGGGCGCACTCAACGAGAGCAGTTGGAACTTCATGGGCAGTGCATCACCAAGCCTCCCTGGCTCAAATCTGTAAGGCCGCAACATGGTCTTCAGTTCACACGTTTACTAGATTCTACCAGGTGGACGTTAGAAGTCAGGAGGATGTCGCCTTTGGGCGCAGTGTGTTGCAGGCCGCAAAAGATCCTCATGTCTGATAGCGCTCAGCTTATGTATGGTGTATCCCCCCCCCTCATTGGGCATTGCTTTAGGACATCCCACATAGTAATGACTATGCCGCTCTGTGTCCCGTGATGTACGAGAAAGAAAATAGGATTTTTATAACAGCTTACCTGTAAAATCCTTTTCTTGGAGTACATCACGGGACACAGAGCTCCCACCCCTCTTTTGGGGACACTTATTGCTTTGCTACAAAACTGAGGTGCTCCCGGATGGGAGGGGCTTATATAGGGGAGGGTACTTCCGGTTTTGGAAGTTGCCAGTGCCAGCACCTGAAGGTATCTATATAACCCACATAGTAATGACTATGCCGCTCTGTGTCCCGTGATGTACTCCAAGAAAAGGATTTTACAGGTAAGCTGTTATAAAAATCCTATTTTTAGTTTTAGTCGTATTTTAGTCATCTCAATTTGTTTTAGTTTTAGTCGTATTTTAGTCGACTAAAATAGTATTCATTTAGTCGACTAAATTAACACTGTCTGGGACATTATCCAGTAACAGACAAGGGATGTGTCTGGATGGTGACTGTATCATTGTGTGTGTCAGGTTCCTATAAGGTGTCAGGATGTCACTGTCTATTTCTCCATGGAGGAGTGGGAGGATTTAGAAGGACACAAGGATCTCTACAAGGACGTCATGATGTACAATCAGCCGCCCCTCACATCACCGGGTAAGAGGAGACTTTATTGTAAAGGAGAGAGCAGTACGGAGGCTCCACCTAGATCCCCCATCATCTGATAAACACATAGAAACAATGTATTCAGTCAGTGTGTGTGTTTCCTACAGATGGATCCAGTAATGGGAACCCACCAGAGAGATGTCCCCGTCCTCTGTATTCCCGGGATTCCACACAGGAAGGTCACACCATCCCTCACCATCATCAGGTAGGTGATTGACAATTATTGGTAGTTCTGATTTATACACAGCATGTTTATTACATTGAATATTTTATTATATATTCAGAGTGGAAACCTCGGGGATGATAATATTGATGTTAAAGAAGAATATAAAGAGGAGGATGAAGAGTATGGCGTGATGGAGCCACCTAATACCAGGAACCCACCAGAGAGATGTCCTCGTCCTCTGTATTCCCGGGATTCCACACAGGAAGGTCCCAACATCCCTCACTATTGCAAGGTTGGTAGAATAGAGCATCTAGAACATGGATTTGTGCAAATAATGTGTAGCACTTTCCCCCATTTAAGGGACCGGCTGTTTTTTGTTGGGTCTGCGAACTACCTCCATGGCTTCCGTTGTCAGGGTGTGAGAAAGTCTTTAGAAAGGCCAATGTCCACACAATGTAAAACCCAAACAGTCAGGCTGTATTTTACTTTTGTTGAGGTAAACCTGAGAGGAAAATGTAGTATGAGAGAAGAACAGGGGAAGGTTCAGGCACGCAGTACTAAAGTAACACACGTCGCCACTCAAGCCTGAGTGGGTATTGCTCGCCCGGATAGTCCCGTTTAGTGGTCCTAGCAGCTGGAATGCAGCACGAATCAATCTTTCTCTTTTAAGTAGAACCCTTTTCTGTAGAACTAGGGATACGATCAGGAATCCTCTGCCACAGGATTATCAAAAGTCCCGAACCTCCAAGCCAAGCAATAGTAAGAGAACCTTTATGCCAGATTGGCGTATTGCAGGGCTTGTAATGATGATGGATCCCTCCTTAGGTGAGCTCCAGGTCTCCTCCCGAGACAGCAGTACCGTCGCTAGTCTCCTCTGGGGCAGATCCTCCCCTGGTCTCCTTCACCAAGCTTGAGCCTCCCGCAGGTGGGTAGCTCAGGATCCTTCCCGAAGGTATGGGCCTCAGCCAGCAGAGCTGGGCCTACCAAGCAGCGATGTAGCCTTGGGCTAAAAGTTCCCAGGGCTAGAACACACGCATCCCGTGCCTTGCGGGCCACGAGGCGCACACACAGGACCAATGGGTCCCCAGGAACGAACCCCACAAAATGGACCCAAAATAATGGCGTCCGCCCCTTATGTACCCTCTCCCAGCATGCACAGCGGGTTCACCACGCCCACTGCACGGCTGCCGAGAGAGGACACCCAAGGTGTTGTGATACCCCCTGTGGTTCAACCTATGCCGGTGGTGACAGTGCCACCTACAGGCAACAGGGAACACTATTGCCAGGCAGCATCACACCCAGAGCGGAAGCAAATCCAGAACAATCAATTGGTCCGAGCCCAACTACTGGCCCAGGCTACCCCTAAATTTAGACATAGTGCCCCCAAATATTGGGGGGGGGGGCGCTACAAATGTTTGGATTTTTTATGTGATGTCACAATAATAAAGCTTATATCTTACAGATGATATTCTCTCTCATTTTCTTGAATTAGAGTGGAGATCCAATCGATATAGAATTTGAGGTTAAAGCAGAAGAAGAAGAGAGGTATGTGAGGGATGATCAACAGTCTATGGAGGAGGATGGAATAACGGGGACATTTATAGAGGAGGACACTCCTACAGAGATCAGCACAGGTGGGTCATTAACACTAATTCCATTCCTCCACCCATACTGCTCACTGATTGGTCCAGAGTAGGGCGGGGACTGGGTGATATCAGCCTGTAATCCCCTGGTCACTTTCCTGAGCTGTGTTCCCCGTCCTGTATTCCTGTATTTCTCTCGGATAATCTTCCTTCTCTGTGCTGCAGACACAATTTATGTATCTAGACTGGATTTATGGAGAGTCTGGGGTTCAGCTGGCAGCAAAGTTTTAGTTTTGATCTTAGACATTACTAGATCTAGGCACCTGGGGTTTAGGCCTTGAGTCTCCTTCAACATACCCGGGTCTAGCAAGATCTCTGACAGAACAATCCTCCCAGGGTTACTTGTTCTGTTATCTGCTGGGTGGAGGGATATGTCTGTATAGTCTCAGCCCCAAGTCACTGAGTGCAGTCTCAGGAGATGGGAGGCAGCGGTGTGGAATCTCTGCAACTTGTCTCATGTAAACATTTAAGCTTCCAATGATTACTGAATACCAATATTATGAGTCCTGACCCTTACACTGTATAATTTATATTGTGCATTACATACTCCTGACCGCTGCACTATATACTCTATGTTGTACATTACATTATTCTGATACTGTATAGTATCCCATATAATAAGTTGTACATTACATAGGCCTTACTTCTTCCGCACCCATTTTCTACCAGCTGGACATTTTATATCTGATGATTTAATTGGAGTACAGACTTTTACACGTTGACAATGTGATAACATCTTCAAACATTGGAACCTTAAACAGAAAGTGATAATAACAGAAAGAGTCAATAACCCAATGATGGGGGCGTGGCGACTGTGTTAGTGTATGGCCAATGTGTGAGACGGCTTCGCTCCACAGCTGGGGAAATCACAAATCTGATGGACTTACTGCTGCTTCTGCACCCACCAGACACTTTGGATCGCATCCAGGACCCAATGGCATGCCCAGAAAATGAAAGAAGGCCCCCGTGCCCAAAAAACTTGAGGGATTTTTTTCCCCCTTTACCTCCGAGGCTTTGGCAAGATGGCGTCCGCTTTCCACATTCTAAACCAGGGATATGCAATTAGCGGACCTCCAGCTGTTGCCAAACTACAAGTCCCATGAGGCATAGCGAGACTCTGACAGCAGCAAGCATGACACCCAGAGGCAGAGGCATGATGGGACTTGTAGTTTTGCAACAGCTGGAGGTCCGCTAATTGCATATCCCTGATCTAAACCCATCCTCAGGCTCAGGAGCTTCAACTCCCTCCACCCACAGCCCAGCCCCTCATACAGGCAGGAGAAGACCAGGCTTTCCTCAATGACATGAAGATGGGCACAATGAAGGCCGATTCTCCCCTTTCCCCTGATCGCCCGGATCCCATAGCATCCTTCCCCACCTCAGGCCACTGTGTCTGACACCACATTAATAGATATGCTTCTGTCACTTAGAGCATCCCTGCAGGCCGACAGTTTTAAAGGGGAACTCCATGAAGTGGGTGAAAGAGTAGTTCAAATTAAAGATTAAATGGGAGAAAATGCCTCCTACTTTAACTCACTTGTTGATGTCCACAGCGCACACAGTGATGACATCCAGTGGCATAAGGCAAAAGTAGCGGAGGACAGATCCGGCAGGAACAATAATAAAATCCAGGGGGTCCCAGAATCAGACCAACAAGCCCAAGTAGCCCACTATGTGCAAGACTTGTTAAAGTCTGTGGCTCCCTCCTTGATGCCAGAGGACCTTGAAAGGATCCACAGAATCCTGAAACCTGCTCACGTGCCCCAATCTGTCCCGCGTGATGTGTTGTTGAGGATTCAACTCTTTCATGCCAAAAAGAAGATTGTCTGCTTTCCGCTGGGAGTTCTCCAGGTGGCAGCTGCTAGCTGACTTGTCACAATTCACCTTACAGAGACGTAAGAACGTGGCAATGGTCACCAAGGCTCTGAGGAACAACATCACCCACCACTGGTGCTACTCCTGCACCTTGGTCATCAAGCACAATGGAGAAATTTCAACCGTCATGTCATTGGAATGCGGGCTTCAACTGCTCAGGAGATGGGACTAAGAAGAAAGCACACCCCTTCCTGGCCCCGGAGGCTACTATACAATCACATCAGACTGGCAAGTGGTCTCATAAAGGAGATCTCCTAACCGGTAAAGTGAGTCCTAATTGCCCCTCTGGGGGACCACAGCTATATAATTCCTATTCTCTCTTTCGCTCTCTCCCCCCTTACAGTTTAGCAGTTTACCTGTACATGGTTCTTCCCAGAATCTTTTTATTTTTGTTACTGCTTTGTTTAGATCTTACAGGTGGTTTCACCTGCTCTCCTGAGACCATTGGCCACCTTAGTTTATCTTTTGTCTACGTTAGCTCTAATCCCACAGCACTTGCGCTCTATTCTCTATACTCTAAAGCGCCTACTACTGATTCTTCTTGGTGCCAAGTTCCCACTTCCAAGCCCTCACAGTAGTCATGTCTTTTCATCATGTGGCAAGAAATACCTACCACTGAGCCTAGAACTGCAACTACCTCCAACCACTTACCTGCCTTCCTTACATGGGGTTTAAAATAGTCTCTCTGAATACCAGAAGCTTGAACCACCCAGCAAAACAGGCCTCGATGTGGAAGGAAGCCTCTACCCCGCAGGCTGATATCCTCTGTGTACAGGAGACCCACTTTCACACCCTTCCAAGATGTACCCACATGGATTTTCCACATATTTCCATTACCTCTGCCCCTTGTAAAAAATGAGGGTTGCTCATGGAAATTAAGAACTCTCTATCCTTCTGTCTCAAAGACTCTGTGTTAGACCCCTAAGGCAGATACATCGTTCTGACCTGTGACATAAATGCCCAACCATGAACCCTGGAGAATGTGTATACCCCGAACACTCACCAACTTCATTTCCTCCGTAAGTTACTTCACAAAAAAGCCAAAATTGGATACGGCCGGCTGTTTTTTTCCACCGCTTTAACTTAGCAGTGGACCCAGCAATAGACTCCTCCAAGCCCCCTAGCAGATCGGCACCTACTCTTTGCCCTCTACTCAACTCTGAGGACCTCTTTAATGTCTACATGCTGCTGAAAGAGACTATATACATTTTTCTCCCAGACATTCCACATATACTCATATTGACCTGTTTTTAGTAGATAAATGGCTTCTGCAACAGGCCTCCTCCTCCATATCAGAGATCACATGGTCTGACCATGCCACTATCTCCTTGTATGTGGAGGAGAGGGATGCCTCTCCCCCAGTCTGCCTTTGGCGCTGCAATTCAAAAGTTCTCAGCTCTCCTAAGAATGTTAAATTGCTCTCTCAGCAACTCCGGGAATACTTTGACATGAATGCTGCCTCTACCGAAGACACCTTCTTATTATGGAACACCCATAAGGCCTATAGAAGAGGGTTAATTATCCAAGCATGTGCCCGAGCCAAGAGACCATATAGTCTTTTCCAAAATTCATAAGCTGTAATCTGTTAATAAAGCAGTTTATGACCCTGCACACTCCTCCACTCTCCTTAACCACTACAGACCCGAGCCTATTTCTGAGATTTGGTGTTTGCAAGTTAAAAAAAATTTTTTTGCTAGAAAATTACTTAAAACCCCAAACATTATATATATATATATATATAAATAGTTTTTTTTTCTAACACCCTAAAGAATAAAATAGCGGTTGTTGCAATACTTTCTGTCACACCGTATTTGCGCAGCGGTCTTACAAGCGCACTTTTTTGTGAAAAAATACACTTTTTTTAATTAAAAAATAAGACAACAGTAAAGTTAGCCCAATTTTTTTTTTTTTTTAGATTGTGAAAGATAATGTTAAGCCGAGTAAATTGATACCCAACATGTCACGCTTCAAAATTGCACCCGCTCGTGGAATGGCGACAAACTTTTTCCCTTTAAAATCTCCATCGGCAATGTTTAAAAAATTCTACAGGTTGCATGCTTTCAGTTACAGAGGAGGTCTAGGGCTATAATTATTTATCTCGCTCTACCGATCACAGCGATGCCTCACGTCTGGTTTGAACACCGCTTTCATAAGCGGGCGCTACTCAGTTATGCATTTGCTTCTGCACGCAAGCTCGGCGGGACGGGGCGTGTCTAAAAAAATAATGTTTTCTTATTTATTTTACCTTTTTTAATTTTTAATTTTTTCACTGTTCTTTTTAAAAAAAAGAAAAATTGGGTCACTTTTATTCCTATTACAAGAAATGTAAACATCCCTTGTAATAGAAAAAAGCATGACAGGTCCTCTTAAATTAGAGATCTGGGGTCAAAAAGACCTCCGATCTCATATTTACACTAAAATGCAATAAAAATAAAATAAAAAATAAAATGGTCCTTTAACAGCTATGGGCGGAAGTGACATTTTGGCGTCGCTTCTGCCCTGCAATGACTTGGAGACGGGTGAGGGCCATCTTCCTCTCACTCGTCTCCATGTCAGGCTAGGGACAGGTCCAGATCGCCTTCGCCGCTACTGACGGCCACGGTAAGCGGCGGAGGGCACCGGAGCGCGGCGGTAGGGGGGCCCTTTCCCGCCGCCGATAAAAGTGATCTTGCGGCGAATCCGCCGCAGAGACCACTTTTATCTGAAAGAGAACAGCCGGCTCTTGAAGAGGATACGGGAGTTATGGTAGCTGCTACCATAACAACGGTATTCCTCTTCAAAGACAGGACGTTTATAGTCCTGCGGGAAGGAAGTGGTTAAACTTAGGCTGAAATTGAGAGGCCTGTTATTCTAAACCATATGATAAGATTACAAAAACTCTCAAAATAAAATATTCCACCAATGGTAATCGCGCTGGCAAGGTCCTAGCTAACCAACTTACCGTATTTTTCGGACTATAAGACGCACATTTTTCCCCCAGAAATATGGGGGAAAATGTCCCTGCGTCTTATAGTGCGAATACATAACAGGGGCCCCACCGTTGCTGGCACCGCCCCTGTCATCCGCTCGCATCGCTCCCAGCTGCTGGAATTCCCCGACCGCCGCCACTGGCTCTGCCCCCCCCCCCCCCCCCGCCGGCAAAGCCCCTGACACTGCGGCGCGGCAAATCCAATTAGAGCCGCTCTCTCTTTCCCTTCGGCTTACAGAAAGGGAAGGGGGCGGCGGGGGATATACAGACAGCCCGCAGCTCTCCTCTCCCTGTCACAGCACCGCTGCCGAGTTCTCTGGCAAATAAAGCAGCGGCGCTGTGACAGGGAGAGGAGAGCTGCGGGCTGTCTGTATATCCCCCGCCGCCCCCCTTCCCTTTCTGTTAGGAGAAGAGAAAGAGAGAGCGGCTCTAATTGGATTTGCTGGAACGCCACCCAGCTTCCTGCCCACTGTTTCCCTCCCCATGATTGGCCACAGCAGAGGGCCAATCGGGAGCCACGCTGTACCCCGCACCGCCAGAGAGCCACGCTGTACCCCGCACCGCCAGAGAGCCACGCTGTACCCCGCACCGCCAGAGAGCCACGCTGTACCCCGCACCGCCAGGGAGCCACGCTGTACCTGCACCACCAGAGAGGGAGAAAGACCGAGCCACTGCCAGGATACAGACATGCTACACTACTGACTAGAGTCACCCCGGGCAACCCAGAGTGAGTGAACATCCAGCCAGAGGGATCACTGTTGCGATTTTGCTGGGTCTGGTAAGAGGGCCTGTTGGCCATTGTCCATTACTGTTCCCAAGGACTGAGCCATTAGGAAGTGCCTAACCTGATATCCTCTAGGTCTTATTGACCGCCACAACGTCCCCCTCTGTCCTCTTCCCATGGCGTCCTTCTCCCAGGGCGTTACTCTGTCCTCTTCCCGGGGCGTTACTCTGTCCTCTTCCCAGGGTGTCCCTGTGTCCTTCACCCACGGCAACCCTCTGTCCTCCTCCCACAGCGTCCCCTCTGTCCTCTTTCCACAGCGTCCCCTCTGTCCTCTTCCCATGAAGATGACAGGGCGGGCCTTGACAGGAAGGGGTGGGTCATATTTAAATTAGGGGGTGCGCAAGTTTAGTCAGGCCTAGGGCAGCACAAAACCTAAATACATCACTGATGGCAATGGTCACTCTGCGTTTACTGTGGCATGGTCACTCTGCGTTTACTGTGGCAATGGTCACTCTGCGTTTACTGTGGCAATGGTCACTCTGCGTTTACTGTGGCAATGGTCACTCTGCGTTTACTGTGGCAATGGTCACTCTGCGTTTACTGTGGCAATGGTCACTCTGCGTTTACTGTGGCAATGGTCACTCTGCGTTTACTGTGGCAATGGTCACTCTGCGTTTACTGTGGCAATGGTCACTCTGCGTTTACTGTGGCAATGGTCACTCTGCGTTTACTGTGGCAATGGTCAGGCTGCGTTTACTGTGGCAATGGTCAGGCTGCGTTTACTATGGCAATGGTCAGGCTGCATTTCATGGGCACTGGAAAATATTTTAGTACACCATTTGGTTCAGAATATTTTTTTTCTTGTTTTCCTCCTCTAAAACCTAGGTACGTCTTATGGTGCGAAAAATACGGGAAGTCCCAAAGAACCAAAACTAAAATATCCCACCTCCTTCACCTTCTCACTAACCATTAAATCTTTAATTCCAGGGACATGGCTAACTCATTTGCAGACTATTACAGAGCCCTATAAAATCCCAGAACTGACCCACTCATCCCCCAACCCTTCACCCAGTCATCAATAAATCTTTGGCTCGCCTACAGCTCCCGACGATCTCTGAAGAACACATCTCTACCTTAAATGCCCCATTTACCATGGCTGAGATCACTAAAATCATTGACTCTCTGCCTAACGGGAAAGCCCCAGGCCCTGATGGCTTCACAAATGACTATTACAAACTTTTTAAAGACCAACTGGCCCCACATTTGTGCCCATCATGAGCTTCCTTTCCCCTGGAGATGCTGAGGGCTTACATCAGGGGTGCCCAACCAGTGGCCCGTGGATCCCTCTGATGTGGCCCACGACCTCCTGCTCTGGGATGGAATAGAATACTGTTGTTATTAAAGGTCAGTTTATTACTAAAATCACAGTGTATATACAGTATGGGCATATCTGTTCTGCAGTGGTTACTGGGCTGCTTTCAAACTGATCCGCAGGTGCAGAGCAGTTTACCTTCGGGTTACCTGCACTGAGCCATAGACTTCTGTTATTACCTGCGAGTTTAGTGAGCTTTCTGAAAGTGCACCAAACCTGCACAATATAATAGAAGTCTATTGCAAAGTGCAAGAAAGCCAAAGGTACACTGTGTTGCACCCACAGTGCGGGTAAACCACAGCGCATCAGTGTGAAAGCAGCCTTGGGCCCTTTTCACACGGTCAGTCCGACCAAATTGGACCCTCCATTCACCTCCTAAGTAGTGGCAGACATAAACTGATTTGTGTCCTACCTCCAATCCGATAAAAAAAGTATAGTGGGGATCTCTTTTAAAAAAAAAAAAAAAAAATATAGTGGGCTGTGTCTATCTCCGCTCTGCATATGCAGAGCAGACACGGACATGCCATCCACCCTTTTCACTCATTACGGCCCACGACCGGTTACCAAGTCACTTAAGTGGCCCTCGCTCTTCAAAAGGTTGGGCACCCCTGGCTTACATTGTCACCATCCCCAAACCTAGGAGGGAACCAACGTCCCCTGCCAACTTTGGACCAATCTCTTTGCTTATCACAGATGGTAACATTTGCATCAAACTATTAGCCTGTTCAATATCCTCCCTGAACTGATCAAACCAAACCAGACTGGCTTCACCAAAGGCAGACAGGCTTCCAACGCTATTAGGCGAATAATAAACCTTCTTCACCATGCTGAAGCTCACCGAACGCCTTCTCTGTTCCTGTCTTTAGATGCGGAAAAGACATTTGATCGGTCCTATTGGGGTTAAATGCTTGATGTGTTGTCTAAGTTTGGATTCCAGGGGCCTATCCTGGTCCTATACGCATGTCCATCTGCTCAGGTATACACTTCTAACCTCTTAATGAAACCACTAGCCGATAGGGGTGCGGAATTTAATCGGTGCATCGTGATTCGGGCGTCCCCGATGCGGCACCGATGCATGCAAGCCTAATAATCGATTACCCCCATGTCTAGCCCCGCCCCTCCTCCCGGGAGAGCTGTTACCTTATTTGTTGTTTTTTTTTCTATGACGCGCTCATGTGACTGCCCGGCCCGCCTCTCTCCTCTCTGCTTTCACGTCTCACGTCTCTCCTGGCGTCAGAGACGTGAAAGCAGAGAGGAGAGAGGGCAGTCACATGAGTGCGGCATGTACACAGTCACACTGTTCCCCCGCCGGATTCTGTTCCCTCTGTCTCTCGGCTACTATCGGAACTCCGCCCCCCCCCAGCCCTGTACATTGCCGCTCCCTCCTACTCACGAATGCAAATTCTTCTAATACCGCCCCGCCTCTCCAGCGCCGCTCACGCCTACTGTTTTTTCATGAATGCTAATGAGCAGAGGGCTGGAGAGGCGGTATTAGGAGCATTTGCATTCGTGAGGAACAGTAGAAGGGAGCGGCAATGTACAGGGCTGGGGGGAGCGGAGTTCCGATAGGAGCCGAGAGGCAGGGGGGAACAGAATACGGCGGGGGGGAACCATTCTCGGCACAACAGGTATTATTTTTTTCCTTAAAGTAAAACAGATATCATACTTACCTGCTGATCTCCTGTAGCATGTCCAAAGTCTGAACATCTCCTGTAGCATGTCCGCAGTCACCGACCATCTCCTGAAGCATGTCCGCAGTCACCGACCATCTCCGGAAGCATGTCTGCAGTCACCGACCATCTCCTGTAGCATGTCCGCAGTCACCGACCATCTCCTGTAGCATGTCCGCAGTCTCTGACCATCTCCTGTAGCATGTCCGCAGTCTCTCTGACCATCTCCTGTAGCATGTCCCTAGTCACCGACCATCTCCTGTAGCATGTCCGCAGTCACCGACCATCTCCTGTAGCATGTCCGCAGTCACCGACCATCTCCTGTAGCATGTCCGCAGTCACCGACCATCTCCTGTAGCATGTCCGCAGTCACCGACCATCTCCTGTAGCATGTCCGCAGTCACCGACCATCTCCTGTAGCATGTCCGCAGTCACCGACCATCTCCTGTAGCATGTCCGCAGTCACCGACCATCTCCTGTAGCATGTCCGCAGTCACCGACCATCTCCTGTAGCATGTCCGCAGTCACCGACCATCTCCTGTAGCATGTCCGCAGTCACCGACCATCTCCTGTAGCATGTCCGCAGTCACCGACCATCTCCTGTAGCATATCCGCAGTCACCGACCCTCTCCTTTAGCATGTCCGCAGTCACTGATCATCTGTAGCATTTCCGCAGTCTCTGATCATCTCCTGTACTAGGTCTGCACTCTCTGACCATCTCCTGTACTATGTCTGCAGCCTCTGACCATCTCCTGTACTATGTACAAGTTGTCTGCTTTGTTTAGACTTTGCTACATGCAGGGAGTGTTGTCTTTTTTTTAAAAGAACAGATATAATTAAAAAAATGGAGTTCTCCTGACTGCTTACATTTTTTGGGTGAAAACCATGCGCACTTGCGCTTTAATCGTGATGCATCGCCGAATCGAATCGTTGACCTGATAATCGTAATCAGATCGAATCGTGAGGCCAGTGAAGATGCGCACCTCTACTAGCCGAAGCCATATGCTTCAGGATTGGTCACTCTGTTCATACTATTAATCTCTTCATGGACAATGTCATCCTACTTCTCACAAGTTCCTCCAAGTTGCTACCACTTCAACTCCTGTCTCAAATTAGTGACATATCTTACTACAAGGTTAATATTTCCAATTATAAAAATATGATACTGCGCCAATCCTAAATATGGAAAAAAACAAATGCAGCCAAACACCAAAATCAGACAGGATATAATAGAATAAATATTAGAAAGTGTGGCGCTAGTGAAAATTAAGGTAGGGAACCTTAATAGGTGTAATATAAATTGGGTTAAACACAATATATAGTGATGAACACAACCTGTGACACATACATTATTATGAACAAAATGAATGTGAAAAAATCATATGTGACATAAACCGATGACTTCAACCACCTATCTGTATTGAAACTCAACAGGTGGTTGGTCAATCAAATAAGTGCATTATAAAGATACATATCCTGATGTGTGAAAAAATGATAACAAATACACTAATGACAAAAAATTGATACAGAGTTCATATGGGGTAACATCGATGAGTGTATGTCCTTAAGATTACCATACACTGGGATAAAAGTTCCAAACTGAGATTCTATGAAGAACTTGTTATGACCGTGAAATATACTTTAAAGTATATTGGACATGATGAGCAGGTAAGTGCAAGCTATCACCCGGGAGTGCCTTCACCTTGGGTCAACAAAAGAGAAAAGGGTACTCTTACCGACTGGAATGGATCCAACACACCATATGGCGGTGGATCTTCTGGGCTTTGTCCCTTCAGGGACAGAAACGACAGCCAGGATCTGTGGAGCACCTCCTCCTAGTGCAGGCAGCACTTCTGTTTTGTATTTCCAAATCAGGAAGAATCCAAATCCCGGATAGCAAACACTTCAATGGATCATAGCCATGGAAAACAGGGAAAAAAATCTCCACATGGTGTAAATCCAAAAAGATTTATTTATAAAACATCCGTTTAAAGTTCATACAATATGAACATCAGTAAAAAGTCCATAAAAAGCCAAAATAAAAAAAGAAATCCAAGACAATCCACAGCACAAGAATATATAAAAATGGCAGCGTGGTGAGGACAGCTGGAGCTGGCGTATTATCCCGACTGGTTTCGTCCTAACAGACTTCAACTGGGGAATACTTAGGTTCTCTGACCTCCACGCTTATATATAGGAAGAAATACCATGATTCGAAACAGTTGCCATCTAATTACCTTTTCCTACCTCCGGGATCCCCTTGTCCTATAGAGGAAGACAATGGTGTAATAAATCTCCACAGATTCTGGCTGTCGTTTCTGTCCCTGAAGGGACAAAGCCCACAAGATCCACCGCCATATGGTGTGTTGGATCCATTCCAGTCGGTAAGAGTACCCTTTTCTCTTTTGTTGACCCAAGGTGAAGGCACTCCCGGGTGATAACTTACACTTACCTGCTCATCACGTCCAATATACTTTAAAGTATATTTCACGGTCATAACAAGTACTTCATAGAATCTCAGTTTGGAACTTTTATCCCAGTGTATGGTAATCTTAAGGACATACACTCATCGATGTTACCCCATATGAACTCTGTATCAATTTTTTGTCATTAGTGTATTTGTTATCATTTTTTCACACATCAGGATATGTATCTTTATAATGCACTTATTTGATTGACCAACCACCTGTTGAGTTTCAATACAGATAGGTGGATGAAGTCATTGGTTTATGTCACATGATTTTTTCACATTAATTTTGTTTATAATAATGTATGTGTCACAGGTTGTGTTCATCACTATATATTGTGTTTGACCCAATTTATATTACACCTATTAAGGTTCCCTACCTTAATTTTCACTAGCGCCACACTTTCTAATATTTATTCTAATATTTCCAATTATTAATTTTAGATTTGTGTACACCAGAATCACCTAAGAAGGCACTACAAGCCTCGCTACCATACACTTGGAACTTCCAGGGTGTCCCATATTTGGGCATCACCCTTACCCCTAACACAACTCAGCTCGCTAAAATTAACATGGAGACTCTGTCCAAAAAAATTTGCTCAGGAACTCACCTGGCCAAATATGAGCTGTCCTGGTCAGGCCACCTAGCATCTTTCAAAATGCTCATTCTCCCCAAATCCTCTATCTTTTGAGAAGACAAACCATTTTCCTGCCTTGGAAACACCTCCAAGCCTTAAACTTTTCACTCAAATGATTTACATGACAGGGCAAGAGAACAAGATCTCCACAGGCTCTTCTTGTTAAACACAGAGCGGGGGATGGAACTAATGGATATCAGGGACTATTACTTGGCAACCTGCTTGGATCAACTCAACCTCTGGACCCCTTACCTTGGGCAGTAATTGAGTGTTCCCTGTCCTCTGCCCCAGACCTTTGTACCCTTTTTATCGCAGATCTTTGGCAACCCTTCAGACTAAAAGACTTTCTCCCCCACTAAGAGCATCTCTGCTAGCTTGGTGGGAACTGAACAGCCAATCCCAGTCACAGCTCTTTGACACTCCAGTTCACATCCCTATCTCAACGATTTCTACACTTATACCACACAAAAGCCTCCAGTCTTCGATATCGAAAGAAATTACAGTCCTAGATAATGGGACGCTTCACTTCTTAGTATGACAGCCCTGAAGGAGATGTATGGGCTGTTAGACACAGACAAATTCATGTATCTCAGAATACAGCACCTCCTGGTGACATCCCCTCCTCCTGAGGTGCATCTCCCCAACAATTATTGCAGTTCTATTTGTCAACACCTGCCAGGAACAAAGGCATCCCTCTAATATATAACATACTGCAGGAAAAGCTAACATTCCTTAGAGAAAACATTTCCTTCTATGGTAGGAAGATTTAAAATCTTCATTCACCATCTCCCAATGGAGCAATGTCTTCAGGTCAAAATACAAATCCTTGCATTCTGTCCAGCATTGGGAGTTGATACAAAAGATCTCACTCTGTTGGTATCTCACTCCCTATCACCTAGCTTAGATCTATCCCTCCCATTTCCCATTTTGTTGGTGAGGATGTGGCCAAATCTGCAATCTTCTCCATATCTTTTGGTCCTGCAAGAACATTGCAAGTTTCTGGAACAAAATCTTCACAATAATCTCAGATGTGATGGTGTGGTGATCTCTCCCAACCCGGCTTTGGCTGTCTTGAGCCTTGGAATTGACAACGTACCCTGCTCTATTTCGAGAAGTTGTCATGCATATCCTGGTCACTCATGATAGCCAAACACTGGAAAGTCCCCAATCCCTCTGAGGTAGTTATATTTGTCAAGCTCCATCATTCTTATGAAACATGCTTTTGCATTATGGCTTGGTCAGGCATCAGCCTTCGACTCCTTGTGGGAACCCTGCTCTATCTAGGCCAATAAATTGCATTACACTTGTGAGTATCTATTTGCTCTACCTTTACCTATTGTGAGGGTGCGACTTTGTGCGACCTTCAAGAGGGTTGGTTATTGCCATATTTGGTAAAGAAAGACACGCTGATGGAACAGCTGTGTCTTGGGCTATTTAGTTCAGAGGTGATTACGGATCAGAGCTCCACCCAACAGAGAGGAAGTCTGTGTGCATGAGAGCCAGGTGGGCTCTCATCCTCTGAAGTGGAGTCAGAGGTGATCATGGAACAGGGCTCCACCTAATAGAGAGGAAGTCTGTGTGCATGAGAGTCGAGTGGGCTCTCGTCCTCTGAAGTGGAGTCAAAGGCGGTGCATGTCTGCAGGAGGCAGACACCATTAGTTATACAGCAACAAAGGTGCTGACCAGGAGAAGCTAGGAGAAAGCTGAAACTCTTGGACACTGTGTGGGTCTGAGGAACAGACCGTCAGAACTAGGCTAAAGGCCTGGATCGCTAAAAGGTAAAGCTACGAGGCTGCTGTTAGTATGAAAGGTACAGGAATGGTGGAACCCCCCTGTGAATACTACAGATGTGTTTTGTGAACTTTCGTGTTTTTTAATAAAAATGGGCTACCATGCCCTTAAACCTTTGTTCCTGTTGGCTGTGAACTCACTTAAACCGCATCTATAATTGAGCTAAACATCCCCCAATGTTACACTATATTATGTTGTAGACATGTGACAAGAAGTACATGACAAATAGATTGCTAGTGTTCCAACAGTTGTACAAGATTTGTTAGTCGTCTTCCTACTCTCTTGTTAAATATGCTGAGAGCAACCTTCCATGTGTGTTCGCTCACAGCGTATTAATCTATATGTCTTGTAAAATGCACTAAACATGTATTGCTAAAAAAAAAAATACAAAATTATGGTGGTTTTCAGGATCAGTCCAGTCTTCATCTTGGTTGTTCTTCCCCATCCTCACTCTCTGACCTCTGGTGGGGCTCAGCCCCGCTGTTATTCATGACTAAATCATGGACTAAATAAGGCAGTGCAGTACTTCTTGTGTTGGGAAGATGGCAATGAGTGATAGAGGGGGTGGGGACACTCGTCCTATAATCTCCCCAATAAATAAAAAAATGAACTGGTAGATCAGAGGACCCATTTACTAGTTACCTTGAGGGGGGAATTGTAAGATCCTCAGAGACAAAGCTGTCTGATGTGGGCGGAGTCCTGGTTTAGGGGAACCAATCTGCTCATGTCTAGTAATAATCTTTTTATTTCTATTTTAGTAGATGGACGGCAGATGAGGAAAACCTCAGAGGATTGTCTCACTTTGTCTCCAGACTGTAAAGTAGAAGATGAGGACATCACACAGTATAGTCCAGGAGAAAACCCGACTACCTCAAATGTCCATCCGGCACCACACAGTGTAGATGGACCATCGTATTCCTCTTATCCTGAGGAACCTCAGACTGTGCGGGACGGTGCCGGACCATCGTATTCCTCTTATCCTGAGGAACCTCAGACTGTGCGGGACGGTGCCGGACCATCGTATTCCTCTTATCCTGAGGAACCTCAGACTGTGCGGGACGGTGCCGGACCATCGTATTCCTCTTATCCTGAGGAACCTCAGACTGTGCGGGACGGTGCCGGACCATCGTATTCCTCTTATCCTGAGGAACCTCAGACTGTGCGGGACGGTGCCGGACCATCGTATTCCTCTTATCCTGAGGAACCTCAGACTGTGCGGGACGGTGCCGGACCATCGTATTCCTCTTATCCTGAGGAACCTCAGACTGTGCGGGACGGTGCCGGACCATCGTATTCCTCTTATCCTGAGGAACCTCAGACTGTGCGGGACGGTGCCGTCCTTCCAACAGATAAGAGGTTTTCCTGTACTGAGTGCGGGAAGAGTTTCCATTTTAAATTTAATCTTGATGAACATAAAAGATCTCATACAGATAAGAAGCCACATTCCTGTACTGAGTGCGGGAAGTGTTTTGTAAAAAAATCTGAACGTGTAACACATCAAAGATCTCACACAGGAGAAAAGCCAAATTCCTGTCTTGAGTGTGGGAAATTGTTTTTAGTAAAGTCCAGTCTTTCTAGACATCAGAGAGTGCACACGGGGGAGAAGCCGTATTCCTGTTCTGAATGTGGGAAATGTTTAAAAAAATCAGACCTTGTTAGACATCAAAGATCTCACACAGGGGAAAAGCCGTATTCCTGTCCTGAGTACAGGAAATGTTTTTCAGAGAAGTCCAGTCTTTACACACATCAGAGATCTCACACCGGGGAGAAGCCGCATTCCTGTCCTGAGTGTGGGAAACATTTTTCATGGAAGTCCCATCTTTCCACACATCAGAGATCTCACACGGGGGAGAAGCCGTATTCCTGTCCTGAGTGTGATAAATGTTTTTCAGTGAAGTCCAGTCTTGACAGACATCAGAGATCTCACACAGGGGAGAAGCTGTATTCCTGTTCTGAGTGTAGGAAAGGTTTTTCAGAGAAGTTCCTTCTTATTAACCATCAGAGATCTCACACTGGGGAGAAGCCGTATTGTTGTTCTGAGTGCGGGAAATGTTTTTCAGAGAAGACCTATCTGTACAGACATCAGAGATCTCACACGGGGGGGGAAGCCGTATTCCTGTTCTGAGTGTAGGAAACGTTATAAAAAGAAATCCAGTCTTTTTAAACATCAGAGATCTCACACAGGGGAGCAGCAGATTTCCTGTCATTAGTGCTGGAAATGTTTATCACAGAAGACCTATCTTTACAGACATCAGAGATCTCACACAGGGGAGCAGCAGATTTCCTGTCATTAGTGCTGGAAATGTTTATCACAGAAGACCTATCTTTACAGACATCAGAGATCTCACACAGGGGAGAAGTCACTTTCTTGCTCTGTGTGCGGGAAATGTTTTGTATCAAAAGCACACCTTGTCAACCATCAAAGGTCTCACACATGGGAAAAGCCATATTCTGGTCCTGACTGCGAGAAATGTTTTCAGTGAAGTGCAATCTTTATAACCAGCAATTGCGAGTTTACACATGATGTTGGCGGGGTTCCGACCAGGACTGGGGGGCTATTTAACAGTGGATGGCGGACCGCTTTCTCCCTGCCGGCCACCATTCCAAAGACACACCATCTGCTTATTCAGCCTTTGGAAACTCAGGTAAATGGGGCATTTTACATCGTCCCCGTCACATACTCCCAACTCAGCCATACATATAGTCAACTCCATTGATTCTTACACACACACACACACATTGTACATTCATTTATGCACACACATCCATACACACTGATATACATTCATACTCACATATACAGTACACTTTCATACATAACACTCACACACACACACACATATATATATATATATATATTTTTTTTTTTTTTCATTTTTATTATTATCATTTTTATTTGTTAAAAAAAAAAAAAATGTTATTCCCCTTTTTATTCACTTATACACCATCTATGTATGGGTATGCTCTTCCATGTGCATTTGATATGCAGATGCGTCAACATCACTTTCACCCCTACCACTCTAGCACTTTATCATTTATTCATCATACAATAGCTCTCTTTCACCCTTTTCACATATCTACATAGTCTCTTACTCTTCGCTACATTTCCACATTGATACATCTTTCATAGCCCCATTCATTCAATTTTTCCATTTTTATACAGATATATCCAATCAGTATACAAGCATTATTTCCTGGCATGGTGGCTCACGGCGAGCAATGGGTCTGCCGCCCACGACCCCCCCATGCATCCTGGCCAACGGATCTCCCGCCTCTACCCCGGGTGAGACATCGTACGCGGTATCACCTTCCGAGCCTCTCCCCAAACAAGGTCTCATTACACGGGCTGTTTAGCAAGGTACAATATTGTTATGTATTTTTCACTATTCCCTTTTTCCTTACTTCTGTTCCCCCCCCCCTTTTTCCTTCATCTCATTGGGTTTGTCTATGGGGACTAGTGGATCCCCAAAAACTACCACAACAAATTTTTCCATTTATCTCATTTTAGATTACTTTCATGCATCCAAACTCCTGATGAGTGGTAGGCGACCATGAAACGTGTAGAGTTTACATCCTCGGATGCTCTACAACAGCTTATATCATTATTTATTAATCAGATATGTGTCAATCATGTTGTTATTACTTATATATTTATTATTCATTGAATTATTCATTATCATGTTTGTATGTCATTAATCATGTTCCCCAATTAATCATGTGTTATTAAATTAATGATGATTATGAATTGTTCCTTTGTGATTACATTTTTGTATCATAAACCTATTGTGATTACTGGTTTACTTATACCATATCATGTCAATTTAGAGGGAACTATGACATCCAAGCTATTTATTTTATTTTATTTATTTTACCTTTATACCTCAATTAAAGTCCCAACTCCACTACTTTCCTGCATTTTTACACTTTATAACCAGAGATCCCACGCAGGAAATGTTGCTGGTCATCATAGCTCTCATGTGCGGAAGAAGCACACCCTGATATACACCTCAGATATACTCCATGGCTGATCTTCATCATGTAAGAAACAGTTCATAAGGAGATCAGAGATCACCAAAGACATGGATGAAGTGTTGTACCGTGTTGACCATTGATAGCAGTAGAAAAATAAAAATGAAGTCATTACCTTTCATTGGCTGAGTACATTTTGTGGTGTAAGATTTCACAAACACTTATGCCGCGTACACACAACCGTTTTTAATGTCATTGAAAAAACCGGCATTTTTCTCGACGTGATTTTTCGTGTTTCCTCTCAAGCCTGCCTTGCCTACACACTATCGTGGAAAAAAATGTTCGAGTAAAGCGCGGTGACGTACAACGGCACTCTAAAGGGGAAGTTCCATTCGGATGGCACCACCCTTCATGTTAGTAAAGTTTGTTGAGAGACGATTCGCGCTTTTCAGCCTCGTGCTTTTCAGTCCGTTACAGCGGGACGAATGTGCTATCTCCATTACGAACGCTAGTTTTACCAGAACGAGTGCTCCCGTCTCATACTTTGATTCTGAGCATGCGCTTTTTTTTTCACGTCGTTAAAGCCTACACACGGCCGTTTCTCATGACGAGAAAAACGACGATGTGAAAAACGACGAGAAAAATTAGAGCATGTTCCAATTTTTTCTTGCCCATTTTTCACGTTGTGAAAAATGCTCGGAAGCCCACACACCATCATTTTTAATGACCATTTTAAAAAATTGCATTTTTCTCGTCATTAAAAACGGTCGTGTGTACGCGGCATTAGAGGTCTGTTTTTTAAAACGTAGTTGAATGAATGTGACCGGCATTCGCCCAGCTGTGACAAGTTCTGGCCATGTTTTATTTCATATGACTATTGGATTAATCTAGTGGCTTTGAAGTCGTATTACACTATATTTACTGATTGAGGTATTTCAGAAAAAATATAATTTCTTTCTCGTACATCACGGGACACAGATCGGCATAGTAATTACTATGTGGGTTATAGAGCTTACCTTCAGGTGATGGACACTGGCACACCCAAGACAGGAAGTCCCCTCCCCTATATAACCCCTCCCATACTGGGAGCACCTCAGTTTTTTGCCAGTGTCTAAGGTGTTGGTCACGGTTAAACATGTATTCAAGTGGGCTTGTGTATAGGTTCATTTGGGCCTAGGCAAGCTATTCCGGATCCGTCCAAAGTGCTTCATAGCCAAACGGATGGTACCTGGGCCTCGGTGAAGGAGGTTTTGCCTGTAATGCCTCTCTTAGGAGGGCTGGACCCTGAGTTCCAGTACTCTGGTCAGACTCAAAACCAAGATGTTTCTGGCAGGGTGCTGTACAGGTCCAGGGGAGTGGTGTTCCTTTCAGTAGGACCCCGGTCCCTGAAGGTCAGCTGACATTGCCCGCCGAGAGGGGCAAAGTTTGGGCTGTTTCAAACAGGGTCCTGCGGCGGGGAAAGGTAAGTGAAGGTCTCTGATGGACTTGGTTCAGCAGGGAACCTTCGGACTAATGTGTTTTTGCCTGTAATTACATTTGTGGTGTTATTTCCCGCTGGTCTATGTTGCCTAAGTTGTAAACCTAAAATTATATTCACATGTGTTTAAATAGACATTATGTGAATACCATTTTTTAGCCACTAGAGGCCGCTATGGGATGTCTATTGGGCTACACCTTGTAACAAGAGTAACAGACAGACAGATGAAAGAGCTCTCTTTTGGTAAGTTTAGCTCCAAGAGCCATCTGTTATTTGTTGCCATGTGGTCCAGTCATACCTGTAGTGGAGAGACCTGAGCGCTCTCCATGGATGGGCACGTTCATTAGGTCAGCCTTCCCTCCTTCTCTCCCCCATGCCTCTCCATGAGGAAGTGTTCTGGCGCCGTCAGCGCATACGTGCGGAGAATCACGAAGGGGGCGGGGCTTAGCGTGATGACGCTCAGTGTTTTCCGGCGCGCTTCTGTGCATGTGCGGGCGTCCTCTGACTTGAAAGGTCAGTCTCTGTGAGACATTCTGGAGAGAGGACGGACACAAGAGCAAGGACGGATGGGTGGACAGTTAATTTCTATTGGGGCATATAACAGGCGGTGATACAGGCATCCCCAAAAGGTACACCTAACGGACTTATATAGCAGCTTTTCGCTAGACTATAGTTCAGTAAGAGGTGTATCTGGGCTGTGAGTACCTCGGCTTTAAGCTTAGGAATATGCCGTCCAAGGGCTCTGGGACTAAAAATCCAAAGAAGCAAAAGGGTTCGCCATCGGGCTCTGAGGATTTGGCTCATGCTTCTGCTGTACGATCCTCCCCTGATAAATCCGCTCACCTGCTCCTGTATATGTGACAGAAGAGGCTTTTACCTCAGCTCTGGGAGGGTTGGAGCAAAGATTGGCAGCGTTAATCGCTTCTTCCCTGCCGGAAAAGAAGCGCACCAGATCTCCATCTCCCCCGTTGGAATATCTAACGGCAGAACAAGTGTTCCACGATGAGATTGACTTGCCGGCAAGGGATCAGACTGAGGATGATTCTTCCTCAGAGGAATCTACTGTGGAGGAACCATTTTCAGCCTCACAAGCTGAAAAATTGTTGGTGCAGTCTCTGACAGACATGGTTCAGTCAGCTTTTAAGTTGCCCCTTTCTGAACCAGCAACTGCGTCTGTTTCTTCATTGGGGTCTTTGAAAGCACCACAGGCTAATTGTTCCTTTCCAGTCCATCCGTTATTGGAGGGACTCATTTACTAGGATTGGGAACATCCTGATAAGCTTTTTTCTCCTCCTAAAAGGTTTGCGGTGGTGTATCCTATGGAGGAAAAGTTCACCAAAAAATTTAGTTTGTCTACAGTTAGACGCGGCCATCTCCTGTGTGAACAAGTCCCTGACATGTCCAGTAGACAACGTACAAATGTTTAAGGATCCAATAGATAAAAAAAGTTGGAGTCCTTGTTAAAATCGGCTTTCTCTACAGCTGGGGCTGTAACACAGCCGGCAGTAGCAGCTATTGGCGTCTGTCAAGCTCTAAAGGACCAGATGAAGCTGGTTTTAAAGGACTTACCAGCTCAGCAGGCTTATGATCTGGCTGATCTGCCTAGAGCATTATGTTTTGCGGTTGACGCCATTAAGGATTGAATTCATCAGGCCTCCTGCCTTACGCTGTTGTTGGTACACATGCGTAGACTTTTATGGCTAAAGAACTGGTCAGCCGAGACGCCTTGTAAAAAGTTTCTGGCTGGTTTTCCTTTCCATGGGGAGTGGTTATTCGGGGAAGATTTGGATAAGTATATCCAGAAGATCTCCAGTGGGAAGAGTACCCTTTTACCAGTCAAGAAGAAGTTCAGGGGCCCTTCCTTCAAAACGGCCTACCTCTCCAGTCCCCGGAACTTCTGCCTCTAAACAGTTCCGACGGCCGCCCCGATCAAATCCTGGAGGAAAATCTCAAGGGCAATCACAGGGTAGTAAAAAGCCCTGGAACCGAAGGGGTGCTAAACCAGCCCTCAAGCCGGTCTTATGAAGGGTCGCCCCCACTCAATTGGGTGGGGGGGAAGACTTCAGTGGTTCTCAGAGGTTTGGCGAGAGACGATCCGGGACCGGTGGGCTCTCTCCACAGTGGCCCTGGGATACAATTGGAGTTGAAGGAGTTTCCTCCACCTCGCTTTTTAACGTCAAACTTTTCAAGAGATCCGCTAAAAAGAAGGTCTCTCCTTTTGGCATTAGACCGGCTATTATCCCAAGGGGTAATTGTGGAGGTTTCGGTGGAAGAGCAGGGCTTGGGTTTCTACTCAAACCTTTTTACAATCCCAAAGCCCAACGGGGATGTAATGCCCATACTAGATCTCAAGGGTCTAAACAAATTCCTAAACATCCGGTCATTTTGGATGGAGTCGATTTGGTCAGTGGCCGCCACCCTACAAGGGGGAGAATGGTTGGCATCCATCGACAT